>JAKSZT010054416.1:24610061-24696134 GCA_026826555.1 Tolypeutes matacus
TAGAGAATTCGTGGCTGGAAGTTTTTTTCTTTTAGTGTTTTGACTATGTCATACCACTGTCTTCTTGCCTCCATGGTTTCAGCTGAGAAATCAGCACTCAATCTTATTGTGCTTCCCTTGTATGTGATGGTTCTCTTTTCTCTTGCTGCCTTGAGTATTTTCTCTTTGTCTTGAGCATTGGACAATTTGACAAGTATATGTCTTGGAGTTGGCCTGTTGGGATTTATACTATTTGGGGTGCGCTGTGCTTCCTGGATCTGCACATCCATCTCTCTCAATAGAGTTGGGAAGTTTTCAGCCATAACTTCCTTCAACACTCCTTCTGTTCCCTTTCCCTTCTCTTCTCCTTCTGGGATGCCCATAATGCGTATGTTTGTGTGTCTTGCATTATCGGTTAATTCCCTGAGATCTTACTGGATTTTTTCTATCTTTTTGTCTATCTTTTCTACAATCTCTTTGATTTCAACTGTATTGTCTTCCATATCACTAATTCTTTCCTCTGCCTGTTCAATTCTGCTGCCATGTGAGTCCAGCGTCTTTTTCATTTCTTGACTTGTGTCTTTGTTCGCCATCATATCCATTACCTTTTTAGGTGTGTTAGCTATTTCTTCAGTATGTTCTCCCAGTGTCTTCTTTATATCCTTAATCTCTTCCTTCAGTTCTTTAAGTTGGTCCATGATATTTGTTTGGATAGCTTTGATTAGTTGTTCGATGTACTGCATTGCTTCCTGGTTTTTATTTTGTGCACTGGACTGGTCCATGTTTTCCAGTTTCTCAGAGTCATTTGTATTTTTCTGTTGCCCTCTGGTCATCATATTATCTTGATGGGTTTGTTCAGTTGATTAGCTTTTCTCTATGCTCTAGAATTTTATTTAGCTGTTGGTTCTGCGTGTGAGTTAAGTTTTCTCTTTGGCAGTTTTTCTTCTTATTTTATTTCCTTGCTTCTTTCTATGTTCCCTTGAAGGCAAAAGTTTAGGGCCAGAGGAATCAAAAGATGTAAGGAAGGCAGAAGGATAATGGAAATATTGATAAAAGTTAGAAGAGGGGCAAAATGAGACTTAATGAGATGAATATTTAACTTGAGTAGGCAGTGTAGAGTACTAGGAAAAAATATGGAGTTCCTACAATGGACTGGGAAAACAAATGGAGGAATATATATATATATAGTGATTTAGAAGGCTAGAATTATGAGGAGGGAGAGAAATAGTAGAGAAAGGTCTGAAAGGAAAAAGTTAATACTAATTTAAAAAAAAAGAAAAAAGAAGAAGAAGAAAACAAAATAGTTGGGATAGAAATTGACACCGTTAAGTTGTGGGCCTATGAAAAAATGTTGTCTCTAAGAGCCACAACAGAAAACAGAAGGCAGAAAGGTGCAGGAAGGATAAGCGATAGTTTGTAATACAGAATCAATATATACAGCGAGTAGGAAATTACTGAATAAGAAGCCCAGCAAATAAGCGACCAGCTGGCAGCACCTATTTAAAAAAAAAAAAAAAAATAGAAGGAAAAAGGAAAGGGGGAGGGAAGCGGGAATAATAGCAATAGACCAGAAAGTAACAGAGAGAAACCAAAGATCCACACCGGCAAGCAGTCAAACAGAGCTAAGGGGGGGTCAATGATTCCCCTAGGGTCCACGTGGATCCTTCCTGCCTACTTGTGTTTATCAATGAATTTCCCCACAGGGTTCTATATGCAGGTCCTGAAGCAGCTTTTAGCTATTAAACTAAATTAAAAAGAATTTATTTTTCATTTGTTGAGGTGACCTCACATTTTTTTTTTTTTTCAGCCAAATGCAGGACCCAAAATAATTCCTCCTCTAGACCAGCCCCCTTACGGAAGGGACCCTAGCTGGGCCCGTGGAAATTAATCAAGCACGTCCCACTTTCCGGACTCCCCAGGTTAGCTGAAGCTCTGATGTTAGTCAGTGAGGGGTGCTAAAGATGGCGGATTCTGCCCCTTCTGGCGCCAAGCTCCAGCGTCACCGGGCTGCTCAGTAAATCAGTTTGAGTGCAGATTCGCGTCTGCTCTCAGCCTGATGCTGCTTCAGGTAGGCTTATCTCCTCCCCAAAGCTATGGGGAGGCAGCCAGATCAATGTCTAAAAATATAAAATACCCTTTCCTGTCTTCCAACCGAGCCCTCCCTTTTTTGGGAAGTATCCCTTCCTCCTGGCTCCGCAGCGGCCAGGGTCTTATCCCTGGGTGGCTAGGGAAATCAGCTCCGTTCCCCGACCAAAATCCCCCCTCCGGTTCACTGGGTGCTGATTAGCTCATTTGCTCTGTTCACACAAGTTCCAAGGGGCGCCAGGCAGCCAGATCCCCAGAAAATAAAACTTTTTCGCCCCGCCCGCGGCTCAAAATGGCCATTTTATTTATTTTTTTCCCCTAACCGCGGGGCTCAGCCGCCTGTGCCAACCGCCACTGGCAGCCTCAAAACTCACGAATCTCCACCGTTCGGTCCACGCCGCCGATCCGCGCAGATAGATGTCCCAAGCCTCTCACTCCACGCGTGCACAGCACAGACCCCCGGGCAGGACCCCGTCCCCAATCCGCCTTGCTCTGGGAGCTTGCAGTGTGCGCCCTCCTACACTAACGCCATCTTGGCCGCCTCCCTAGAATGGATCTTTTGTAATCATTTCTCTTACATGGCAGGATCAAACATGGTGGCTTCTTTTTCCTCTGTGTCTGCATGATTCCCTGTCTGTGTTTCTGTTTATTTTCAAACTGTATTTGAAAAACATATATCTGATAATGGTTTTGTATCCAGAATATATAAAGAATCCTTACAACTAAACAACAAAAAGGCAAACAAGACAAGTTTAAAAATGGACAAAGCACTTGAATAGACATTTCTCCAAACAAGATATATAAATGGCCAATAAGTACAAGAAAAGATGCTCAAAATCACTAGTTATTAGGGAAATATAAATGAAAACCACAATGAGGTATCATTTCACATCCACTAAGACGGCTATACTAAAAAAAAAAAAAAAAAAAAAAAAAAGAAAAAGGAAAAATGCAAAACTAAGTGTTGGGAAAGATATGGAGAAATTGGAACTCTCCTAGTGGGAACATAAAATGGTGCAGCCATTTAGGAAAATAGTATGGCATTTCTTCAAATGGTTAAACATAGAGTTACCATATGTTTTAGTTTGCCAAAAGGCTGCTGATGCAAAGCACCAGAAATGGTTGGCTTTTATAAAGGGGATTTATTTGGGATAAAAGCTTACAGTTCCAAGACCATGAAAAGTCCAACTCAAGGCACCATCAGAGATGCTTTCTCACCAAAGTCAGATACTGGTGATCCTCTTGTCTGGGCAAGTGGCAAAGCAAGATGGCTGCCGATCTCTGCTTAGGTTTGAGCTCACCCAAGGACAACAAGGCATAGGGCTTGTCTCTTTCTGGCCCCCTGTATTAATCTCAGCTGCTCCAATTTCTTCCTGAGGTTTGAGCTCAGCTGAGGACAACCAGGCATATAGTCGGGCTCGTCTCTTCTTGAGCTGCTCTGTTGGCCCAGTCTCTTTGAGCCTCTGGGGGACTTTTGTTTTTCCTGCAGTCCTTTTTCTCACCTTGCAGAGTCAAATATGGTGGCCCTGGTGGGAACATGGGTGACAGGTTAGACATATAATTCTTGGCTCTCACTAAAACAACAAAGGAAAAGCCAGAGGCTGCTGTGGGGACCTACTTTGGGGCACAGCAAACCAGGACACTACTTACCAACTTCCAGAAGAGTGAGGGTCAGAGACATGAAGAAGCCAAAACAAGTAATTGTGAGTTATTAAACCTCCCAGCTGCCATATTAAAACTCCTGGCGAATTGTATCTAACTGAGAGTAGAGCACACGTCTTCCTCCATGGGAAGTGCTCTGAGTCATTTAGGAGGGTATTGGACAGATAGGGAAGCCAGGAATAATCGGGGGTTGCCTACCTCGGTGGCTGGAAGGGGCACACATACCCGGCCCTCAGGGCAGACAGACTAGGTGGAGACCCTGGCCCCCTGCTCCAAACGGGAGTGTGAGGGCAGATTCTCTGCAAGGAAGAGGGGTCTGGGAGAGTGGAGAGTGATTTTTTTGAGGCTCGTTTAGCCAGCTGGGTCCCTCTTGAATATCGGAAAAGACCCCGATTCAATAGGGAGAGGAGGAAGGGGATCACATCATGATGCCGGTCACGCCCAGCCACCTAGGTAAAGAGAAGAATTACATCAGTGAGGAGCAGAGACAAGTGGCGATCAACACCACTCCAGATGACTCCGGGGATCTAACCTGCCTGAGGGAAAGGGGGCAGATAGCCTTCTGAAAGGTTAGTCAACCCTAGGACCCAGAATAGTTTCTGCCTAGCATATATGAGGTCCCTGGTTCAATTCCTGCCTATTCTTTGAGAAGAGACCCACCACATTAGCAGGCAGCCAACTGAAATTTTACAACAGGGAACATATAGACATTTTCTTTGTATTAGATTTTCTTGGCTTTCTTATTAAAAAAAAAAAAAAAGTCATTTTCTTTTATTTCCTTACTTTACTCACTAAAACCCAGTTCAAAACCTGTAGAGGGCAGGCTGCAGGGTGAGTGACTGAGGAACACCAGCAGCCTGAGAAGATCCTTAAGGATCTAAGAAGGCTGTTTTCCTCTGTTTATTATTTTTTAGCTTCTGTCTCTTTTTTTAAAAAAATGAGTTGCTACTGTCTTGTTTCTTGCTTGTTTTGTATCCCCTTCCTTTGTTTCTCTGCTTGTTTATTTTTCTTTTTGTTTTTCTTTTATTCTTTTGGTTACTGATCAAAACTGATCTAGACCGTTTCTTTTCACTCATAATCTTAATATCTTTTGTTTTCCACTGTTTTTCTTTCATTCCACCTCTTTTATTTGGTCTCCATTTTTTCTTGTTTACATTTCTCCCTCTCTCCCTTTTTCTCTGTATATTTTGTCTTTTTTGCTTTTTTCTTTCTCTCTTTTCTGTTTTCTTTTCCCTTCTTCTCGCCATTCCAGCATTTTGATTAATTCTATATATATTTTTTCTCTATTTGATTTCTTGTTTCATTGTTTTTATTCCACTTTCCTAATTTTATTCCTCTGTGCTTCTTACTTGTGTTAATCTTTCAATTTCCTAAGTCTTGTACATTTGCTCTCCTGTCTTTTACTATTACCATTACTATTATTCTTTTTGTCTTCCTATCTCTTTTCTTCTCTCAGGTCCTAATTTTTTTTTTCTTTCAAAGGAACATAGGCAGATCTCTCACAAAAAATGGCTGAGTGGGGGCAAGGTCCTGCCCGAGTGAGCTGTTTGGGAACCCACAGAGTAGGAGGCTTCAGGGCATCGATTTGGGGGGAGCTGGACAAAGAGATAAATTCCTCAAGGTGATGCTGGCTTGATTCTTGTTTACTGTGTTTCCTCTTCCTTGATTTCCCCTTTTCTGTGTATGCGGATTTTGTATACTAGCATTATCTCTTTTCCTTCCCTCATCATTCTATCTTCTGCTTTCTGTTGTTGTTCTTACAGTCCACCTCTCTTTGTTTAGTCCTCAAATTTTCTGGTTTTTAACTGTACCTTGTCTATCCTGTTTTCTTTCTTTTATTAACTTCTTTTCTTTTCTCTTTCCCTCTTTCCTCATCATACTGGCCTTTTAATTCAGTCTATATATTTTTCTCTATTTGGTTCCCCATTTCACTGTTGGTACCCTACTTTTTTATTCCTATTACTCTAAACTGCTTATATGAGTTAAATATTCATTTTCCAAGGTCTTAAATGGCTCTTCTTCAACAATTATTACTATTATTACTATTGCCCTTTTACTTTTCTTACCCTTTTCACTTTCTATGGCCCTAATTTGTCCTCCAAGGGAACATAGACAAGAGCAATAAAATAGAATAAGAAGAACAAAGTGTCAAAGAGAAAACTTAACACACAGACACAAACAGCAATTAAATAAAACCCTAGCATTAAGAGAGAAACTAATCAACTGAATAAACCCATCAAGATAAAAAGATGACCAGAGGACAACAAAAAATTACAAACCATACTAAGAAAGAGGAAGACATGGCCCAGTCCAAAGAACAAACTAAAAACCAGGAAGAGGTGCAGAACTTTGAGCAACTAATCAAAGCTGTCCAAACAAATATCATGAACCAACTTAATGAAGTGAAGGAAGAAATTAGGGATATTAAGAAGACACTGGGAGAACATACTGGAGAAATTGTAAACATACATAAAAAGATAACGGATATGATGAGAATGAATGGCACAATCCAAGAAATCAAAAAGACACTGGAAGCATATAACAGATTTTAGAGGTGGAGGAAAGAATTAGTGATGTGGAAGACAGTACATCTGAAATCAATCAGATAATAGAACAGATAGATAAAAAAATAGAAAAATCCAACAGGGACTTAAGGATTTGTATGACAACACAAAACGCACAAACATATGCATTATAGGCATCCCAGAGGGAGAAGAGAAGGGAAAGGGGACAAGAAGGAGTGTTTGAGGAAATAATGGCTGAAAAATTCCCAACCCTATTGAGGGAGATGGATGTACAAGTCCAGGAAGCACAACGCACCCTAAACAGTATAAATTCCAACAGGCCAACTCCAAGACATATACTCGTCAAACTGTCCAATGCTCAAGACAAAAAGAAAATACTGAAAGGAGCAAGAGAAAAGAGAACTATCGCATACAAGGGAAGCTCAATAAGATTAAGTGCTGATTTCTCATCTGAAACCATGGAGGCAAGAAGGCAGTGGTATGACATAGTTAAGGTACTAAAAGAAAAAAACATCCAGCCAAGAATTCTCTATCCAGCAAAGCTGGCATTCAAAAATGGCGTGTTCAAAATATTCACAGATAAACAGAAATTAAGAGAGTATACCAGAAAACAAAACAAAACAAAAAAACAAAAGAGGAACAAAATAGGGTTTGCCAATAAGAAACCTGCCCTTAAAGAAATACCAAAGGGAGTTCTGCAAGTTGAAAGAAAAAAACAGGAGAGAGAGAGAGCTGGATGAAAATGTAAGAACAATTAAAAAGACAAAAAGAGAAATAAAAACAACATATGACATACATAAACCCTAAGAAAATATGGCTAATGTAAGTAATTCCTTGAGAGTAATAACACTGAATGTTAATGGATTAAACTCACCAGTCAAAAGACACAGATTGGCAGAATGCATAAGGATATATGACCCATCTATATCTTGTCTATAAGAAACCCATCTTAGACCCAGGGATTCAGGAAGGCTGAAAGTGAATGGCTGGAAAACAATCTTACAAGCAAACAATAACCAAAAAAAGGGCTGGAGCAGCTATACTAATATCTGACAAAATAGGCTTTAAGTGCAAAACTATTGTAAGAGACAAAAACAGACACTATATATTAGTGAAAGGGGTAATCTTTCAAGAAGAAAGAACAATTATAAACATCTATGCACCTAACAGTGGTACCTCAAATTACATGAGGCAAGCACTGGAAAAACTAAGTGGAGAAATAGACACCTCTACAATTACAGTGGGGGATTTTAATATACCATTATTACCATTAGACAGAACATCCCAACAAAGAGTCAGTAAAGAAAGAAAGACATTGATTAATACATTGGAGGATCTGGATTTAATAGACATATACAGAACACTACATTCAAATACAGCAGGATATACATTCTTCTCGAGTGCACATGGATCATACTCCAAGATAGGCCACATGCTAGGCCACAGAAAAAAATCTCAATGAATTCAGAAAGATTGAGATTATACAAAGTAATTGCTTTGACCACAATAAAATGAAATTGGAAATCAGTAAGTGCCAGAGAACCAGATTAGGCACAAAGATATGGAAGTTAAACAATACACTTAGACAAACAGTGGGTCAAGGAGGAAATCTAAAAAGAAATCAGTAACTACCTTGAAACGAATGAAAATGACAACAAAACAATCAAAACCTATGGGATGCAGCAAAAGCTGTACTGAGAGGGAAATTCATAGTCATAAATACGTATATCAAGAAAAAGCTAAAATCGAAGACCTAACTGCACACCTGGAGGAACTGGAACAACAACAACAAACTAACCCCAAAGGAAGTAGAAAGAAGGAAATGACAAAGATTAGAGCAGAATTAAATGAAATAGAAAATAAGAAAGCACTAGAAAAAATAAAACCAAAAGCTGGTTATTCAAGAAGATCAATAAAATTGACAAACCCTTAACCACACTAACAAAGCAAAAAAAGAGAGAAGATGCAAATACATAAAATAAGAAATAAGGAAGGGGATATCATCACTGACCCCACAGAAATAAAGAGTATCATAAGAGGATACTTTGAAAAATTATATACTAACAAGCATGATAACTTAGAGGAAATGGACAAATTCCTAGAAATTCACAAGCATCCTATGTTGATGAAAGAAGAAATTTATGAACTCAAGAGACCAATTACAAGTAAAGAGATAGACTCAGTCATCAAAAACCTCCCAACTAAGAAGAGCCCAGGACCACATGGCTTCACAGTGAATTCTACCAAACATTCTAGAAAGAACTAACACCAGTCCTGCTTAAACTCTTCCAACAAATAGAATTAGAAGGAACATTGCCTAACTCGTTCTATGATGCCAACATTACCCTAATACCAAAGTCAAACAAAGATGCCATAAGAAAGGAAAATTACAGACCAATCTCTCTAATGAACCTAGATGCTAAAATCCTCAAAAAAAAAAAAAAAAAAGCATGATAATTGCTTCCAACAGCATATGAAACAAATTATAAACCATGACCAAATGGGTTTCATCCCAGGTATGCAAGGATGGTTCAACATAAGAAAATCAATCAATGTAATACACCACATAAATGGATTGAAAGAAAAAAAATCACATGATCATCTCTATAGACAGAAAAAGCATTTGACAAAATAAAGCACCCTTTCCTGATAAAAACACTGCAAAAGATAAGAATATAAAGAAACTTTCTGAACATGATAAGGGGTATATATGAAAAACCCACAGCTAACATCATCTTCAATGGTGAAATCCTAAAATCTTCCCTCTAAGATAGGGAATAAGACAAGGATGCCCACTATCACCACTCCTATTTAACATTGTCTTAGAAGTACTTGCTCAATTCCCCCCAACGTGGTACATGACTCCCGGGGATGAGCCTCCCTGGCAATGAGGGATTAATACCAAGTGCCAACTGGCAACACAACTGGAAAAAGACCTTGAATAAAAGGGGGAAAAGGTAAAGACAAATGAGTTCAGGTGGCTAAGAGACTTCAAAGAGAGTCGGGAGGTCATCCCAGAGGTAACTCTTACGCACACCTCAGTAGGAGCTCATAGAACATCTAAGTGCCTATCACCCCACACAGAGGGGCTCCTGAGAGCTCTGGAGACACCCAGGTCCTATATAAGTGGGGATAGCCCCAGAGACTGATGCCTTATCAGTGGGCTCTATTTTGGAATCTGTGCTCCTGAGAGTGACAGAATTGGACTCGAATAAGTCCTCCCTGCACCTGGTTCATCAGTCCCTTCTATTCAAACCTATATGTGATGCAGAAGTTTTTAGGTATACTTCCAGAGACTGGAGCCTCTGGCCTACCTGTGTGCCAGGTGTGCGTGGAATCTCGGTGGAGCTGTAACTCCTACCCTACAGCTCAATGGACTCATCCAAGTCACCTGACGAGGAGATAACGATGGGCAACGGCCATCCCAGGGAATGGATAGGGCCTGCACCTGCAGGCAGGATCATCCCACCCACCATATCCATGGGATATAAGCCCTCTCTCACTTGGAGGTGGAGTGGACATCACCATCCCAGTCCCCTCAGGATTGGGGGAAGAACTATGGGCTAGAGTGGACTTGATGGTATTCTGTTGTACACATATGGTGATTCTAGCAATGTAAGAAATTATAACAATGAGGTGGAGCCAGTGGCCACTTGACACTTTTGGGGTAGGGAGGGGATGAGTAGTTGAAATACAGGGGCTTCTTTGGGATTTGGAGGTTGTCCTGAGTACCGTTGTGGCAACAGATGTAGGCCATTTTAAATCAGCACACACCACTCAGAACTGTGTGGGAGAGAGTGTGGTCTACGATGTGAACTGTGGTCTATGGTTGGCGGCAAGGCCCCAGGATGTGTAAGTCCATTGAGGGTGGTGGGCCACACTTGTGGGATGTGTTTGTGTGGAACGTGGTGGGAGGTGTGGGAGGTGGGCAACATGGGAATCCCAGAGGGTTCTGTGTAATATTTTCGGTAATCTAAGCACCTCTTAAAATATATTTATATATATATAAATAACATTTTTGTAAGCAAATGCACATATATGCATATATATTTATATATCATTTTACAAATTGTGGTATGTATTATGAAAATTTTTATTTTTACCCACAAAAAATAAATTAAAAAAAAAAAAGAAGTACTTGCTCAAGCACTGAGGCAAGAAAAAGATATAAAGGCATCCAAATTGGAAAAGAAGAAGTAAAAATTTCACTATTTGCAGATGACATGATCCTATACATAGAAAGCCCTGAGAAATATACAACAAAGCTTCTAGAACTTGTAAATGAATTGAGTAAAGTTTCAAGTTATAAGACCAATGCTCAAAAATCAGTAACATTTCTGTACATCAATAACAAGCAATCTGAGGAGGAAATCAAGAAAAAAAATACCATTTACAATAGTAACTAAAAGAATCAAATAACTAGGAATAAATTTAACTAAAGATGTAAAGGACTTATATACAGAAAACTACACAACACTGTTAAAGGAAATCAAAGAAGACTTAAATAAATGGAAGAATATTCCCTGTTCATGGATAGGAAGACTAAACATCATTAAGATGTCTATCCTACTGAAACTAATATACAGATTTAATGCAATCCCAATAAAAATCAACACAGTATTTTTTAATGAATTGGAAAAACTACAGAATTTATTTGGAGGGTTAAGAGACCCTGAATAGCCAAAGAAATATTGAAAAAGAAAAAGGAAATTGGTGGTATCACACTACCTGACTTTAAAACACACTACAAATCTACAGTGGTCAAAATTGCATAGTATTGGCATAAAGATAGACATACCAACCAATGGAACAGAATTGAGAGTTCTGATATAGATCCTCTCATATACAGTCATGTGATATTCAACAAGGCAACCAACCCCACGCAACTGGGAGAAAATGGACTCTTCAACAAATGGTGCTTGGAGAAATGCACATATATATCCAAAAGAATGAGGGAAGAACACCATCTCACACCTTATGCAAAAATCAACTCAAGATGGATCAAAGATCTAACTATAAGAGCCAAGACCATAAAGATTTGGAAGATAATGTAGGGAAGCATCTAAAGGACTTTGTAATAGGAAATGGTTTCATGAACTTCACACCCAAAGCACAAGCAGTGAAAGAAAAAATAGATAAATGGGACCTCCTCAAAATTAAAAACTTTTGCACCTCAAAGAACATTATCAAGAAAGTAAAAAGGCAGTCTACCCAATGAGAGAAAATATTTGGCAACTATATTCCTGATAGGAGCCTAATATCCAGCATATATAAAGAAATACTACATCTCGAAAATAAAAAGGCTAACAACCTATTTAAAAAATGGGCAAGCAGCCTGAAAAGACACTTCTCCAAAGAAGAAATACAAATGGCTAAAAATCACATGAAAAGATGTTCAACATCACTAGTTATTAGGGAAATGCAAATCAAAACTACAATGACATACCATCTTACACCCAATAGACTGGTGGCTATTAAAAAAACAGAGGGCTATACATGTTGGAGAGGATGTAGAGGAATGGGAACCTTCATCCACTGCTGGTGGGAATGTAGAATGGTCCAATTATTGTGGAGGACAGTTTGGCAGTTCCTCAAAAAACTAACTATAGAACTTCCATATGATCCAGCAATTCCACTGCTGGGTATATACCCAGAAGAATTGAAAGCAAAGACAAAAACAGATACATGCACACTAATGTTCACTATTGCCAAAAGTTGGAATCAACCCAAATGCCCATCAACAGATGAATGGATAAACAAAATGTGGTACACGCAGAGAATAGAATATCACTCAGCTGTAAGAAGGAATACAGTGCTAACACATGGGATAACATGAATGACTCTTGAGGACCTTATGTTGAGTGATGCAAGCCAAGCATTGAAGGATGAACAGTACATGACCTCACTAATATGAATTTAGCAAATTGAGCAGACTTAGAGAGCTATTGTCTGGAAGATATGTTTACAAGAAATAGGGAGAAGAAGGTTGTGAGTCAATACCCATACAGATGTAATGGGTGTTATGGTAATGTGAAAGTGTGTAGTTGCATATTGAAGGGATATGACAGGAGGGTAGTGATATTATTGGGTTGGGTTGTGCAGGTTTGACAGGTGGGCAGATTGGGGAGGGTGGGTGGGAAGGTTCAGGAACTGGGGGGAGGGTTGAGAGAGGGACCAGGTGAATACTGGAGATTTGTGGGTATGTGGTTGAAAGTACAAAGTTGGGTGCTCTTATGGCAATATGACAAGGAAGTGTTACTAGTTTAGGATGTTGGATATGGGTGCATTCAGGACAGGGCACACCTGGAGCAGGTTTCTAGGGCATGTGTGATTGATCATTTTGTCATAATCTCTTGTATCAGTGGGTGGAGACACACATAATGAGAAGGAAGGACTTGGACTCCCATACTCAGGAGGACTGATTTGTTCACAAATAGAGAGGTGGGAGTCTCTTGAGAGCATGGGAAGTTCCTAACAGGGGAGGACAAACCAGTGTGTCAAGACTTCCGTATTGTTGCATGTAACTATGAGTCTTGTCATCCAAGGAGTGAAGCCAGGGGGTCACTGTGGGACCTGAGAGGAAGGGAAGGGAGGAATAGAATAGATCAAACAGGGGGTATTTAGTGGGCAATGGAAGTGTTCTACATGATCATACAATGATGGACACAGGCCATTTTAAATATCATCAAAATTTATAAAAGTGCATGGTCTAAAATGTAAAACATAACGTAAACCATTGGCCATGCCTAGTAGCTATGTTTCACTGTTTGTATATCAGTTATAACAAAGGTACCATCCACATATAAAAAGGTATTAATATGGGAAGGAGGAAAAGGGGAGGTTGTTGGGTGTATGAGAGTCCCCTGTATTCTGTTTGTGACTTTACTGTGACCTAAAACTTCTTTGAAAACAAAATGAAAAATAGTAAGACACTGGGGAATAAATTCCCACCATACAGACAGGACACCAGATATTACAGTGATGAAAAGCAAAATGTCAAAAAAATCTTTAAAAAATATTTTTCATTATTTTTTAATATCCAAATCTTTTTATTTTATTTTTAGTTTTTTTTAAAAAAAATTATCTATTTTATTTCTTATATTTAAACTTATCAGTATTATTTCATTTTCCTGTTAATTGTATTTGGCTATTGTAATGGCTTCATTTTTGAAGAAGCTTTGGATCACAGAAGGGTTACAACTGGGGCAGGGGAGGATCATTGGTGTGGGGTGTCAGTGATGGGGGATACATGGGAGGAAGTTCACCTGGGCATACATATAAGGTATATAAAAATTTTCAAATGTTCAAGGGGCATTGTCACAGTGGTTGGAGACTCATACAATAACTGAGAAAATATTGAATTCCCATCCTGGAGAGCTCTGCCACATTCTCTAAGAGAGCAGCAACAGTCCCCCAAGTGCAGGGGCAATGACTGGTGAAGGAGGATGATCCACTGATGGGCCCTTGATATTGACTGCTATGCTTATGAGCATTTGTTCTTGAAATTGAAACTTAGCCTATTGTTGTGGGGTGCCTAAGAATTGCCTCCTGAGAGCCTCCTTGTTGCTCAAATGTGGTCTCTCTCTAAGCCAAACTCAGCATATAAATGCATTACCTTCCCCCCAGCATGAGACATGACTCCCAGGGATGATCCTCCTTGGTACCAAGGGATTGCTACCAAGCACCAACTAGCAATGCAACTGGAAAAAGACCTTGAATAAAAGGAGGGAAAGGTAAAGAAAATGAGTTTATATGGGTAAGAGACTTCAAAGTGATTCGGGTGGTCATCGCAGAAGTAATGCTTATGCACATCTCAGCAGGATTTCATAGACTGCCATAGTGAGTACTACCCCAAATAGTGGGGCTCCTGAGGGCTCTGGAAACACCCAGGTCCTATGGTCAGGGCAGATAACTCCAGAGTTTGGTGTCTTGCCAGTGGGCCCTACTTTGGAGTTTGTTCTCCTGAGAGTGACAGAGTTGGATTCATTTATGTCTTCCCTACAAATGGCTCATCATTCCCTTCTATTTAAACCTATACTTGGTGCTGGAGCTTGTAGGTGTATATCCAAGAGACTAGAGTCTTTGGGCTGTCCATGTGCCAGCTGGGCCTGGAACCTTGGTGGAGCTGCAATACCTACTCTACAGCTCTTTGGAATCACCCAGGACAACTAACAAGAAAATGATGTTGGACAACAACCATCCCAAGGAACAGAAAGAGTCTGCAACTGCAAGCAAGATATTCCTATCCATCTTCCCCATGGGATATAAGCCCCCTCTCAATTAGAGGTGGAGCGGACATCACCATCCCAGAATCCTCATGATTGGGGAATGAACTATGGACTAGTGTAATTACTGGTATTCTACTATAGATATATTGTGATTCTAGCAATTGAAGAAATTACAACATCGATGTGGAGCCAGTGGCCACTGGAGACTCTGGGTGCAGGGAGAGGGAAAAACTGTTGTCATACGGGGGCTTTTTCTGGACTTGGGAGTCATCCTGAATGACACTGCAATGACAGATATAGACCATTTTATATCATCACATAATATGCAGAACTCTGTGGGAGGGTGTAGACTACAGTGTGAACTATGGCCATGCTTAATGACAAAGCCCCAGGATGTGTTTATCAATTGCAATGAATGTGCTACACTAAGGAAGGATGTTTATGTGGGAGGATGTGGGAGATGTGGGGAGTTGGGCATATGGGAATCCCTATAATTTTTGTGTAACATTTATGTAATCTAAGTATCTTTTAGAAATTAAAAAAAAATTATTAAAAAAGCATATATGGTGGCCCTTTTTTCCTGTGTCTGTCTGTCTCTCTCTGTGTCTCCTTTTATATCACACCCAGCAAGGTGGCAGAGACTCAACCTGAGTTTCATCTCAACTGACATAGTCCAATCAAAGCCCTAAAGTGGTCTTATCAAGTAATCTATTCTAAGGCCTGTCTACTGAATTTAATGCAATCAAAGGATATCACACCAGAGGAATAGATTAGCTTACAAACATAATATTTCTCTTTTTGGGATTCATAAAATAATTTCAAACTGCTACACCAAGTTATCCAGGACTTTTGAGGGAAAGTATTTTTTTCTTTTTTAGGCTGAGGTTGTTCAGTTAGTAGAATATATTGGTGGGCTTCTTTGACACCTCATGGAGAAAGTCTTGTGTTGGAGACAGTTCTCCATCAGTATTTCATGTTTCTGTACAAACAAAGCACTGATTGACTTTTGTTTCAGACTATGTTTTCAAAGATGTTTGAATTGTAAGCACCTTGGGAAGATATAGAGCCTTCTTCTAGAGCAAAGGAGAGGCATGCTTACTGCCTCATATAAAAGATTCAGTTTCCCTTAACTATTCCTCTCCTGTAACACAACCTACTCCCTTTGCAGGCATCCAACCAGGCTGTCTGTGTCACCTTTTGGGAATTGAGGATAACGGGAACTCATACCATATACTGATGTGCATGCTTCTGGTTGTGCTGTGAGTAATAAAAGTCTTTTCTCTGCTTTAGGAATCTTATGTCTTCTGTCAGCATTTATGAACTGAGACAGGTTTACTTGTTAGTTAACAAGTGTGGAAAATCTTGGGCCCTTCCCATTTTCTGACATCTTCCAGATAAATAAAATAACATAGAGGTTTGTAGACTGGTGTGTAGAAAGAGAAGTTTGTGATGATATTTTTTGAACATCTGAATCAAATTGGGCCTGAATCCAGATAATGCTATACTTCTCAATTACATAAGCCACTACATTTCCTTTTTTGCTTAAGCTTTCCTAAGTTTCTATCACTTGCAAACCAAAGAACCTTGATTAATTCAGATATATAAAAGAATTATAAGTTATTTTAAATGGAAGGGTGAGATGCAGGAATGGGACTGTTGAGTGATTAGAGCAGATATGATACCTGGGATAGCTGCAGATTTGAGTTGGGATGAATTGAAAGAATGGGATCTTCCTGTAAGTTCCACTGTGGTCTGAAAGAAAAATCATAGTTATTTGATTGCCTTTTAGGGTCTCCACATACTCTTTTCTGGCATATATTACTTCAAAATATCTCATTAGTCTGATAAACAAAAAAATAAAAGTGTACACTAATTATATAAAATAGAATTTTTTCTACATATGTTAAAAAAGATGATAGCTTATAAACTCAAGGGTTTCATTTTTCAAGTAAGGGACGAGACATATGTGATAAAATGAAAGGAAGATTAAGCTTGCTGTAATTTTACCTTCCACTGAAAACCTGGAAAAGACAAAACTTAAGTCTTAGATTTCTTATATGTAAGTTAGGATAATTAATCCCATCTTCACAGAGTGACTGTAAGGATTAAATGAGCTGTCCTTTATGTGAATGTGTTTAGCAAGTATTTGGAAGAAATATAGGAGGTGCTTCATATTTCCTTTCCTTTTCTTTGTATAAGGTGCAAATATCTGAGGTGTTTTGTCAAGGGCTAAAAAATAATGAGAATTATTAAATAAGAATATATGTTCTTCTCTTTGGAATAAATTCTGAAATTCTTCAGATAAAGATCATCTGAAAGATTAATATATGGCATATGAAAAGTAAAAGTAGTGGGAGCTAGCATTGACTTTCCAAATATTAAAACATAGGACAAAATAACAGTAGTTAAAATAGTGTAGTACATTCAAAAGAATTAACAGAAGACCAGTGAAATAGACTAGACAATCTTAAAACAAACACTAATGTGTAAAGTAATTCACTATAAAACAAAGTATAAAAAGAGGTATAATTCAACAAAGTTTAGGAAATTGGGTCTTTGGGGGGAAAAATCAAGTTGCACTAGATACCAACAAAATTTTCACATGAATTTGGAAGTTCAAAGTAAAAAAAGAAGTATTAAGATAGTAAAGAACTATTTAAGCATAAAAGCAATGGAAGAAATCATAAAGGTAAATAGTCATTTGATCACATACAAGCATAATATTATATATTTTAAAATATGAATAAAAAGCAAATTATGAACTGGGAAAATATTTGCAGAAGATATGATAAAAGTAAAGAGTTCTCACAAATGATTTAAAAATAAGTTAACGACCAAATGGAAAAATCAGTAAAGGTCATGAAGAGCCATGTAATGAAAAGAAAAATAAGGGACCTAGAAACATAATGGAAGAAGTTTAACTTCACTAGTAACCAAAAAAATACTAATAAAATAAGAATGTTTTCGTTATTGTTGGGTATTTTATAGTGTCTGGGCTGCTGATAGGTGGACTAACCAATAAAATGCTCTCTAGGAATTTGTTTTTATGTGTTAAGAACATTAACAGTTCATACTGCTTATCTCCCTAATCCTTAAATATATATCTAATCCCAACCATAACCATAGCCACAGTTTTCTAATCTACTTCTAGCTATCTATTAAAATAATCAGTGATTCTCATCAATATTTAATACAAATATGTTTACTACACCATTTTTGTAGTAGAAAATAGGCAGTGAGAGGAATATAAAAATGATAGTTAACTATTACATATACATGTAAAATATTATGCCATCATTAAAAAATTAGTGTTTCAATGATCACCTGGAGAAATGTTCATGATATAATGTTAACAGAAATGTAAAAACAAACATAATATAGACAAGAACATGGTATGATACCTATTAGGACAAAAATTTCTTAAAAAGCACTAAAACAATAAGGGAAGGATTTGCAAAAATACTTATTTTAAGCTGGTAACATTATAGATGGTTTTTATTTTTCACTTTATAATTTTTTTGTGTTTTCTAAAATTTTCTATGAGATATATTTCTATAACTAGAAATAATAGCTTTAAAAATAAGGTTCTCAAATAAAAAATAAGCATTCCTCTCTTTGGATGAAACCAACCCATCTAAAATTGTATACTACTCAAATTTCAGGATATTTAATAAGGTAAGAAAAATTAACTTGATTTTCTGGTACAAAGGTTGCCAAAAGAGATGCACACTATGTGCTTATGCTATGAATGTTTCTAATACTAGAGCCACCAACAGGAGTACACTATTTTGCATATTTTTGCTCTTTTTTCTTAGCATTACATGACCTTATGCTTGATTTGCATAATTTAAATGACTCCTTTGAGTGGCATGTAGTTGAATAATTATTCTTTTAATTACTGTTATTAACCTGTTTGTGTAATAGCAGATAATTTGAATAGATCATTTTCATTTTTCAAAATTTTGCAGTTTCATATACAATATAGATAAACTGTATCAAAATGGTAAAATTATATAAGTAGATAGAAAGAGAAATTTAAAATGATCTTTAGGTTAATAGATTTGTCTTTCTTCTAAATAAGCACAGTGAAGAAGGGTCTATACTGTCTAAAGAATCAAAAGTTAAATATTTAACTGTTACTCCTTGAATAATTGTGGAAAACCCTCTGCAATAACAAAAAAAATGGAATATACTTTAAATTGTGTGCCACTGTTGAACAATATACATTTTCTTATCTTATAAAATTATTTTTATTTAATAATGAACCTGAGAAGAAAATCATATATAAGTTAACTATATGTCCAACTTTAGATAAATATATGAAAATGGTATTCAATGTCAGATGAAGTTTGATGCTATTTTCATTTTCTAGAACTCTAAAAGCAAAATATTTTGCCTTTATTTGTGAGGATCCTTAAAATTTAAATTATCTGAAAAACATTCTCACTCTCAGATTTAACACCAAGTAAAAAAGCCCTTAGAATTATAGGACCTGTCAGACCCTTTAAATTACCTTATTTATCTTCCCAATAGAGTAGGCATAAGAAGATGGAGGTGAGGCAGATGCTTGATACCCTATTGTTGGGGGCCGTAAAAATAATATATCCAGGTCTATTTTGCCTTAAGCGAGGTCGGTGGCATGCAACATGGCCACCAGGATTGAAACAATAACACCCTAGCCTTCTTCTAGGAAGTCAGCAGCATTTCGCGCCCACGCCAAAGATTCGTGCCAGAAATGCTGCCACCTACCCCTAGCAACAGCACCTAGCCACTCCCTCAATACTGCCACCTCCCCCGAGCAACAGCACCTACTAATCCCACACCCCCAGCAACAGTACCTACCAATCCTAAACTGCCACCCGTCCTTAGTAGCCACTCCCTCTCCCTTTAGAGTATATATACCCTGCCTTTTCAATAAACTTTTGCAGCTTGATCAGAATCCTGTCTTGCTGTCATTCTTCGTGTCTCTTGTCCCATACCATTCTTCTCTCATAGGAGCTGGAGCCCCAGTTGACTGTCCCGTGGGCCGGGACACCCTATGAGGCATAAAGCCTGATTCTATAACTTTGGATTGGAAGGGAATGGGCAGCTAAGGCTGAGATGTTACAGCTGTCATGCCACCTCTTCTTATAATTAGCTGGTATTTCATTAAAATCCTTTGCATTTTGCCATAAGGAAGCATCTGATCTGCTACCATAACTGAAGTCAGTTTCATTTTGTTTGTGCGTACATAGAGGACAATCAAGAAACAGATTCCATTGGTGGAATATCTGCCCTTGTGCAATCCCCTCACCGCAAATAACAACAACAGGACAAAGCAGTATGCTTGTGAGCACCAAAATGTGTGGAATAGACAATGAATCTCAGCAGACAAGTCTCTGAGAGAAGACATTAGTGCAGCCAGAGGACTAAGAGCAGTCACAGTGGTTTTTAAATAAGTTGGAGGGGACAGGCTTACCAGGATTGTTGAGAGCCCTGAGTCAAGAGACAGAAGTGAGGACCAACGGATTTAGAATCAATTATTCCAGACAGTATAACTGTCCACTGGAGTCAAATTTTTTCTTCAAGAGGTATCCCTCTACATCCCTTTCTTTCTCTTATCCTCATTCCAGTAAGTTACCAAACCTGTCAATTCTATTTCTTTAGCATATCTCACATTCATACCACTACATCAAATCATCCTTGCACCTCTTACCTTAATTTAGTACCCCATTAACTATCAACTGGACTATTGCAATAGGCTTCTAACTGATCTCAGACCCCCATAAATACATCCTACAACATACTGTCAGTATGATCATTCTAAGATGCAAATCATGACCATGTTAATCCGTTGCTTAAAATGTGGTTCCTCCACCTTAATTCTGAGGTTGAAGCAAATGAAATTGCTGATATTGGACCCATTTTGACTTGCAAAAAGATAAATTTTATAATTTGAATGCTAAAACATGTATCAAAGAGGTTTTGGTCTCCAAGTAACAGAATAGTCAACCATTGATTAACTCAGTTAAAGAATATTTACTTATTCATCTAGGTTATGCTTCATATACTCCTTTTTAAGACTTTATTCTCATTTTTTCTTCCCCTAGGTAGAATTAGCCATTATACCTCCTTCCTATGAATAACATTTATTAAAACATTATTCAACCTATCATAAGATTTATTTGTTTTCCACTCATAATAACCTCAAATTCTTAGAGGGTATGGACCATGGCTGATTCTTCTCCATATTTGTAGAGCCTTGCATATTGCCTAGCACATATTAGGCATTAAATATTTAAGAGAATGAATGAATGGTTAGATGTATGAATGAATAATTGACTAAATAGGATGAGGTCAGATTGTTATACCATAGTGGTTTGGGTAAAATACAAATGTCCTTATTTCTTGTCCCACACCATGGGTTGCAGATTGGAGATTTCCAAAACAATTGCTCCAAATGAGTATGTGATAACTGATTACATTGCCTAAACAACTATCTTCTTGTTTTCAGATCTGGCAGTGTAAATTAATACCAATTTCATATTACTGGTTGTGGAACTTGCCATCCAGAGGCAGTCAATGCAAATCAGCAGGCCCCAAAAGATATATTACCCCACTTGTATCCAATATAAATATTGTAACCATGTTCACTTATAATCATACTTTCAAATAATGCTATTTAAAATGAACTCGAGTTTTGTAGTGCTAAAGTTTTGCAAAATATTTATTAATGTTTCCAGAAGGAATTTTTGAAATTTCTAGCTAATAGTCCCTGTAATATTTATTATTAATAAAAGTAACACTTGTTGCATTTATAATAAATTTACCTAATGACTTGCAAATACAGTGTGTTATAGAAAACTTAAGTGATTTACATTCACTGCATCTTAAATTTTGTAATGGAAATCTTGTATCGTAGAGTAAAAAGTAAAGAAATAGATCCTGAGAGCATGTATTACATATCAAGTGAAATGATCCTGTAGATTATCAACCTTATAGAGATTGTGAGCTTCTATAATAATGCACTTGATTTCCAGAAGTAGTTTTACAGTACATGCCTAATAATCTGTTATGTCTCCATATTATTAGAATAACATGCTTGTCAAATTCTAGGTTCTATGAGCAGTTCTAAGCACTACATAAACATGTATAGATTGCCAAGACGTTTTCCTGTGAGTCTCACAGCATGTACTCAAAAGCATGTTCTCTACTCAGAATTGCATATAATAGAGTAAATGTATGTTTCCCAGGAAAGATGGCCATTTCCAATACTCAGGAAAGTATACTGGAGTCAGAGAAGTCTTGCCTTATTTATTAATGCCACCTATCCAACACTCTCTTCAAGCCTCATTCTTTTTTTTTCCCAGTTGAGATTTTGCAGTGGTGAGTACTGAAAAGAATATAACCAAGTCTTGCATTATATAATAGAAAATATGGTTAGAAATTTTATGCGGGCTACAAAAAACAGGAAATTTCACAGTGCAGCAAGTTAACACTAGTATGGAAAGTATAGTAAAAATTGGCTCATCATTATAAGAAGGAAAGGCATGTGTGTGTGTGTGCGTGTGTGTATGTGTATGTGCTATTATAAGCAAGAATATGAACCTGCAATTTCACCGTAAAAGACAGTACAACATACTGATGATTTTATTTCAGAAACATTAGATAAATTCAGAGCCATTTAATGTATGGCAAATTGGAGGAACCACACTGGTTTGGGGAGGTATTTATTGCTCGGGTGATGCTGTGACTCAGGAGGTATCTGTATGAGGAGGAAAATACACACAGCTATTTGCTGGTATTACAAAAATTGGCAATTCCGCATGACAGGTGATATCAGCACCTATCTCTGACATCTCTACTTGATACTGTTAAATCAGGAATCAGCTCCTTGGGGGGTGGATGTGGCTCAAATGGTTGGGCATCCCTCTGCCATATGGAGGGACCTGGGTTCGATCCCTGGGTCCTCCTGGTAAAAAAAAAAAAAAAAAAGAAAAAGAATCAGGAGAGATAACGTTAACTAGGAACAAGAAAGGACTAGAACCTAAATCTGTCCTGAATTCAAAGTCATGAGGAGATGGGCGTTTCCATCTGAGTGCACAGTTAGCTAGGGTGTATGGATATATAATATATCATAAGATTATGAACCTGGAAGATGGATCTGAGACAAACACGAGTCAAATGGATGTGTGGATTAGATAGGGGTCCCTTTGAGCAAGTCTGAAGTCCATGCCTAAAATCCACATAGAGAAGGGGGCCATAGGCAGTGGCAGTAGGTGATAAAGCTCATTCATAGAAAACCTGGGAGCCAAGTTCAGAATAAGTTCAACTAAAGAATAGCTTTCATGGAGAGTGATGTTGACAGCTGCGATCCCTTTATTCTCCTTTGTCCAGCCAGAATTTGTCCCAGTGTGGCCTTGGGCTGACCCTACAGGTGAGAGAACCAGAGGAATGTAGGGGCTGGTACTGTTGGTTACTGAAGCAATGTGACTTGAGTGGATTGCCAGACAATGTCAGCCCACCCCCACTCCACCTTTCCACACCTGACCTCAATCAGAACCAATGGTTACTATCTTATTTCCCCTGTCCCACCCAACACACACACTTCTCTTGGTTTCTCCCTTCATCTCTCTGAGACCACTCTTAGAATTTTCATAGAAATAGATAAGGAATTTCTTTCTCTCCTGGACAAAGAAATGTTAACACAATTTCTCAGTCAGCAATCTGTTCTCTTCTCACCCCCAAATGACTCTAAACCATCTTTTCACAGCTTTACACCACAAAATTGCTGAGCTCACTACTATGTTCATTTTGCTATTTGATTCCCATGCTTTCGTGCATTCTAGATAATCTGCAACACAAGTGTTCTTCCTCTACAAGTATTCTTAATGAGTTCCTTGAACACATAGGATTTAGATGGTTTCCTGAAATTAGAAGTAAAATTTGGGGTATATTGCTGGATGTAAATTATTCTGAAGAGGGGGTCCATGATTTTCACTTGATTTTTAATGGGGTTGATGCTATAAAAGGGATAAGGACCATTTCTTTATGACATCTATTTTATTCATTTGCTTCTCATCATTACCCTTCAAGTATACTGATAGTACTACTGCCGCAATCATTAATGGAATTTATAAAACACTTCATAACTTACACTATTCTTTAAAATCCTCTTTTCTATAAGTAGCCCCATTTGACCTTCATGACTTTCCTGAAGGGAAGACAGATTTTGCAGATGTGAGTAACAGAGAGGTTAAGAACCATCTAGCTCAGTACATGGCAGAGTTGGGACCAGAACTCAAGTATCTTGACTCTTGGTCTGAAAGCAAAATGATGGGTTTTTATGTGGCCAAGCCATTTACTACCTATTTGGGACTTTTCCTTTCTTGGGCTTCATTTTTTTTTTTTCTCTTTAGTACTGCCCTGATACTATAGAATATTGGTGGTGTGCATTTTATCCAGATTTCTGCCAGTTCCAAATCGGGGACTGCTATACAATGTGATTTTCCCTTAGGACCTTGAATCTCCTCCAGTATATTCAGAAGCAAAATCATTCACTGATTTAAAACGTAAAACATGAAGTCAGTATTTCAGGCAATAAATCTGCCTCTGGCTTAGATTTGCTGAGTGACTGTAAGCGAAACATTTAACCTTTCTTTCTCAATTAATCTGTGAAATGGAGTTAAAACATTATCTCACACCAGTAAAGTAACAGTTAATAACTCATTGAATACTTGGAAATTTACACATGCTATGTAAATATAGATGTTTCTGATGCTAATTTGAGCAGGTCAGTGTTTCCTAGGCTAAATTTAAAAAGTCTTTCTGAGTACAAGATTGAATGTATAATTCATCTCCTGATTAGACTGTTTATTAAAAAAATCCATGTGTTTGTGTTTTGTTTTTTTACTGTATTTCTGGTTGATTATTTCTCCCACTAAATTTACTGTCTCATCAAAGCAGTGTTTGTTCATTTGTAGAATCATTTAGCCTGTATTGGACTATGGGGACCTGAGATGGAACTTTTCCCATTTAAGAAAATAGCCACTCTGTATTTAGATTTCTGTAGGGGACACTTTATGAGAGTGATGTTGTTATATCATGCCTTGAAATACCTCATCTGGGTTTGGAGTTTCTGATATATCTGCTTATTCAAGATAGCAGCGTTTAGCAATTCAACAAGATGTAAGCTGGCTAATAAACAAAGCCAGTATTCCCTGGGGGGTTAAACAACACTTCCTGTGTTTGACTCTGGTTGCCCTGAAGTTGTTTTAAGTCCAGCACTGCTGCTGATGTTTCCCTTGGTGGACTGAACAGCTCATGCCATGTCAAAGGGCGTTGACCTTTTCACTCTTAGAACAAAAAGACTGGAAACAAATTATGCTCTGAGAACTGGTCAAAGGATTACAAAAAAGAAAGTGCCTGACTCAAAAAACAAGCGATGAACTCAAATTCTAAGCTTTAGAGCATTATCTTTAGAGTATTGTCTCTTTAACCAACTTTTCTTTAAAGTGTAATATGAACATTTGCTTCAATTTATTCTGAAACCATCCACCCCCTACCCTCTTGGCTTCCTTTGGAACACAATGAACCAACTACTGTTGTTTCTACTCCCCCCTATCCAACTGAATATATTCCAGTTTACGAGCTGTCCACCACGTAGATGAGTCTTCCAGAGAGAGTGATTCATCTGCAAGTTTCGCTCGTGGTTTCTGAAGAATAGATTTAGTGTGAAGAACTGGAGGACGCAGCATATCCAAACACATGCTAGGGTACAGAATTTGAGTGGGAAGAAGAGGATGAGCTAAAATAGAACTGTAATAAGCCAAAGAATTAGAGGCCTAGCTTAGCTTTCTCAGCTATGTAGCTTCAGCAACACCTACAGTTTCTCGCTAAGAATGGCACACCACATTAATGCAATGAAAATGAGGCTTCCTTGGTGGTTTCCTTTGGAAGGAAGAAAAACATACTTAATGCAAAAAAACAAAACAAAACAAAAAAACAAAATAAAGTGAACAAATGGTGCTATGCTTCACTATTGCCTCAAGCTGATAGGAAAAAAATTCACCTTATATTAGTGAAATTGAAATTAAGCAACAATTCCTACCCAGGAGCTACTTGTGCAGATGATGGTATTGGGTAGACTGATCATAGTCCTTAAGAAATTGTTTACTTTGGATTCTCAATAGTAAACCTAAATTGAATTTGACACAATTGCAAGGACCATTCGCCTCTTCTTTCTCTCAACCATATACCTAAACAGAAAACTTTTGCCTTAATGAACTAAAAAATTGTCTACATGTTCCATTCAAGGTCAGTTATAGGAGATCTAGTTATGTCTTTGCATTGATAGTGTTAATCAGTTCATCAGTGTTCTGATCCCTGAGTCTGCATTTGAAAAGAGCAATCACAAAAACTGACAGTCAGGGGGCCACATCCCAGCACACTTCACTCCACGTTGTAACCAAAGTCGTTTTCTTTGGCTTGGACTAACACTCCCCTCAGAGCCTTTAATTACCCTTCTGTGTCTACCCTTTCCTTGCTTTCTGGCTTTATGTTTATTTGTGTTTCTCCGTGTCTGTGGCTATTGCTGTGTTATCTCTAGCCTATCCATCTCTTTTTTCTTTCTTTTTTCCTTCCATCATTTTTTCATTCTGTATTTCCTCCCTCCTGTTGCCCCCACCCTCACCTATTTTCCTTAACTGACTATGACATTGAATTGAAGATTAGATTTAAGTAACTGTGGTAAATCTCTGCAGAAAGTTTCATATTTTCTTTTCTTTACTAATCTATAATCGATAAAACTAAAGGTTTTATAGTCTCTCTTAAAAACACTTAAGCCATTTCTTTGCATGAACACTTGGTTTATTTATATTTTTCTCTTAGTAGCTCATGATAGAGAAAGCAAAATTTCTTCAACCTTATTATTTAAAAAAAAAAAAAAAGGATTACAGGAGTAATGCAACTTATGTTGCCCAAAAGACCAGGAAAATTTTGTTTCTAAACAGTTGCTTTGTAAATGATTTTCCTTTTACTGCCTTCAAACTGATTTGTGCATATAGATAGTCTTTGATTTACTTTGGGGACAAGGCTAGCAGATTTCAGAAATTTTAACTGCAATTTCAATCATATTTTATAAATAGCTCTTGTATTGTTTTGATTTTCATATCTTTTCTTATTGGGCAAATGTATAACCAATTATATTTTAGCTAAATCTTTACTGTATTGTATAACATATGGCAACAAAATCAATCTCTCTGGTAAACAAATAAATGTAAATTAAAAGAAGAGTGAGATACTCCCTTTTTTTGCCAATCAACCAAGCAAGATGAAAAAGATGGAAAGCCCCAGTGTTTGCAATGGTTCTTACAGTTTTATACATTGCTGGCAGGAGTGCAAATTGATTCTATATGGATACATATAAACACAGATACATATACAAATACATGTACTGTATGAATACATATATATGTTTATTTATATTTTTATATCCTTTTGGCCAATAATTCCACTTTTGGTAACTTATCTTAAAGCAACAATACTAAGTTTGTGGGGAGGTTACAGGTATTATGATGTTTTTTGGAGTATTATTATCTTTTTGAAAAGAATAAAACAAATGCTTAATTATAATATATTCAACAGCATTTTGTTCAGATATTAAAACCATGCTTTTTAAAAAGATAATAACATGGGGCAATGTTTATGATATGATGTTATAATTATACAATAAAGAAAAATCTATACATAGGAAAAGAGACATGAAGGAAATATACAAAATTGTCAAAATATTTGTGTACAAATATTTGAATTTTTAAAAAAACTTTGTATTGTCACAATAGTAATGCAAATGTATAACTTTTTAAAGAATATGTGAAACTCTATAACACTTACTATCTTCAACTCCTCCAGAAAAACCTGACTGTAGTTATTGTTGAGAATCTTAATGCTCAGGTATGAATTAATTTGGAGGAACACTGTACCTAAGTCTTACAAATTTTGAACTATGTTGAAAGGTAATTTCACTAAATTACTTAGCAGTTTGAGAAAAACTATATTTGAACATATGACATCTCTTGATGTCCATTATTTACATTGTTGTACTAAAAAGTTACTTCTCATTCCACTAAGCAATAGAATATTGTTTTCTAAATGTATTAAACTGCATTTTAAAATCCAACTCCCATAGCCTTATTTATTAAAAAAAAGGGAATAGATAGGGAGGAGATATTTTGCAGAATTTGATACTACCAGAGGGAAAGAAAAAAAGTGAAATACAAACACAGAATTCTTATCCCTATTACAAATCTTCATTTTATTTTGAAAAATGCTACCTTACTTTTCTCTTTGGGCATTTCATGTCTGCATATACATAACACAGACAAAAAACATACCTGAACAATTGCTATTAGGAGTGTTGTGTTAACAACTACTGCTGTTCTATCAAAACTGTGAACAGAGAATGGGTATTAATTAATGGGAGACATTACCAGGCGGGAAAAGTTGAGAGAGTATTCAATAAGCTGTCAAAACAGGAGCTGAATTCTATAGAACGGGTGTTCACATATCTGACAAAAATCGATCCTGAAACTTTGCTTTCCATTTTTGCTTAGAAACAGCACTACCCAGATTCTCACCTACTAATCTTTCAATAGCTTAGAATAATGGTGTTTCTAGCATGAAAATCAAATTTATTTTAGTACCTTCGATATGAACAAAGCCACCGTGAATTGTGGCACAAAAGGGATATACAGCTATGCATTTAGATCTCTGCTTGAAACGGTCTTATTTTATCTGGTAGGATTAAAGTCTCCAGAAAGATAGAGAATGGTTTTGGAAAAAAATGGTCAAACTTTCCAGTTAAATAAAAGCCATAAGAAATTTTCAGAAAATAAACTTTTAAATGGTAATTTTAAATATTTAAATTTCATTTTAACATGTGTGTTTAAAATTCCTGTAAGAAAAACAGAGAATATAGTGGCATCTAAATCATAAATATAAAATCTAAGGTCAGTAAATTAGTCATAAATTTTTTTCAGTGAATATCGTGAGGGATTACTTTGAACTAAAGGCAAAAAAATTAATATGGTAAATACCTGGATTTTGCAAACTCCTTACTTCACAATGGAAATAGAATCTAAGAAGAAGGGTTGATTGTTTCGCCCACATTTCTACAATTTATGCATTTGACACAATGTTCTTCCTGGCAAGGGCCCATGAAGGTTTATAATCTGGTGGGTGCCTAAAGGCAGAATCATGAAAAAACTACTCTCTTGATTCATATCTGAAATTCCATCATTACCTATTTCTTTGCATTGACAATCCTTTGTGAAATGATTGTCAGAACACTAGAATGACAGGCTGTAATAGTCAATTACAAAAGGAAATGTACAAATAGCCAAAAATCATGTGAAAAGATGCTCTCCCTCACTAATAATTATAAAATACACAGTTCTAGCAAAAATCATATTGCTAGAATTTTATATTTATGGTATAAGTGGAAAAATAAGTATACACAAAGATGTTTATTGTAGCAATGTTTACAACAATGAAAAATTGAAAATTGAAAAACAGCCTCAATATCCATCAATATGTTAAAGTATGTTTTATCCATATTATGGACTATTCTGCTGCCACTAGAGTGAGATTTATATTTATATTTATTGACACAGAAACATACTATGACATGTAATTGAGTGAAAAATTAGATAGCATAAGAGCTTGTGTAAGATGATACTGTTTCTGTAAAATTGTCTACCTCTGCCTAAAAGCATATATATGCATAGTTATCTCTGAATGATGGGTCAGCCTGATGATTTGTTACTTTCTTCTTTGGTCATTTCAGTGCTGTTCAAATTCTTAAAAATATTCTAGATCATTTTACAAGAAAGTAATTCTATAAAATAATGTATGCCACTCATAAATATCTTCAACATTTTAAAAAAATCAGTTAGCTGCTACATTTCCTTGATGGACCTAGTTTAAGTTTAACAAATCAATTCAGCATTTATTGATAATTTACCAGGCATTGGTACACAAGTAGACTCTTGTGTAAAAGAAAGACTAAGACATAGTCTGTATCTACTTCCCAAGTGCCCATGGCTTCATGGATGAGTCATACTTGTAAATAAGTGACTATAAATGTGTATGATGCATGTGATGATACAAAAATGAAAAGAACTGAAAGAATATTGGAGTGGGAATAATAACCTATGAGTGTGGGGTGGGAGTTGTTGGTCAGGGAGAACTTGAACAGAGGAGGCAATGCCTGGTCAAGGTTTAAAAGAAAGGGTTGCCAGGAAGATGAGAGGCTGGCATGATGAAAAGGAGAAGGAGTAGAAGGGAGAACAGCCCATGGAAAAGTATTAGGTTTTGGCAAAGCCACAGAGGTGAGAACTTAGAAGAGCTTAGGATAGTTGAAAATGAGGCTGGATAGGCAGGCCAGAGAGAGACACACACTGCCTCCTACCAAGTGTTTCCCAGGACTAGATTCTGATCTCCTCTTAGGAGCTGGTGTAATTACTGGACACAGCTATAATTTGAATCAATCATGTCAAGGGTTAATAATTTAGATTTCTTTATGAACAGTTGATGTCTGAATTCACCAGTTTAACTGGCTTCTCCAGACTCTTCTCTTGGTAGATTTTGACTGATGAACTTAAGCATGGAAAATAAACAGAAACTGAAATCCACAAAGTTGTTCTTGTAGATACTCAGTTAGCAGTGCATGTCTAGTGGCTTTGCATGCTGGCAAACTGCCATTTAGTTGGAGGAGTTACCAGCCAAGTTGGATAGAGGAGACTGCTGCCTGAAAGCTGTCAATTTCTACATCACTATTCGCCAAGACAGGAACTGCCTTCTGAACCTAATCCTTCATTGCTAAATAACAGATCTTTGTTCTTTCTCTTGGGTGATATTATTACAATACATATCAAAGTAAGGAGCTGTTAGAACTACCATGAAAGTGGGAATTAGAAGACTGGTCTATAGTGAAGATACTTGAAAATTTCAAGTGTGAAGAAAATTAGGCTCATGTGTAACTAACTTCAGAAACTAATCAGTAGTAAGAATGTCTTTAAACGTATTTCTCTCTGCACATAGACCTTATTCAGCATCTTTCTTCTCTAAAGTCTATCAACATTTTTGAATTGACGGTGATTGCACTAGCACTGTTTCTTGGGCTGGGCTCCTGACAGCGATTGCAAATTGTACCACCTGAAGGAGTGATCCTGGAACACAGACAAAACTCCCACCAGTCTTCCTCCTGACATTTTGAAATCATTTTCATCTAAGGTCTATTCAGAAGATTTAACAAACTGCTGTTCTACACTAGGAAGGTTTGGGGAGGAATAACTTATAGAATTAATAGCAAAATCCTTGGCAATATAAAGTGCCATGTAAATGCTATTAATAATACCAATAATATTCTGAAGTGTCTAGAAATGGGAGGTTAATAATATGTATTTGAAATTTGAAACAACACACAAAGCAGCATTAAAAGTAAGTTAAACTGCATATTTCAATATTCATTGAGATAATTGTCATCTATGAGTGTCAGGAAATACAAAGAATTTACTTTTCATTAGAAAATGTAAAAATGAGGGGTATATAAACAGAAGGAAACAATAATTAGCAGTTGCTCAACTCTTTAACCAATTCTTAAAATTTAAACAGAATAAATTAGGTCAGCTTATTTAATGATTCCCACTGAGGGAAAAGTCTAGATTGGGAGTGAAGACTTTAGCTTTTGGTCCTGGCTTGTGCTGACAGGATAGTGTGGAGATTAAACTCCCAGCTTCAGAACCAGACAACCTGAGTTCTAGTCATGGTCCTGACTTGCTAGACGTGTGATCATGGGTAAGTTGAATGACCTGTATGTTTTAGATGATGAGTTGTAATGATGGAAAATATATGTAAAACACTGGCAGAGAGTAAGTGCTCTTGAGGAGTTGGATACTTTGATTCTTATTTACAAGCTACATCCCCTTGGAAAAAAACAAAATCATTAATCATCTGCGAGTCTCTGTTTCTTTATCCATTAAGTATAGAGACCAGACTAGAGGGAAAATGGTAATAGACAACTGTCGACTACAAAAGAGTAGTCGTGTAAGGGCTTAAAGTTAAAGCCCTTTTCTGGAGGCTCACAATCCCCATCAGCAACATATGGAAGGCTCTGAAAAATCTTGTAGTACAGACCTTGGTATTTATTTTAACCTAACATTTTAAACTTGTTTAAATGAAATCCTTATATTTTTTAGAAGGCCTATTAACATCTCTCAGAACAGTTTGAGATATCTATGATTAAACATTTTCCATAGTCTCATCCTGGTCTATGAACAGATCTTTCAAAAATTATTTTTTAAAAAACTTTACCTGGAAGTAACTTAAAATTTAGAGAAAAATATGCAAGAATAAAAATATTCCAAATAACTCTCATAAACTTTTATCCAAATTTACCTATGTGAACATTTTGCCCCATTTGCTTTATCATTTGCTCTATATCATCTATCTATCTATCTACCTACCTATGTACCTACCTACCTACCTACCTATGAATAATATTGCTTTCTGAACCATTTTGAAGCAAATTATATAACTCAAGCTCTTTATCTTTAGTACTTCAATGTGTATTTCCTGATAGAAATAGTCTCTCACATAATCACAGTACGATTACCAATTTCAGTAAATATAACATTGATGAAGTACTTTTATATAATTTATTGCCTGTTTTCTAATTTTGTTACTTGTTCCCATAATGTCCTTTCTAGCATGTTTCTCTTCCAGTACAGGAATCAGGTCAGATAATGCATTTAATTGGTATGTTTTTTTAGCCTCCTTTAATCTGGAAAGTTTTTACAAGCCTTTCATTGTCTTTCATGGCATTGATATCTGGTAGAAAGGATGACAGTTTTTTCCTCTCTTTTAAAAATAGTTTTCAGCTTTGGTTTGTCTGATGGTTTCTTCATCAAATTTCAGGTTTAGTTTATTTATTCTTGTCCAGAATACTTAATAGACAGTGTTGTGTCTTTCAGGGTATCACACCTGGAGATGTATGATGTATATCTGTCTCCCATTGGGATAGTATTTTTGATCATGTGTCAAAATGTTGTTTGATTTCTTCACTGCATAAATGCTATTTTTCTTCCTTGCCATCAGTATGCAGTCTTTTCAGGATGACTTAAGATCATGCAAATATTCTACTCCTTGTTAAAATTTTCCCTCTAGATTTAGCATTCATTGACGACTTTTTTCTGACCCAATCTTTACTATGATAGTTGCAAAAAGCTGATTTTTCAACTTCAGCACTTTTCTACATTTATCAATTGACAATTAGCACTCAACCTTAAGCAAGAACATTTATTTATATATCTGTTTATCTTTTATTTATTTGTGTATTTACTTATTTATTTTTCATACAGACTCAATTCCTATTTTTCAATAGTTTTAAATTCTTTATTGTTCTTAATTATTTTGCTGAACAAAATTGTCTCAGATTTGGCCAGTGGGAATCCCTGAAGCAGATTTCTCTGTTCTTGTGACATACCTCCACCATCCCCCCGCCTACCTTTTTTGGCACTTTCTGGCAAAACAAAATATTCCAGGCTCATCTTTGCATGTACTCTGCTCTAAGAGGTAGAGAAGTACCCTAGAGAAGTATTAGAAACCAAGAGAGACATTAGGCTATGTGTGCTTATTGCTTTTTGGATGTCATTGTTTCTTGGCCTTATAAAGGATCTTTTAACTATGCAAACATTATGAAGATATATAGTATATAATATATACTTTTTTTGGGTCAACTCAAGGATAAAAATCTGGCAATGGTATGAGAAAAACTCAGTGGTCATCTGGTCTGACTCTTAACTGATGCAAGAATCTGCTCCCCAAATATGATGAACCTCTAATATAATGTTTTTACTGTTACCAAATATTGCCTATAAATTAGAAATTTTTCATTTGTATTTAAATTTTTGTGAAATATGTATAAACATTTCCTAGAAATTTCTTTCCCAATTATACATTCTATTTTCTCCTCTTCCTCAGGCTAGTAAGATGCCTTAAGCAGATACGTGAGTACAAAATCACACTATATTTTTAGGACTTTGCACACCACACAAATCATTTTGGTATAGGTTAACAACAACTACAAAAGAATGGGATTTATATGGAATTTATAATAAAGGTATAGGGATGTCCTGTGAAATAAAAGGGCAGGGTTACAATCATGTATTAGGAAAGGCTGTGATGCACAATGGTTAAGACTCTTTAATTTTGCCTTCTTTTTGAGTGTGCATTTCATGCTTCTCTCTTTGAAGTCCACCTTTCTCTGTTTCTCTTAACATCCCTCTCACAATCTCTGACTTACAAGATATAGTTGTTTTCACATGTAGGAATGATGTAACTGATTAGAGTTGGTTTCAATTTACATTAAGTGTCTATCCCTGGGCCAATCAGCTATGGTCATGGAATATATACATGGCTGTCGTAGGGCTCATTTCTGTGAATTGTAAAAAGAAACAACAGCTATGAGATAAATCAGGGAAACTTGTGAATTGGGCACAGTGTAACAAAAAATGGTGTACTGAGTCACTATGTCATATTCAATATGGAATATTCCTAAAAATATAAGCTAAAGGAAGTGTGGCAGTTTGTTATAGTTATGAATTCCAAAAATAGATATTGGATTATGCTTGTAAACTGGTCTATTCATCGGGGCATGATTAAGTTATGATTGGGCCTTTGATTGGGCCACACCAGTAGGACGTTGACTCACCACCCCTTGGTGGGCAGAGCAGAGGAGTTAGTTGTGGTTTTGAGTTGGAGTTCTGATGCAGAGCCTTGAGCTGGAGCCCCAGGAAGTAAGTGTACAGAAGAGCTTGGTCGTGAGGAAGAAGAGAAGGCGCCGGGAAAAAGAGACGAGCCATTCGTCTGAGAGTTCACAGCTGGCCTTGTGGAGAAAGGCAAATGCTAGAGAGCCCCATAGTTTACAGCTGACCTTGTGGAGGAAACAGAGGAGCTGAACCCAGAGAGAAAAGGAGCCCTGGGAAGAGAGGAACCCAAGAAGCCTGAACCCTAGCAAACGTTGGCAGCTGTCTTGCTCCAACACATGGCAACAGACTTAGTGAAGGGAGTAACTCATGCCCTATGGCCTGGTAACTGTAAGCCTTTACCCCAAATAAATACCCTTTATAAAAACCAATAAATTATTGGTATTTTGCATCAGCACACCTTTGGCTGACTAATACAGGAAGTGTGCCAGAATGAGGATTTTTTAAAAAGAGAAGTCATAAGTACCCCCAATATATATATTCTCCAATATATGGAGAATTGCTCTTCCTTAGCAAGGAAAAAAAGAGTATAAAAGATCCATGATGTATAAAAATAAGTGATCAGAGCCCCATTTACAGTATATATATGAATTAAGAATAGGAGGTGAAGTGAGAGGGCCAGTGAATTTTACTTTTTAAAAATATATTTTAAAATATTTATTTTATATAATTTTATAGGTGATTACTTTATTATTGGACAGTTTTATAATTGGTGAAATCTGAGAGGATTGGCTCCATTTTACAGATGTGAAAACTAAATCCTGGAAAAGTTGTGCCAAGACCACAGAAACGGAAGTTGAGCCGTGATTTAAGTGACCTTTGTTCAATCCCACATTGTTTAAAAGCAACAAACAAGTATTTAAGTACTGGCATTGTGTTTGGTTGGATCAGACCTGGTGCTGAGGTAGGTTGCCAACTGACAATTAGGCAGTACATAAGAGAACAAATAAGAGCATGATAGATTTCTATTCTAGATGCCTGAGTAAAAGGAAAACTGCCAAATTTTCTCACTGGATAAAGACTTGGCCCCACACCTGAGGATTGAAAAAAATACTTTGGTATTCTAATAAGATCACATATTTGTTATTTTTATTTATCCAAAATGAATATTTAATTTTGGCCAAATCTGCTTTGAAATTTAGAGTATGTTGTACTAAAAATAATGATCAAACTAGAATTTGATGTAGAAATCAGAACACGAATGCAGAAAGAGGTGAAATCATTGAGTCAATTTCAGCAAGGAGGCTTTTTTAATGAAGGGATTACTTACTGAAGTGAGAAAGAGCCAGGAATGGTGCCACTTCCTGGCTGTGTCCCTAGCTTTTCCTTCTCATTCAACCACTGGGTTTCCCTGGTGGGGAAAGGCATCTTTTCTTCCGATGCCCTTGGCACTCTCTTTTGTACAGGTTGTGTTTGTAACAGGCACTTAGCAACATGTTTTCCACCACATATTTTTCCACCATGCTGTGTGCCTCCCACATTGATTTTGACTTTCATCTTTGAAGCTTTCTGGTACTGTTTGCTGTACTTTAAATGCTGGTGTGGCTGGATAACAATCCCCAGAAAGATGTGCTTTATGTATGAAGCTTTTATGCCACAGGTTTGACATGCCATTGGTTGTCATACATAGAACGGTGTGACTTCCAACTCAGTCATTCAACGTTTCAAGTGGAAGGAAGCAGGAAAATGGTACCTGAGGCATTGTACTTTATGATTGAAATCTCCACATCAATAGTCTTCATATCAAAAGAGGGGAGAAAAAAGGCAGGTGAAATCTTACACAAACACACATAATTTTTAAAAATAAAACTCAATCCAACATAAAGTTATTCTAGCTGCCAAGATGTAAAATCCTACATTCTGCCAGCAGTCAGTGAGACGACAATGTTGGAAATAGGCCAGACCCCTCACACGCATTAAAAATAAAGAGGTCATGTCTCAATCAAATGAAGTTTACTTCTTGCTAGTTTAAGTTTAAATGTGGAGTTTGCTTTGTTGCAGCTACATTTTCTGATATTGTTCAGTGAGGTAAGAGACCTCTAGCAGTCTGCAGCTAGGCGGGAAGAGAAGTCTTTTTCAATATAATGGCCGTATTTTAGTTAACATGTTGTCAGTCTTTAATGACTAGTGGTGTAACAGCTGGTTTTGATGTAATTTCTTTTGAGGCCACTAGATTACAAGCAGTTTATTGCATTCTTCCTCTCAGACTGCTCCCTGGATACAACCTAAAGTCAAAAGGTTAAAGGTCTAAAGCCATAATCTGAAGGATTTGTCATCATTTAACAGGTCACTTGTTGCTACGTACTATGCAAACAAAAATTTTGAGTGAACCTGTCAGAACTGCTTAGTAATACTATAATTTCTTCGTATTTCAACAGGAAGGAATTGAGTCTATCCAGTTGAAGACAAGTTCTCAGAAATCAAAGAATATACTTTAAATGTGTATATATGTGAGTCTTCATCAGGGTGAAAGAATATGTTAAAAAATAATTTAACTTTCACTGGAAGCATCTGGAATTGGGAAATTAGTGTCTGCAGAAACAAAGTAAGATGCCACTGGAACTCTGAAGGAGTTGTAGGTAACATGTCCAAAACAAAAAGTGAGAGAGACAAAGGAACGGGGTCAGAAAACTCAGGGAGGTGCTAAAGGTCACAAAGCTCTATTGTCGGTTCGTTGCAGATTTGTAGCTTTTCAGTCTGTCAGTCTGAAAGTCCAGCTATGCTCTACCAGCCAAGGACCTTCTTTGTTTAGGGAAAGAACTGTTCTTTGAAGACTGGGCTTGGCAAAACAAGAAAACAGAAAATTCAGAAGAGAATGCTTGAAACGGAGGCCTTTATTCTTCCAGACATCAATGTGTATTTGAAGGAGTTTTACAGAGTGTACCTGTCTAGAACTCTGAAACAAAGAGAGCTGATTTCCATTGTGTTTCATTTTATGCTAAGTTAAGATGGCTCTCTTTTAAATGTTAAAAAATTCATTTTATATTCTCACAAAATACAGTAAATAAAATTTTGGAAATATTCCTAGAAAATTTGGAGTTTTTTGAACTCATGGCCCATCCATAACATCACTATTCTGGACTTTGCCTCAAGATGGTGACATAATTGCATCAGTTCAGTCAAATCCCATTTTCTGTGTATCTGTTGCCCTCTAGAGACTCAAACATGAAAAGAAACATTTGATGTTTCTTTATACGATGTGGCTATTTGCCAGGAGTCATTATCCGGTTGGCTTTTCTTCCCATCATTCGTTCAAATTAGATCTAAAATTTTTATTCTTGTAACCTTGTAGTAATCATTTCTATGCTCTGAGCAAAATTAATTTAAAAAACAACCTGGATTACCCTTTCAAACTCTACATATGTATGGCAAATATTATAACCAGGCTATCTTAATTATTTTCTATTTGATTCTGTGAGTTTTTACAGAAATAGAAAAGTATTAGAATTTTTGAATCACTGTATGTACCTTGAAATTTCATAGTAGACAGCCATCTACTTCTAATGGTCTTCTATAAAGATAATATACTAACGCAAATTATTCCCTGGGAAATATTTGTGGGCTGGTGAAAGAATTTGTCCTGCTGCTATTGACTGTACTAATAAGTAATGCAAAAAAGACTTCTGCATTTAAAAATATTAGACTATCACATTTTAGAGTTTGGGTAAACCCATACCAGTAAATTGTTCTTTAGTGGACAATAACATTCTTGCCAAGTCCATAGTTAATTCAAAGGAAAGAAAATAGCCCATATTCACTGGACATGTTTCAGACCATGCTAGGATAACTTCTTTGGCTATAGATGACTACATGGGAGCTTGACCCAAAGAAAGCAATCAATTGGTCAGATAGCTGCCTATGAGGTAACCAGGGGTGAAAAAGTATTCTGAAATAAAAAAACAATACCTAGACCAATCTGATGCTCACCTTTAGAGGTATTCGGGAAATATGGATAGCGTCAGGCAGTTGGCAGCTGATCACAATGACCAAGAAGGGTTACAACCAAGCCAAAGTGTTGTGTGAACTGGAGTTATAACAAAGGGTAAGCTGTGAGGTAGGGAAAAGATACAGAGCAAATCCAGATGATATGAGGAAAAGAAGAAATCAAGAATAATAATCAGAGACCACAAAAGAACTATTTTCTATTACTGGTTGGCACTAGAATGAATATCCATAGACTCTGGCTGCCATGAGCTCTAGAGTTGCTGCAAATTGGAAATGCCCTTCTAATCCAGGCTCCCCAAGAGAAGGTTGTACCCCAGTTCCTTGTTTGTCCATTACTTTCACTACTTGAGGTGACTTAAGTGTACCTAAAAGAGACTGATTCCATTTAAAAAAAAACAAAAAAAACCTATGGTGAAGGTATCAAATAATTCTTTAATAATAAATCAAGCAAAAGAAGGCTTTCTCTAATGCATTGTTAAGGTAAAAATAGTCTAAATGTTTAAACTAAAATTGTCTCGTATCTTTGTTTGTGACCGGCATGGGGGCACTCTGTTACAAAAGCAGAAATTCCCCAATTTTCTTTCATCTTCTTTCCGCCAACAAACATGTGAAGGAATCTTCCTTATCGCCTTGACACAGGTTATTTAATTTCTTGGAGCCTGTAACCTCAGTGGCATTAAGGAAAGTCAGACTTATAGAGAAGTCCAAAATAAAATCATATCATGCATGAAATTATTTTATAAATATAAGAAATTATGCAAATATGAGGAACTCTACTCCATTTCTAGATGTTTGCATTCCATTAATTTTTTTTTCATTCCATTCTCACCATCAGTCATGGACCTTTTCTATCTTCCCTGTTGTTGTCCTTTATTGTCTCTATACCTGTAAAATATACATTATTATTACTTTTTACAGTCAATACTTTTCAAGCAAATATTCGTATTTCCCAATATTTTACTCATTTTGCTTCCTTCTGGTTTTGACTTCCCACTTAAAAATAACAGACTATTTCTTCCAAGCTAGATACTAAGGATGGTAAATCTTCTCCATTTTTTAAAGTAAGAAAATTTTAAAATGATCTTGAATGATAATTTTAGATTGACAGGTATTTTTTCTTGCTCTTTAAATATATTATTCCATTGTGATCTAGCATCTATCATAATTGATGAGAAATCTATTCTCAGTTAAATAGGATTCATTTGTAGATAATCTGTCTTTTTTCTCTAATTGCTTTTAAAATGCTTTCTTTGTCTTTGGTATGTTAAGTTTCATTAAAATATAGATGTGTGAATTTATTTTTATTTATTGTACCTGGGATTAATTGCACTTCCTCATTCCAAATATTCCTAGTTTTCATGTATTTTGGAATCTTCAGTCATGATCTTTGAATATTACATTTCTTGTGTTTTCTCTATTCTTTCCTTCTGGAATTTCTATGATTTCCTCAGTCTGTGTTCCATACCTCATATTCATATTTTCAATCTCTTTGACACTCTGAACTGTATTTTGAGTAATTCCCTTAGAACTATCTTCTGGTTCACTATTTCTCTCTTTAGTTGTGTCTAATGAGCTTTCATCCCATCTATTGAATTTTTTATTTAAATGATTATTTTCCATTTTTAGAAGCTCAGTTTTTTTTTAATTTTAACTTTTTTTTTTTTTTTTTTTTTTTTTTTTTTAGTGTCTGTCCTTTCATTATAGATTCTATTCTATTTTCCCCATGTAATGTTTTAAGTACATTTGTTTTGTGGTCTCTTTCAGATTATTCTATTATCTCAAGGCCTTAGAGTTCTGCTCTTATTTGGTGCTGCCAGCTTTCCCTGAGGGTAGATCATGTATGTATGATTTGTAGATTTTTAAAATTGTAAAATTAACTTGAGCTTTGTCTTTTGAAGGTAGAGTTTCTGTGCCCTTGGTTTTGGAAGTATCAATATTCAGCTTTTTAAAAAATCTTCTCCTAGATATTTTATTGGTAGATAAGTAGTTTATATTCTAATATCTTTTTGTGGGATTTCTCAGTGATACATATGGCATAATTCAGATTCCAAACTTGTGTATGGGGAAGTGTTAAGGGATATTATTTCTCATTTTTAAAATTTTGGTCACCTGGAACTATGGAAGGAGTTTTTACAACTACCCTTTTCCTTAGGATGGAGTTGTTCAAGGATCTTAGGTTTACACAGAACCTTCAGTCTCAGCTCTCCCCTTTAAATGTGCCTGGGGCTACATGTCTCTATTTTAAACCAGAGTCATTAACAATTAGGGTGTATAACAAATAACTCCCAGGTCTAACATGGTGTCAACTAAGACAAGTATAGATCTGTCTTTAAATTTCCTCTTCATTGCTAGGTCTGAGAATTTATTTTCTTTCTTTAGTACTCAATTACATATTTTAAAAATCTTTGAAAACATTTTATCTAGCAACTGGTGTGTTTATACCTGGATGAGAAGGTAGTTCATGTGATCTCAATATGCTATTCGAGAAAATTGTAAAATAAAAGATTTTGCCACAATTAGGACATAAATAGGCTTCACATGGCATGCTATTCCTGATTAATTGATAGTGGTTGTCTGGCACACTCAGCTAGGCATGATGTGAAACCAAGTTTGGGGGTAGTGGGAAAGTATGTTATAGTCAATTAGTGGTATCTGCAGGGGGCTTGGGATTGTTGAGTGTTAATATATATGCCTTGTGTTTACACACTTTGGGTCAAGGAATTTCTAAGTCTTTTTTTCCAGCATTAAAGTTTTATGATCTCTTAGCGTGTAAGTGTGTATGGATATGTGTAGGAGTGTGGCAGTCTTACGAATGCCAATATAATAATTAACTATAAAAAGACATCTAATTAGGAGAGGATTAAATCAAATTATGGTTGTCTGCAGCCACATATTTTCTCACCAAGTCCTTCTCATACTGAATGGCAATCACTTATGTGCCCCCCCCCCCCTTTTTTTAAATCAAACAGTTTCCCCTGGTACAAACTTTTTTCCCTATGATCACACTTTCAGATTATTTTCCTCTCATTTCTTTTTTATCATTGTTCATTCAATTCTTATTCATAACTTATCCTTCACTCCACTTTGAAAATGGGGATTGTCTTCTCAATTTTAAAAGGTGGACAAGAGCCATTAGTCCTATTTGACCTCAGTGCATTATTTAGGTAAGTCAGTTAATAGGATGCCTATAACCAGCAAGCATTTCTGTTGCATTTGAAATAGTTGACATTAAATATATGGGACTTAGCTGGTCAGAATTTTAATTAAGTATCCAGGATTAGTCACCATTTTATTGTTTGATGGGTATAAGTCCCTCTTTCTAGGAGATGCTTCTTTGACTGATGAAGTTCTCAGCTAGAAGGGGTGAGGGGGACTGTTGCAGTTATGGTTGAAGTAGTCCTGATAACCTATTTTTGTTTAGGGGTCTCTTTCAGAGTATTCTATTATCTCAACACCTTAGAGCCATTTGATGCTGCCAGTTTCATCCTTTGCTTTAAGTGAAGGAAAAGGGCACAGTGATTTTTTTCCTGATTACAGTTGCTAAGCAAATTATGTTACATACTTTGGGATTAGAAAAAAAACTTTATTTCCTTCTTTCCTTCCTCAGTTTCTGGGAAAGTCACTGATGTAGCCAGCTTTTCTTTCTAGAATAGCTTGTGGTCAGCCACAGAGCCCCTTCAATTATTTTCCCTTAACCTTCAAAATGTGGAGGCAATATGAGAAGAGCTTTTCACAATCCCATGACAGGACCAGGTAGAACACATTGGACTTGAAGTAACTTGAAATAGTTGTCCTTCTTCTCTCCACAATTACATTTATTGCTTTTAGTCAGATAAGTAGTCCCAAGTGAGAAATCCTGACTGTCATATAATTTCCATGTTCTAATAAGGTTATACCTGTTCTTCTTAGTGGACACATGTCAAGATTTTCATTCAAAGCCCTATCTATGCTTTGAGGCAATTGCTCTATGAATACTTGGCAGTACAATAAACTCGGTTATTTCCAATGTTTAGAATTATGAGAATATAAAACACCTAAAGCAATTTATATTTTGACATGTTACTTTGCTCTTGCCTTTTAAAAAACTTTGATTAATTTTAAACAATCAATGTAATATTCTCTTTTTTAATTAAAAAAAAAAGGTTGAGGATAATTTCCTTATATGGCTTTACCATATAGTATCTTCATCTTTACAACTATTCCTTAGCTCAGACCTTTTTTCAACTCAAAAAGTAAAGAATAAATCTTTTATATTTCTAGGTAATATAATAATATTGGTTTTCTAAACAAGAATCCACCAAAACATAAGGATATATCAAGAAACAAAAACAATAAAATTTGAGAATCCTTAAACAAAAGCCAAGGGATTCAAACATATGCTCTATCTCTTATTCAAAGAACTGCACAATATCCTTCAAAAACATCCTGCAAGTGAAGCACCAAAACTTGGGCCTTCATGGCTTCTTTTATAATTTTTAAATATGATAGTCTTCTTTGCCCTGCTAAAGATTTTTTTTTTTTCAATTCATCAGACTCTCATGGTTTCCTCTGGTGAATTTTACACAAATGTATTACTCAGACAAGTGTTGCAAATGAATCAAAAGCAGCTTCCTGTCCTTCTGTTCATTGCTGAATAATTCTGTACAGAAGTACCAGGAAGAAGGGAATGGCACAAAGTACCCCATACAGAGTGACATCCTGTATTTCAAAAGGAGTAATAAAATAGCTTTTCCTGTTCCTTTGGGTTAAGATTTATTACCTTTATACCATAATCATTCATCATATTATAAGTACCCTTTGGACACCTGGAAAAACAGTAATATCTATGGTGAACCTCTTCACCTAAAGAGTAATAGTTGAAAATGTTCCTCATGGCTTGAAGGAAAAGAGGAAGTTGATAGGTGTGGAAGTGGGAAGAGAGTTGGGATATTTTCCTGGTGCTGCTTTCTTTTTTTCTTTTTCTTTTTTTATTATGGGTAAAAATCAAAATTCTCACAATACATACAAACATTTGCAAAATGATATATAAATATATATGCATATATGTGTAAAGCACTTTATATTGTATATGTCTTTTGTTTAGTTTTGTCAGACTTAGAACAAGTGGTGTTTAACAATAAACAATAAAGTTTTAACAATTTGCTCTCAGGGGTCAGAGAGTCCTAACATGTATCATATAGCAATTTACCAAATTACCAATTTTTTTGTGGCCAATTTCAAGCCAACAATTTGAAATTAATTAACATGGAATTTGAAGAGAAGCACAAAATCAGCTCTCATGAACTGGGAAGAACTGGCTCTGGCATACCACAGAATAGAACATGAGCTTTTAGAAGAAAGGGATATGTAACCCATTATATGTAACTATAATAAATTAGCTAAATGGTTGTTACTAAAAGTTGGACATTTAAAACCTTAAACTTTCTACACAAAGCAAAATATAAATTCCCTAAGAATTCGTGATTATAGATGTAGAGATTATATGGATGGAATTAAATGCCTGGATATTCCCAAGCCTTATTGTTGGCCTTTAGCTCTATGTTATATCAAATCATTAGTTAAAACATCAAATAGGTAACAAAAGATAGGATTTCACTTTTTCCTACTTTTCCTGTTTCCATTCTTACCTGCAGAAATGAATATAAGTCATAGATAATCCACAATCTGAGAAATCAGTATTCACAAAATCAATAGTTAATCAAATCTGCAAAAGTCTTGAAAGAATTTTTTAAATAATTTGCTTTCATTGGTACAAGTGAGTATATTTGGTTTCATTTTTGCATAATGTAATTTGTTCAAAGATCTCAAACTATATTAGTAGATTAAGTAGCTAATGAACTCATTTAACAATATTTTTGAGGGCCTACTATGTGCTGGGTGCTGTTCAAGGTACTGGGACACAGGTGAACAAAGCAAACAAAAATCTCAACCCTCACATGGCTTATGTTTGGGGAGGCAACAGCAAAGATAAATAAACAAAAGACTTAGTATGATGAATAGTGATCATTGATAAGGAGAGAAAATAAAATAGGGAAGAGAAATATTATGAACTGGGGATTAACATTTTAGGTGACTAGATAAAGAAATTGCAGCAACAGTGAAGAAAAATCACCTTAGGTCTTGACCTTTGCCTTGTCTTAGTTTATGAAGAACTCTGCTGACCAACCCATGCACCCAAAGCTAGTTCTGAAAAACAGCAAATTTCTAAAGCCCTTGAATATCATTTCTTTAGTCTAAGACTACGGAAGAAAGAAAACACATCTAATGATGCATTTAAGAGATAGAGCTTGCAAGGGGACATTCTATAATGAGACAGGAGAGAAGTTTTCTTTGTCTTCACTGGGAAAGGCCCAGGGAGGAGAAGGTCAGCAGTAACAAAGGGGAGAAAGAAGCACACATTTTCCCTTAGTTCCTTATTTTTTTTTGTCAATTTAAAAAAATAAAAAGGTTAAACATGTTGAAGGTTTTATGTAAAGATTTTGGGATAATGATGTTGACATCACTCTTAAAAGTTAGGACATACTGCCACTAACTGTAAGGAGTATTCTTTATTTTATGATTTATAAAAAATTCCAAAGATTTCTAGTATAACTACTATGGAGATAGCCCAGAAAACCAAGATATAATATGAGCACACATAAAATAAAGAAATGGTTGGAGACTCCTGGGCAACATTTTGCAGAAATGTAAATTTTACAGCCCCTCCAATCCCAGTCTTCATATTTAAAAAGTCACTGAAAGTTAATAGTTATTAAATTTATGTGGTTCAACTCAATTCTAATTATATACTATGCCATGAATAGTCAAAATAAATCGTGTATTTCAATGACTATGAGTTCTGTCTCTTGGTTTAGAATGCAAGAACTCTGGTATCACTTCTGTAATATGGTAAACGCTGAGCAGGGGTTGGGGTGCAAGGGAGGATTTGGCAAGATTTAGGACAATGGAAAGAAATGGATTTGATCTTGGTAATTCAGGGCCTGGGAATTCAAGTCAACTTTAGAGTATGCTAATGGTGACTTTTATTTAAATAAACAGAAAATTGGCACATGAGTGACTCAGAAAAAGTTAAAGTTTGCCTTGTATGCAATCTATGGGGAGGGAGAATCCTTACTGATAACAAAATTTGAGAGAGAAAATTTTGCCAAAAAAATCACAAAGAGCCTTTTGCTTTCTAAATAGAGTTCTTTTGGCAAAGTGCCTGCTTTTACAGTTGACCCCTGCTTATGATGTTTTCATTGTACAGTTTACATTCTCTGGTGTCTGTTTTCACTTCATAAGTCTAACTTAAAAACACTTCTACAGAATTATTTCTATTTTATTATATTCTTGTTAGGCTGATTCAATAAAATATAGAAATGCTTTTTGGTTTTGCATTTTTTAATACTGCAGAATCCTGGATATGGGGACTATGGTGATAGAGTAGAAAATAAAAACTCCACAGGGAGAAAAATGCAGGTTAACAAGAATTTGGGAAGATACACTGGTGATATTTGTGGATGCTATTTTTCTATTTTTATGGTAAAATACATCAACTGTCATTAATTATATGCCTCTCTTTGTTGATTAGAATACTACCAGGTATGTATAGATTGCTTTAAAGAAGAGAGAAAAAGTGAGTCCACATATTGTCAAACCAAAAACTTGCTGCAATTTCTCCTTATTACACTAATCTCAGATGTTTAATCTCAATACAATAAGTAAAGAAATCAATAGCTCCCTAATTGGTGGAAACCCTTGGTGTGGTTGTATAAAGTTCATTACTGTTCCGACATTTAATAAGCACATATCCTCTCAGCAACGCCAAATGGCTTCAGTTCCTATTGAACACAATTCTCTTTTCAAATCATTGATGTGAAATGATTCTATTGACACTAGCTATTGAAGAAAACCTTTAGTTGGAGGGAACTATGCCCAACATTTATCTCTATTGGTGGAATTTTTTCATTTTATTTATTCTTCTTTTATTTTTTATGCGAGAAGGAAAAAACAAAGTCAGATCAAACACATCTACAGAACAAAGCAGTAGGGTTCACACCAATGTACAGAGATGGGAAGATTCTGCTTTAATTTCTTCTGAAAAGCCCTGGCATATTTTCCCATACACAGGCAGAAGAGTGGATGCCTCAGCCACTTTTGCATGATGTAAAGAAATGTATTTCTCACTTAACTGGCACTTTCCATGCTTTTCTGGACATATCTCCCAAACTTTTTTTTCTTTCTTAATTTCTTTTCTTTCTTTTTTAATGGAAGATTAACTTAGAAATGAGAATGAGTGGACTAACTTGTTAGATATGGTAATGGAGCAGTACCTTTTCATTCTTAGGCAAAGATTAGGAAAAGGGTCTGCACTTAAGTTGCTTGGATGGACTGTTTTTATTCCAAGTTAAGTCGTGATGCCAGTTGAGTAAAGACACCAGAAAAGCCCTTCAGGGCATTGCAGGGTTTCTCTTCCCTTTGGCGTTTGAAGTCAATGTCGACCACATATCCACTGTCTGCTGGTCCTTTAATCAGTGTCCAGCCTGTCCGATGAGAATAGCCCCAGGATGGAGCCCCAGACCAGGCCATGGGCAGCACCTCTTTGTCCCTCTGATATGGATGGGACATGATTCCACAGGATTAGCCAACAATTATATGCTCTGAACTGATCAATTCAGTCAATTTACTGTGCAAAGTAAATTGATCCTTCAGAACAAAGGGTTCTGTCAGCAGGGAGCTACCTGAGAAAGCAGCATGCCTGTGTAAACAGTTCTGTCCTTGTCCCAGTGTGGAGTGGCCCTGCGCCATATGGTGCCACTATGAACTTATTAGCTGACGGATTAACTGATCTCCGCATTTGGGATCCCCAGTTTCCAGCTGTGAGAATGATTGATGGGCTAACTACTGCTCCAGTCTTGGAAGTTATTTCCTCCATTTAACAGAGTCAAGAAGACAGAAAATTGCCCCCTTTGTAAATGCTAATCTCACCACTCCTTCGAACACCCAACATAGCAATTTATTCAAGGCAAAGTCTTAAAATTGGTATAGTGCACATCAAATGCATACTAATTAGCAATTTCTTTTGAAGGCTCCATCACTTATTAAGGGTCTCCTTTTCTATATGTTCATCATGCCCCACTTCACCCTTTAATTACAAAACAGCACTTTCGACTAATTGTGAGAAGGTATATTGTGTCCAGAATCTGTATTAAACACTATACCTTCTGAGGCCTAATTTAGGGTCACATCGAAGGCAGACAGATAAGCAGGCAAAAAAGCTCACAACTGTCGTCTGCAATTTTAGGCATATTTGGGCATTGTGCAGGAGGAGCATTTTATCTAAGATGGCAGCTATGACACTCATCAGTGGGCATTACAATAAGCACTGGGTAGAAAGAATGGGATTAATCCTGGGTTAATAGATAGGATCTTCCTAGTTTGAGAGGAACCCACATGAACACAACAGATATATGATAATATTATTTGCAACTCTGCAATTTCTTCACCTATGTATGAAGGGACCACACAGTTTTTTATAAGGCTAATAATTTGTTACTGGCTTAAACTCCTAGTCATTTAAATACCTATACCATAATTGTATTATAGAAAGCAGAATTTTTGCTTTCTATGCAAAATTCAGCTTACAATACAGCCAAACAATACTTAAAATATGTGTCTTTTTTTTCTGAAATGTTGATGTTTTCTTTTATGAAACCTCAGAACTTCAAACCACCCAGGTAACTCTAACTTTGATCCCAATGATATGCCTGTCATTTACAGTCTGTTATTATCAACCTCACTATAATACCAGGCAATAAAGAACTGGTCAATTCTTTTCTCTGTTAAATTCTGCTATTTCCACAGAATTTTCTAGGCAATTTAGCTATAGTTCACCTTATTGGTGCTGGCACCCAGAGGAAGAAGTGGTTAAAGTTTAGGGTTCAGTTGTGCTTAGGCTGCGAAATGGAGACTGAATCAGAGAAACCTTGGGATCAAGGATACAGGAAGGCCAGGTAAGGAAGGTATCCATACTTTAAGAAAAGCTCACTTTTGAAATTGAGGACTTTTAGAGATTGTCTCTGTGGAAGGAATTCCCTTAAACCTCTAGTGGACTTGGCTTCATCAAGAACAGTAGAACTCTATAAATACCCCAAGTAGCCCATCAAATCTATTTTAAAATTATGACTAACATTCAGGCAATCTTCCCAACCATCATTAATTTGCATAGGTGAAAGCTATGGGAAGAATGTGAATGGCAAAATATGGAGAGACTCTGTTTTTGTTCTCTGGAAAATAATTGCAAGGACTCTTCAGCAGCTTCTTTGTTGTTTGCTGTCTTCAGCAAAATATCCATGCTCAAACAAAAATTTCACTGCTTTATGATGGTTGATCACTCTTTAATTTCCAAGCTCTAAGATTCAAACTCACATTGCATCAGGTTATACCTTGGTGGGTTACAAGCAAGATTTATCCAGGATTTGGGTCCCAACTTTTTAGCTGGGTGAGTTTGGGCAGATATTTGACTTGCGTGAATCTCAGCTTCCTCATCTGAGACTCATAAGGGAATCATGCCTCACCTCAAAGGTTAGAGTTAAATCTGATATGTGAATATGCTAGCATGGTATGAGTTGGAGGCTAAAATATTCCTTTCCTTTCTTTCTTTTCAATCTCTAACCATGTTGGCCATGGTTAGTGGTTAATTAGTTCTTAGTACCACACTCACCATTTAGGTTCCTCCTGTGGGGAAAGAACTTGTGTATTACTCTCCCCCTATAGACAGCTAGAAGAAAATGTCATTAAGATAAACACCATATAACCTTTCAAGTAATCTGAAAGACACTGAATATTAGTGTAGTGGGAGGTGTCATTCATTTATTTTGAAATGGCTTTGTGAAATTTAGTTTCTCCTCTTAATAAGAAGTTGAATTTCCATTTTGAAATTGTGGTTTGTGAAAAGCAAGCAACTCATGTGAATATTAGAGTTAGAAAGATGACCACCATATTTATGAAGAACTGGTGTCAAAAAGGAACTTCAAGAAGTCATCTGTATAAACCTGGCAAATTGTCCGGTAAGAATGATATCAGCATTCTTCTTCTTATTTTTTATCTTCTGTGGGTCTAACACCCTTAACATGCTTATGTGGAATTGGGGCTAATAGCCAAGTAGACTCCCACAAATATCCTCTAATTCACCAGACAACCATTTTATTTTAGTTTTGAGGATCTGACCATAATAAATGCTTCCGTTCCAGAAGACTCTGCAATATTTTAAAAATAAGATTGAATATACTTTGTTAGGATATTAAGGTTGTAAGCCACAATTTGCACTTTAAATAAAATATTCAAATCTCGTTTCTGATTATCTATGCTAATTGAGAGATATACCCAAAAATAGTGTATGGCAGAGAAATGATTTATAGTTAGTTGGAGAATAGAGCCTATTATTTTTCCATCAGATTTGTCTTCTTCCCTCCGCCTTCCCCTCCCCCATTTAGGCAATTCTCTTAGACTAATGTCAGCAAGCCTAATTTCCACCTCTATCAAATAAGCACTGAGCACATGTTTAATGAACATTAAAGTTCCACCAGATTTCAAAAAGGTGCTCTTCTTATTTCCTGTTTTATTTTTTCCCCTGGGAGAAACTGATCACTATTTAAGTTTATAGCATTCAGGCTAAAACCCTCCACTCTCAAGTGTTGGGACAATTTTATTCACTGAGAAACCTCTCCCCCACCCATTCACTCTGACTTGTTTAGGAACTGCAAATGACTTGAGGGTAAAGAGCCTATTTTACACATCCGTGTATACCTGGTCTTTGAAAAACAGTAAGTCTTCAATAAATGTGGTTGAACGAAGGAGATAGTCATGGTATATGAAAAACAGAGCTATTTGCATTGTCACATAGAACCCAAGGTGCGAAAGAGCATCTGTAATTTGTGCCAACCTTGGATGTTATTCAAAGCTTAAATTCTGAAGTTTTTGAAATTATGATTTTTAGAGATTTTTTTGGCCACCACTCATATCTCACCTCGCCCTCTCCAAACATCTCCTCCACAAATATTTGTAGTTACAAAAATACTGAGTTATAAGGGATCATTGATTCTATATGGAGGAGGGATATTCTCAAAATTATTATCTGATCCTCTGCCATTACACTTGTGTGATGCATATGTATGTCTAGGAGGCAGGATTTGAAGGAGTGGAGGATAATTAATTAGGTGCAGAATTTTTCCCTCCAAATCTTTCCCTCCAAAAGATTGCCTGAGTTTTTTATTTTAGGACTTTTGTTGATGAGTATGTATCATTAGATATTTTAGAATGCAGCAAAAGCTTTGAGATAGCCCGTCAATATTCATGAAAGCTACAGTTCGCCTTTCCTGAAGGTTACATTTAGACCCTGCCTTTATTCCTTAGTTTCACACAAACTTTTCAAATGCTTGGACTCTTATTTTACAGTCCAAGGGTTGCTACTGGGTGTTGTTTACCTTCATGTCCCTAATAATATCCCCCTATTGTTAAAGTGATATGTTTTCAGTGATGTATATGTTCACGTACAAAACGTTGACCACCTAAGTCACCACCAGGGATTTTTCAGTTTTAAAAACTCTTAGAAATTCACATACTGAAGAGTTCTTGAAGAAAGAGAATCAGTTTCAATATTACTTTGTGTTTCCTAAAAACACATCAATCATACCTGAGGAAAGAAAGGCAGACGGCCATAATTTCTAACTCAAAAGTAATTGTTTACCGTATAATTGTCATATGTAGATAATATACAGATAAACAACCAACTGTTGACCAACAGTTTAGTTCCTTCTCAGCCACAAATAAGGGAAAGCTTCGCAAAGCAGTCGACAGTACTGTGATGTTGGCATTGTTTTCATAATAGAAAATAAACGGTCCTTAAGAGCAACCAAATCAGAAATGTGACTCAATTTGCCAATAAATACATATCAAAGAAAAAGAAGATCACATAGCAATGAAATAGAAACAAGATTCCAGTATTTCCAGTATTCTAAATTTAGTGGAAATTTTCTAAATTTACCCCTAAATTTTCTAAAAATGAATGCAAAGTTGCATAAGGAAATGATTATTAATATTAGAAATATACTAGGAACTATTTCTCTGTTGGGAAATGGAAGATAACCAGCATTTCTAACTTGACATTTTACAAGTATTTTTGTCTTCTTTTTTTTGAAAGAACATTGCACATCCTCTCCCCTTTCAAATATTTGTTATGACAGTAATCTCCATTCAAATGAGTAGAGATATTTTTCATTCATTTGGATCAAAACCAGTATTGAAATATTTTTAGTCTGACTCTTTTGCACATTTCTTTTAGACTAGAGATTGAGGAAATAAGCATGAAAATTGTATACTTTATACTGTCTTGAAAGACTTCAAGTACTTTTTTTGTTTTATATAATGGCAGCTGGACTAAGCCCATGTGCCAAGTTAAAATCTGAAGCAACTTGAAATGGATGAGACTTTAAACCTCAAAAATTACTGTTTATAATGGAAATTCAGACATAATAGTCCATGATGGAAATTCAGTCATTGCAGTCAGGTGAACAGTGATGCTGCAATAAGTAAATGTAATTAACTTGTCTATATCAGGAAGAGGGTTGACTAATCATTCGTGGGGAGCCTTATATGCTATTTTTTTAAAAAAACAATTAATTCTTTCCTTAATCATCCCTAGGTATTTTATTTTCAGCTACAACTTTGAGTTGATCAGACTTGCTTCTGATTTCTTTTTAATTACTAATGCTGTAAAGATGTTGCATCTTTTCCAAGCTCTCTTACAACTGACTTGCAAATCAATTTAGGCATCTCAAAAGCATTTCTAAAATACCAGATGCTCTGTCAGCTGCATAGAACAATGTGCTAATAATTATATTTCTCTTTCTTACAGCAGATCAAAGCCAGAGATGAGGTGACATACACCTAAGATATTCAAACTCTGGCTTGAAGGTCAATTGGATCTGCCGACATATGTTGCTGATTTTATAACATGAAAGCCCACTAAAAGAACAGATCAGTGAAATACATGTACTACGTTTCTTAATTTCAACCCTATCCAAATGTTTACAGAATAGTTTGAAGAGGTTTGCAGTTTCTTGTTATCAGTCTTATTAAAGCTTGGCAAACCTTTAATAACAAGTCTATCAACAACCCACCAGGGATTGGATTTTAGTCTTAGAGGCCTGAAGTTTTATATTTATTAACCAGTTTTTAATTGGAAGCACCAGAATCTGTTCCTGGTCAATTGCCAACATTGCCTTATAAAAGTGTGGCATGCATGCTCAGCTTGAAAAGGTAATGGCAGCTGGGGAAAAATAACCCTTTGTGTAAGTTGAGAAGAGGGCAGGCAGGCAAGCAGCAAGATTTCCCTCCAAGCACCTAGAGTGGGTGCTTTAAGCTATACAGATAAACATATATTTTTCCATGGTTTAACTTCAAACATTGGAACAAGGGCACAAGTGCCACTCAAAAGCTGGAGTATCTCACCTAAACTAGAATTGTGACCCACATTCATGTCTGCCAACTACATAGCAGATTTGAAACTGCACTTAGAAAAAAAGGAGAAAAAAATTGTACAGCAGCAGTTTCCCCTCCAGTCAATTCTACACACTCAGTGTCAGATTAATTTTATCGTATTATTCAAATGTAAAAACCTTCAAGAATTTCCCTCAGTTATCAAAGTAAAACACCAACTCTTACATTTGTGTTTCAAAGCTCTCTCTAAGACCCCACCCTACCCATCCAATCCTATAGGGGAGTCAGGACTCTGAAACCAGAATGTCTGGGTTCAAATTTCAGCTCTGCCACTCACCAAGCTACGCCACCTTGTACAAGTTACTTAAACCTCTGTATGCCTGTTTTCTCCTCTGCAGAATGGGAATTAAAATATTGTCTATAACATGTGACTATTATGAAATTATGAAGATTAAGTGATATGTGAATGAAGTGATATGTGAATGATATGTGAAGATTAAGTGACATGTGAATATTCTCAAAACCATGCCTAACATAGTAGGAGTAAGCACTGTACAAATGCTTAAGTCAGTAAAGAATACTCCACTATTCTACAGCTCAAGCCATGCTTCTTCCTCTCTGACTTTGTACTCATGTTCTTCTTCCTACCTGAAATTCTGGCCTCTACACCTTTGCTTATTTGATCCTCTTTTACTGGTGTGTCTTATCCTCTCCTCTCTATTTACTCAAAACCTACTAATCTTTCAAAGTCTAGATCAAATTCTCTATGGTGCCTTTCTAGAATGCTTTCATGTCATTCATTTTTTTTCTGAACTATATCTCTTACTGTATTTACTATTTTAATCACATATGACTTTGTATTATAAATTAATATGTGCTTGCATATTGGTCTTGTATCCCCAAATAGACCTTTTGCTTAATGAGGACAGAGAAGATATTTCTTTTACATTTCCTGTGGTGCTGAGCCTGAAGTGTTTCATAAATTCTATTAAATAGAATTTAATAAATAGCTTTGCAAAAAATAGTCAGAGTAACTGAAAAAAAAAAAAAAAAAAAAAAGGTTTAAGAAAATAGCAAGAAAATATCGGGAAATATCCATGATGTGAAACTATAACTACCAGAGTGAAGGATAGATTTGATGAGTTCAAATGAAAAAGATGACCCTTTCTCTGAATCATTGTCCAATTTACCTCACATTTAAAAAATACATGTAGTTTCACAAGCAAGGAAACTGGACACAGAAAATTCCACAATGAGTTAATACAGAATTAGGGCCTGAACCAGGATCTTCTGGTTCCCCATCCAGTATACCTTATTTCGACCACACTGTGTATTAAGTTGAGGAAAGTATTATCTACTGTGGTTTAGACTGCAGATCTGTTAATTGAGGTGGTTTTAGAAGTTAAATAGGCGAGTAGATGGTTCCTGAATTTCTATCAGTAATGGGTATTAAAAAATCCTATTACTATCTGAAACTCAGCTTTTTAGACAAGGGGTTGGCTTTTAGCCCTTAATGGAAAACAGTGATTTCATTCTTGAATTTTGATGCCAGGCTATTTGGTCTGTGTTTTTGTTTCTTGGCCATTCATGGTTTATACCAATTATACAAAATTTATTTTAAATGTGTCCAAATTTTGTTTGTTGTCCAGCAGTTATCCTTGGCTATCTTGTCAGCTTCTCAGTGCATATTTCACACAGTATAATTTCAATGCCAGTAAGGCTATATACAGAAGTTAACCTTTGGTAATTGTATATGAATACTTAATAGTAAATATAGATAGCATATGGAAGCATAACTTTGATGCCCCTCTATGAGTTCTGAAATAAATCTTAGGCTTCTTATAGGAATATACAAGCTCTTGTTAGTAGTGTTTTCTGTGACTTTAGCGAGCATGTGAAATTCTCCTTTGATTTTCCTGGCTCTACCCTATCTGAGTCTGCCTCCTGTGTCTTCCTTCATTCCTTTTCTAAAGCATCTCTCCTAGCCTCCAGTCCTATTCCTTTTATAACCCCTCAGATTTTGTCTCAATCACTCTAGTCGTTTCAATCATTGTCTCTACATGAGTGACTGAAATCTTCATACCAAGCTTTAAAATTGCTTCAAAATTCCAACCAGCTTTCCTTCAAAGGCTTATTAGACATTTCTTTTTGGATGACCTCCTTTTACCTCAAGTCTAATGTATTTTAAATTGAATTCATCATCTTCAAGAAATTGTCATTGCCTCGTGATTTTTTTTTTAGTGTTATCCTTCCCATTCATTAGGAAACAAACTTCAGAGTTGCTTTTGCTACCTCTCCTTTTCTGACCCCATATGCATTCAGTAATATAATACTACCTGTTTGAACTTCTTGATATCTGCAAAGTCCATAGCTTTCTTCTGGCTCTACTTATCCAATTCCTTCAACTGGATTGGCACTGTAGCTCAGTGCCCAGAAACACACATAATAATTACTTGATGTATCGCTGCATCAATTTACTTACCCTTTCAGTATACTCTAGATTATTTGTTCCTTTAAGAGTATGCATTCATCACATCACTCTCATATTGGAAAATCTTCCATTGTTTTCAATCATCTTCAACAAGTGTTTCCCACATAAAACCACTTTGGGAGCTTCTAGAATATGTTAAAAGTCAGACCAAATCAAGCAAAATCTCCAAGGTTGAAGGTCAGGCATTGAAGGTTAATACTGTAAGAATTTGACAGCTGATATGACAGAAACTCAAGCAATCTAAACTACTTTGCTGACTCTCAGCATGGACCCTGGCAGTATGACCCCAAAACCACATAATTATCAGCCTTGCAGGTGTCCATATTATGATCTCAAACAGGTAATTCTAATGACCCACATATTTACAAAATCAACTCTATATTTCTGATCCTAGCAATCAAGACTCTTAATAATGTGACCTAAGTCTTCCTTTACAGTACTATTGCTTCTACCTTTTGTATGAAATATTTGTTTTAATTCTATGTACACATCCACTAAATATGCTTTGTACATTACTGTTCCCTTGCTTTTACTCATAGAATAGGTTAGTTATGACAGTACAACATTGCTTTACCTCATTTTAATGGAGATTAGAACATAAAAGAAGACATTAATACACTAAACCAATCAAACACACTTGTCTGCAGAGGAAAACATTTTGTTGAAGGAAAGAGAGTGACCATATACATCTGTTAAACTCCATGCTTCTGAACTTTATAATACCACTTGTTTTGTGAAATTCTTACTTGCCTTTCCAGAAGTTGTGTTTCATTCTTTTATACAATATGAGGGCACATTGACCAAAAAAAAGACTGAAATCTGTAAAAAAAAAAAAAAAAAAAAAAAAAGAATAATATCCAAGAATAATGAAAGTAATTCCTTTGTTCCCACTCTATGGAGCTCTTTCCCCTCATGATGTTTCAAGTGTCCCTGGTGACTTTTTTTTTTTTTAGGAGATACTTGGGATTGAATGCGGGACCTTATACATGGGAAGCAGGAGCTCAGCCACTGAGCTATATATCTGCTTCCGGCCACTTCTTTTAACCAGCATCTACAACTAAGATGCAAAAACAAAGTACTTCATTTAAGAACCAATGAAATTGAATCTGATATGTGTCCCATTCACAAGAGGACTCAGAGGACATATAAAGGTCACTGATGTAGGAATGACTAATCACTGTCAAGGGGAATCATGGTTAGATGAGCCATAACCTCCATATCTGTGCAAACTTTACTCCATAAGATTAATCACAGATGTTGCCAGAAACTGTATCAGGGTACATTTGCATCCTGAGCATCCCTTTAAATTCAAATGCCCATCAAGAAGACAAGATGATTTTATGGTCTTGTTTTATACCAACCTGGAGTGGAGTTTTCATTTAAATTTTTTTTTTATTATTATTTTTGAAGAAGCTTTAGATTACATAAATGTTACATAAAAAATATTGGGGATTACCATTTGCCCTATACCCTTCCCTTCCACATTTTCCCACATTAACAACATCCTTCATTAGTGTAGTACATTTGTTACAATTGATGAACACATATTGGAGCATTGCCACTAAGTGTGGACAATAGTTTACATTATAGTTTATACTCTGTCCCACACAATTTTGTAGGTTATGACAAAATATATAATGGCCTGGATCCGTCATTGCATTGTCATGCAGGACAATTCCAATGTCCCTGAAATGTCCCCATATTACACCAATTCTTCCCTCTCCCTCCCCTCAGAACCTCTGGTGGCCACTGCCTTTATATCAATGATAAAAGTACTTCCATTGCTAGAATAATAATAATATTATAATAGAATAATAATAAGTGTACTTTAGTCCATTGTTCATTCCCCAGTCTTGAGGATTTGGGGGTGATCGTGCCCACTCTGTTTCTAATTGAGAGGGGTCTTAGATCCTATGGGGCAGATGGAAGGAACTATCTTGCTTGCAGTTGCAGACACTCTGTTCCTTGGGATGGGTGTTGTCCATCATCATCTCCTTACTAATTTTTCCTGGGTGAGTCCAATGAACTGGAGAGTAGGTGTTATAACTCTGCTGAGATTCAAGGCTCAACTGGCACAAAGATTTAAGTTTCTAGGACATACATTTAACAAGTACAGTGCTAATTATAGGTTCAAATAAAAGGGGAAGAAGAGCCACATGTAGGGAAACTATAAATGAGTCTAACTCTGATACACTAGGGAGCATAAATTCCAAAGTAAGGCCCACTGACAGGGTGCCAAATTCCTGAGCTTGTCTGCCCTGCTTATAGTGTCTGGATGTCTCTAGAGCCCTCAGGCGCCCTGCTATTTGAGGCAGTGTTTACTGTGGCAGTCAATGAGATTCTGCTGAGATGTATGTAAGCATAACCTCTGGAATGACCTCCACTTTGAATTCTCTTAGCTATAAAAACTCATATGTATTTACCATTTCTCCCTTTTAGTCAAGGTCTTTTTTCCAGATTCATTGCTAGTTGGCTCTTTTTTTAAAGAGATTTATTTTATTTATTTATCCCCCTTCCCCCCTCATTCTTTTGCATTTGCTATATGCTTGCTGTCTGCTCTCTGTGTTTGTTCCTTGGGTGCTCGACGTCTTTTTAGCAGGCACCGGGAACCAAACCTGGGACCTTCCATGTGGGAGGGAGCTGCCTAATGGCTTGAGCCACCTCCACTCCCACTTGTGTCTTTCATTGTGTTTCCTCATGGTTATTCTTCTTTGTGTCATCTCGTTGCATCAACTTGCCACACCAACCCGTTTTATCAGCCCATCTTGTCAGCTCTGTGTCCTGCTCGTCGTCTTTAGGAGGCACCAGGAACCGAAACTGGGACCTCCCATGTGGTAGGCAGGCACCCAACAGCTTGAGCCACATCACTTCCCAAGTTGGCTCTTGGTAATAATCCCTTGGTGCCAGGGAGGCTCATCCTCGGGAGTCAAGTCCCACATCAGGTGGAAGGTAGTGCATTTATACACCGAGTTTGGCTTAGAGAGAGACCACATTTGAGCAATAAGGAGGCTTTCAGGACATAACATTTAGGAATAAATAATACTAGGCTAAGTTTCAATTTCACAAGAAAAGGTTCACAAGTACAATCATCAATATAAGGGCCCGTCTTCCTTCACTAGGCACTGCCCTTGTACTCAGGGGATTCTTGTTGCCCTATTAGAGAATGTTACAGAACTACCCAGGATGGGAATTCAATATTCTTTCGGTTATTCTGTGGGTCTCCACCCACTGAGACAATGCCCCGTGAACACTTGAACACATTCATATGCCTTAGAGGCATGCCCCAGGTGATCTGCATCCCTGCATCGCTGACACCCTGCACCAGTGATCCTCCCCTGCCACAGTAGTGACCCTTCTGTGATGAAAAACCTTTCCAAAAATGAAGTCAACAAAATAACCAAATAAAATTAATAAGAAAAAGAAATAATAATAAGTTTGAAAAATAACAAATAAAATATTAAAAAATTAAATAATAATTTTTTTTCAGACATTGTGTCTTTCATCACTGTAAGATCTATTGTCTTGTATATACAGTGACATTTTCTTCTGTTTATTCTCCCAGTGTCTTATTTTTTTCATTGTATCTTCAAAGAAACTTTAGGTTATAGTAAAGTCATATAGAGAATATAGGGGATTCCCATATACCCAACATCCTCCCCCTTTTTCTCTTTCCCCTATTAATAACATTTTAATGCAGATGGTACATTTGTTACAATTGAAGTACAAATATTGAAGCATTGCTCCTAACCATGGTCAATGGTTTACTTTATGGTTTACATTTTGGACCATACACTTTTGTAAATTATGATGAAATTTAACATGGCCTGTATCCATTATTGCAAGATCATGCAGAACAATTCTAATGCCCTAAAAATGCCCTATGTTCCATCTATTCTATTTTCCTTCCCCCTTCCCTTGGAACCTATGGTAACCACTAAGTTTCAATTTTTGAAGAATAAGATTCATGATTACTTGAAATAATATTGAGGGCATGACATACTGGTCTGTTTTCTTTTATTAAGCACTGCCTTTGTTCTCAAGGGTTTCTTGTTCCTCTAACTGAAAACATAGCAGGACTCCCCAGGATGGGAGTTTAATATTTTCTTATTTATTGTGTGGGTTTCCACCCACTGATATAACACACTATGACAAGATGAACACTTGCATATTCCATAGAAGCATACCCAGGTGTGCCCTATCCTATATATCTCCCCACGCCCAACGCCCTACACCAGTAACCTTCCCCTGCCATATTTGCCTAAAGAACGTTCCCAATATTGTAGCTTTAAACACAGACTGCAAATCCCCAGAATTCACTTGCTCCTTCCCCCGACCCTCCCCCTAGTTCCATGGATAGTCCAACTTCCACACCCTCACACTCCCACTCACAGACCAGCACTGCTGAACCCAATCACAACATCACTGCAGCACTGTCACACCTATCCACTGCCCAACCACACACTTCCACCTTATCATAGATTTTCCCCATATGGATATAGGCTCACCACCCTCCACTCCCTTCCTTTCTCCTGCAAACTTATCTTCCAGACTCTAGTTCTGTGAGTCTGCTCAATTTGCTTAATTCATATAGTGATGTCATGTAATGTTTGTCCTTCAGTGACTGACTTACTTCACTCAACATAGGGTCTTCAAGATTCATCCATGTTATTCTGTGTGTTAATACTGCATTCCTTCTTACAGCTGAGTAATATTCCATTGTATGTATATACCACCGTTTGCTTATCCATTCATGTGTTTATGGGCATTTGGGTTGGTTCCAACTTTTGGCAATAATAGTGAATAATTCCACTATGAACATTGGTGTGCATATATCTGTTCGTGTCCCTGCCTTCAATTCTTCTGGGTATAAACCCAACAGTGGGATTGCTGGATCATATGGCAGTCCTATAGTGATACTTTTTATCTAGAGAACTGTGAGATAATTAATTTATGTTGTGTTAATCCCTAAGTTTTTGGTGATTTTTAAGGCAGCAATAGAAAATTAATAGAAAGGCTTAATTGAAGAGGAAGGAGGAGGACACTTAAAAAAATATAGATCCCTCTCCAAACCATGTACTTAGAAATATTTGGCAAGAAGCCTAGGCTCTGTTACTTTTTTTATAACTCCCCAAGTTATCATAATGTTCACCACTTATTAGGCTGGCTGTTTTAGTTACCTGGACTATTCAAGCAAATACTGTGAAATGGGTTGGCTTAAACAATGGGAATTTTTTAGCTTATGGTTTTGAGGCGAACAGACAGTCCAAATCAAGGCATAATCAAGGCAATGCTTTCTCCCCAAAGACTGTGGTATTCTAGGGCTAGCTGTCAACAAGCATTGGCTCCTCTGTCACGTGGCAAGGCACATGGTGGTATCTCCTGGTCTATCTCTTCTTTTCCAGAGTCCTTTGAAATAGCTTCTTGCTTCCTCTGGCTTTCTCTCTCTCAGTCTGAATTTAATTCTCTTATAAAGGACTCATCCTGATTGAGGTGGGATACATCTTAACTGACATAAACTCATCAAAAGGACCTACTTACAATGGATTAAATTTAAGAACGTGTTTTTCTAGGGGTACATGCAGCTTCAAATCTTCATACTGGCTACTATGTAAATTTCATTTTTAGCAGTTTATTGAAATATAATTGACATTACATATGATTCATCCATTTAGAATGCACAATTCAATGTTTATTAGTTTATTCAAAGTATTGTGCAACTATCACTACAATTTAATTTGGGAACATAAGAAAACCCTGTACACTTTAACAGTCAATCCCCATCTGCCCACAACCAGCCCCAAACAACCATTAATTTACTTTTTGTCTCTTTAGATTTACATACGCTGGGCTTTTCATACAAATGGAATCATATCATATATGTCTTTTTGTGTCTGGCTATTTCACTTAGCATAATGTTTACAAGACTCATCCATGTTGCAGCATAAATCAGAGCTTCATTACTTTCTATTGTTGAATATTATTCCTTTATATGCAAAGATCACATTTCTTTAGAAAACATTTTCTTGTTTTTATTCCACACACACTGTACCTACAACCAGAAAAGGGCTAAAGCTAATCCATTGTTTTTATTTTTTGTAGTTTTTCAGTGACATAAGCAGCACTCATTAATGTTACAAGAAAAACCTTGTATGTATCCAGTCCAACCAATGATGAAACTGAAATGCAAGGCTTGTTTTCCTCTTATCTTTTCACCCCCTATTCCCACCAAAAAAAAAGACTCAAGAAATACCACATTTTAATTATCCATTTTACCTTCATATTTGGGTTGTTTCTACCTTTTAGCTACAATGAATAATGCTGCTGTGAATATTTGTGTATAAGCATTCATTGGAATATCTTTTTTTCAGTTCTTTTGGGTATATACCTTGGAGTAGAATTTCTGGGTCATATGATAACTCCGTGTTTAACATTTTAAGAAACTGCCAAACTGTTTTCCAGAGAAGGTTCACCATTTTTATTCCCGCCAGCAGTTTATGTGTATTCCAATTTCTCCTCTTCCTTATCAAAACTTGTCTTTTTCATCTTAGCCATCCTGGTGATTGTGAAGTGGTATCATTGTGATTTTGATTTGAATTTCCCTAATAACTAATGATATTGAGCATCTTTTCATGTGCTTATTGACCATTTGTAGAACTTCTTTGGAGAAATGTCTATTCAAATTATTTGCTTATTTTTAAATGGGGTTTTCTTTTTATTATTGAATTGAAAGAGTTCTTTATATATTTGGGGACAACTCCACTATCAGATATATTATTTTCAAATATTTTCTGTCATTCTATGGGCTGTCTTTTCACTTTCTTGATGGTATCATTTACAACAAAAATGTTTTTAATTTTGATGTAGCCATTTTTTTTTTCTTTTGTTGTTTGTACTTTTGATATCCTATCTAAGAAATCATTCTGTAACCCAAGGACATGGAGATTTACTCCTATGCTTTCTCCTAATATTTTTGTAGTTTAACTTTTATATTCAGGCCTTTGAGCCATTTTGGGTTTATTTTTGGGTTTGGTGTGAAGTAGGGGTACAACTTCATCCTTTTATAGGTGGATATCTAATTGTCCCAACACCATTTGTTGAAAAAAACTATTCTTTTCTCATTGATTTGTCTTGGCACCCTTTTCAAAAATCAATTAAGCATAAATGTAACAATTCATTTCTGGGCTGTCACCTCTATTCTGTTGATTTATATGTATATATCTGTCATTATGCCAGTACCACCGTGTCTTGGTTACTGTAATTTTGTAATAAGTTTTGTTATCAGGAAGTGTGAGTCTTCCAGCTTTGTTCTTCTTTTATAAGATTTTTTTTTTTTTTTTTTTTTTCTTTTTGCTTTTCTGGGTCTCTTTCATTTCCATATGAATTTTAGAGTTAGTCAGTTTCTGCAAAAAAAAAAAAAAAAAAAAAAATGCTGAGGTTTGGATAAAGATTACATTGACTCCGTACATCAATTTGGGGAATATTGACATCTTACTAATATTAAGTATTCCATTCCATGGGACTTTTCCCAGTTATTTAGACCTTTAGTTTCTTTCACTGTTGTTTTGTAATTACTGTATAGATTTCTTACACTATTTTTGCTAAATTTTTACCTATTTATGTTATTATTGCAAATGGAATTGTTTTCTTAATTTCTATTTCAGAATGTTCCTTGCTAGGGTATGTACAGAAATGAAATTGATTTTTGTATGTTGAGCTTGCATCATTTTACCTTGCTGAACTTGTTTACAAGTTTTAATAGTTCTGTTTGCTCTACTTTTTCTGGTTTCTTAAGGTGGAAAATTTTGTTATTGATTTGAGAGCGTTCTTCTTTTTTAATATAGGTGTTTACAACTATAGATTTCTCTATGAGCCCTGCTTTAGATGCATTTCATAAGTCTTGGTTCTACAAATTAATACTTATTCCAGAAGTCTTGTCATTTTTATTCATTTGAAAGTATTTAAAATTTCCCAGTGATTTCTTCTCTAATCCATTGGTTATTTAGCAGTGTATTGTTTAATTTCCACATTATTTATGAATTTTTGAATTTCATTCTGTTATTGATTTCATTCCATTGTGATGGGAAAATATATTTTGTATGATTTCAATCATTACAAATTATTGAGACTTACTTTATGACTTGTATGATTGTTGGGTTCATGTGTCCACTTGGCCAGATAATGGTGCTCTGCTGTTTGATCAAGTAAGTACTGGCCTAATTGTTACTGTGAAGACATTTCATGGACTTAAATCATCATTAAGTTGATTGTATCTATGACTGATTACATCTAAAATCAACTGAGGAGATTGCCTTCAGCAATGAGAGACATCTCATCCAATCAGAGGCTTTAAAAGGTGAAGGGATGATTTCAGCTGTCAGAAAAGAGAATTTTCATCTCTTTTCATCTCTACTCCAACCAGCCACCTTCTCCTGGGGAATTCAGTGAAAACCTTCATTGGAGTTCCCAGCTTGCAGCTTGACCTACAGAATTTGGACTCATGCACCCCTCAGTCTCATGAGAAAATTTTATAAAATCTCATAATATTTACAGACATTTCCTGTCAGTTCTGCTTCCTTAGAGAACCCTGACTAATACAGCCTAGCATATGGTCTACTTTGGAGAATATTGCATGGGTGCTTGAAAAGAATGTGCATTCCACTGCTGTTGGGTGGGATATACTAGATATATTTATTAGGTCAAGTTAGTTTATAGTGTTATTCAAGTCTTCTATTTTCTTTTTGACCTTCTGCCTAGTGGTTCTGTCCACTTTTGAAAGTGGGACATTAAAGTCTCTATTATTGTTGAGTTTGTTTATTTCTTCCTTCAATTCTGTCAGTTTTTCCTTCATGTTTTTGGGCTATGTTCTTAGGTGCATACATGCTAATAATTGTTATATCTTCCTGGTGGATTAACCTTTTTATTATTATAAAATGTCTCTCTTCATCTCTAGTAACTTTTTTTTTTTTTTTTGCTTTAGTCAATTTTGTCCAACATTAATGTAGCTACTTCTGCTCTTTTATGGCTGTTATTTGCATGATGTGCTTTCCCCCATTATTTTATTTTCAATCTATTCATATTTTAAATGTTTTCTGTAGAAACCATAGAGTTGGGTTTTATTTTTTTTAATTCAGTTGATATTCTTTGCCTTTTGATTGGATTATTTAATCCATTTATAGTTAATGGTATTATTGGTATGGTTGAATTTATGTCTTTTAAACAAGCAGAGAAAAGAAAGAAGAACAAGTATATAGTTATAGAGGTTTGTTACATTAATCTTATTTACCCTTTTGTATTTGAGTTATGATCTAGTGTCATTTTCTTACTCCAATAGAGCTTTATGACCCCTCTCGTTTGTGCTGTTTTTGTCAAATGTATGTTATACATTTCTGTATGTTATAGGTCCAATGATACAATTACATATATTTACATAAATGTGTGGGTGTAATTTTGTACACTTGCTTTTTAAATAAGCCAAGCAAAGGAATAAAAAAATGCAATTATACTGTCTTTCATTACCTACATAAATACCTTTACTATCATTGTTGTTTTTGGGTGTGGGTTAGAATTACTGTTTGGTTCCTCTTGCCTTCAACTAGAAGAACTTACTTTAGTATTTCTTTTAAAGCACATCTGCTAGCAATAAATCATCTCAGTTTTTGTGTATCTGGGAGTGTTTTTCTTTTTCTTTTATTTTGGAAAGATAGTTTTGCTGGATATAAGATTCTTGACTGACAGGTTATTTTTCTCCTTCCCCAGCATTTTTAATATGTTGCCTCACTGTCTTCTAGTCTCCATTGTTTCTGATGAAAAATTAATCTTATTTGTCTTTTTCTTTCAACATTTCAACTATGAAGTATATGAGTGTGGAATCTTGTGTTGCAGTTTGTTGAGCTTCTGAGATATGTAGAGCAATGGTTTTCATCAAAGTTGAGGTTTTAAGCTGTTACTTCTTGAAATATTTTTTTTCTGTCCCTTTCTCTTCCTACTCTCCTTCTGATTTACCATTAACTGTATGCTGATAAGTTTAGTGGTGTCCCATAGATCTCCAGGACTCTGTTCATTTTCCTTCATTTTTTCTTCTCTTTTCTTCAGATTGTATTTCTGTTGACCTATTTTCAAGTTTACTGATTCTTTCTTCTGCTAGCTGAAATCTACTTTTGAGTCCTCTAGTGAATTTTTACTCAGATTATTGTGCTTTCTAACTCCAGAACTTACATTTGGTTCTTTTAAATAATTTCTGTCTCTTTATTGATATTCTTTATTTGATGAGACATTGTCATTATACTGTCCTTTATTTAAGTATGGTTATTTAAGCTGAACAAATTTATAGCAGCTGCTTTGAGGTCTTTTTCTGCAAGTCCACCAACTTTCTTTATCTTTGCATGCCTCATGATCTTTTGTTGAAAAGGGGACATTTTATATAATATATTATAGCAATGCATGATATTGATCCCTACTTCCCCTAGTACTTGTTTGGTCATTTATATATGTTTAGTGTCTTGGCTAAGTTAATTCTACAATTACAATTCTATTTTCTTTGTGGTGGTCTCCAATGTTCAGATATTTTCCCTTGTTTTTATCTTTTCAGCTGGCTACTTATGGTCTACCCCTTCATTAGTAGAAGCCACTTATTGTTAAAAGTTGTGCTTAAGCTCCTTTAGCCAGTTATATTTTTACCCTTAACATTGAATATGTGAATGGCATGGAAGCTGCTACAACAATTCAGGAAGTTTACATTTTTCTTCACATTCAGATGGACTAGTAGCTTAGAGATTTCCTTTCTGATTGCTTATGAGAGGGTGCAAACTTTAGTATGCATATAGTCTTCTAAGCTGTTAGGAATGTCTGTGGTATCTGGCAATGTTGAATTTTACCTGACTCCTGTGCTCCTGGACAATAACAACGATTATGAAATCCCCTCTCCACTGTTTGGTATTCTCAGAAATGGCTTACTGCAAAGAACCACCTTCCCAGTATGATTTAGATAAGACTTGTGGATGACCTCCTTTGTTATCTATGAAAACGCTAGGCACAAGCCCTCTAAATTCTCATTCTTTGTCTCATAAATGAGACAAATCTGGACAAAATGCTCATTAACTTGACCTGATGAAACTTTAGCAAGGTTTCTCTCCTTCTGCCAGGGCCCTGAACATTGGCCTACTCTTAAGCATTGAAAAGGGAAATAAAATTTCTTTAACAGTCATCCCAAGAATTGGTTGACCTCATGGGAAAACATTCCCTGATCAACTGTCTAATTACAACATCTTTTCATCCCACTCCTCTATACATGGTTCTTTCTGGCCTTGCTTACGCCTCTTTTTTTTTTTTTTTTTTTTAAGATTTTATTTATTTATTCATTTATCCCCCCCTTGCTGCTTGTGCTCACTGGGTCAGCTAACCACGCCGCGTGGGCGGGCCTGCCTTCACCAGGAGGCCCCGGGAACCGATCCTGGGGCCTCCCATATGGTAAACGGGAGCCCTACTGATTGAGCCACAGCCGCTTCCCTTGCTTACGCCTCTTGATGTCAGAGAGGCCCTGGTAGGGCTTGGAGAAAGAACTCAACCTAGGGTAGAAGGGTTCTTGACACTGTCATGAGAAAGAATTCAAGGCCTAGTTGTATGGTAGCAGGAGAATTTAATGCAAAGCAATAGTATACACTCAAGACGGGACTGAGAGTACACTCCTACGAGTTGCACGGGTTGTGCCTACTGAGGCTGGGGATACTATTCTATTAAGGCTGGCCTCCCCCTCCCTCCCCCTCCATGTAAATTAGGACTTGTAAGTTCCAACGTTATCATTGGTTTGCCTTCTGCAAAAGAGGGATCGAAAATTACAACTTTTTACTGGCTCTGTATTCCTTGGAGTGAGAACTGTCCAGGTGAGGGGCCAGTGAAACATGTGGTGGTCAGTCAGGTGATGGGTGGGCCTTTTGTCATCTGGTATCTTCCAGAACTAGACCTTGGGCCTTAGGCCTTGGGTGGGTGATTTTCTACTACAGTTAGGTATTATCTGATGGGATTTTCCTTTGGTCCTCCTCCTTTGCCGAGTTATCACCCTTCTCTTATCTTTTCCTACCTCACTCCCTATAAAGGAAAGCCCTTTTTCACCTGACCTTTGAGATACTCGTAGATCTTACAGTCAGCATATTCTCCCAATTGCAATAACCCCCTTCCTTACTACAACCGTCTTTTTGAATAAAGCCTCTCCTTACTGAAGTCAAGCTTTGTCTTTTATTTTATATAGTATTTTCAAGCCTGGCTTCCTAGGCATCACCCCTGTGTCAGAGTAACCTACGGTTCAGCCAGTATTTGGTCAAATGTTGTTTTTAGCCTTTGTACCAGTGAAGTCTCTGTTCTTTGTTGATAGGTTTGTGCATGACTTGGGGAATGATTTTAATTCTGTCCCATGTCTTGCAATGATTACTACTGAGTGAATCATGTGCATAGACTTCTGACCACTAGACTTGACTGTGATGTCAAGGGGACTCTTCTTGGATGGCTCTTTCTTTGCGTCTCTATATTAAACCTCTGGCTACTCTGCTTCTTTTTTTTTTTTTTTTTTTTACTTGTCTCAGAACTCAGCCTCCTTGTAATTGCTCTCCACCAAGATCTCCATTATTTTCTATAACACTTTAGGCATGAAGTGTTCCAAATAAAATTGGTCCCTTCAGATAGAAACATGGGGTTTTTCTTCCTACGGCCTACCTTACACCATGGGCAGAACCTCTGCACCACTAACAAGGCACTAGACTGGGGAGTGGGGACCCAGAGTGACACAATCTACAAGTGGGTACTGGCAGGGGATGGCAGGGGCTTAATGAGGGAAGGGAGATCAGTCCTTTATTCTTCATCCATGTGGAATAGAGCTTCTGCAACATGAGGCTGGGAGGTATGAGAAACAACAGCTTGCCCCTCTTATAGTGAAATCTAGCCACAGCTTAGATGAGAGGAGCCCCCATCTCCTTGGCTGTGTATGTTTGGGATATGTTTCCTTAAACTGGAGCTGGGAGTGGGGTGGATGGATAATGAAATGAGTCAGGGCTCAAATGTCACAGGCTCTTCTTGTACTTATTGAGATTTGGATGACTTCCTTATAAAAATATTTCTCCATTTGTTGTATTCTCTTACTATAATTTCCAAAGACTTTAAATAGTCTGAGAATTAAAAAAAAAAAAAAAAAAAGTAAGAGGCAACTGTTTAGGAAAGCATATAGTTTTGAGATGTAGCCAGTAGAGGGAAGGATAGGCATGACACCACGGATGATTATCAAGAGGGAGTATGGCTCTAGCTACTAGATTGGTGCTGTTGGATAAGGTTCATGGATCAGAGAAAGAAGCTGGAAAGATTAAGGTATAGTCTTAACTCCCATTAGAAACACAGGCCAAACAGCATTGTATCTTTTATATATATATAAATTTTAAAATATACTTAGATTACATAAATGTTACATAAAAAATTTGGGGGGTTCCCATATGCCCCATTCCCTACCCCTCCCACATCTTCCCACATTAACAACATCCTTCATTAGTGTGGTGCATGTTACAATTGAGGAACACATTTTGGAGCATTGCCATTAAGCATGGATTATAGTTTATATTGTAGTTTACACTCTCTCTTGCACAATTTGGTAAGTTATGACAAGATATATAATGGCCTGTATCTGTCATTGCAGTGTCATTCAGGACAATTCCCAAGTCTTGAAAATGACCCTATATTACACCTGTTTTTCCCTTTCCTTCCCCTCAGAACCTCCAGTAGCCTCTGCCTCCATATCAATGATAAAAGTTCTTCTATTGTTAGAATCACAATAAGTCTATAGTAGAATAACAGTAAGTCTACTCTAGGCCATCATTCATTCCCCAATCCTGAGGATTCTGGGATGGTGATGCCCACTCCACCTCTAAGTGAGAGGGTGCTTAGATCTCATGGCGTAGTGGATGGGACTATCTTGCTTGCAGTTGTAGACTCTCTCTGTTCCTTGGGATGGTCGTTGCTCATCATAATCTCCTTGTTAGTTGTCCTGGGTGAGTCCAATGAGCTGTAGAGTAGGTATTGCAACTCCACCAAGGTTCCAGGCCCAGCTGGCACATGGACATAGATTACATAAAAAATGTTACATAAAAAATATAGGGGGTTCCCATATGCCCCATTCCCTACCCCTCCCACACTTTCCCACATTAACAGCATCCTTCATTAGTGTGGTACATTTGTTACAATTGAGGAAAAATTGTGGATTTAAGTCTCCTGGACATATACCTATCATCTCTAGCACTTACTATGGGTTCAAAGAGAAGGGGCAAAAGAGCCATGTATGGGGAAAGCGTAACCAAGTCCAACTTTATCACAGTAGGGAGCATAAATTCCAAAGTAGGGCCCACTAGCAGGGTGCCAAAATCCTGAGCTGTCAGCCTGCCTACAGTGTCTGGGTGTCTCCAGAGCCCTCAGGAGCCCTGCTATTTGGGGCAATATTTACTTTGGCAGCAATGAGATCCTTCTGAGGTGTGTATAAGGGTAACCTCTGGAATGCCTGTCCACGGAACTGGGGGGTGGGTTGGGGGAAGGAGCAGCATTATATCTTACATTATATTAGGCCCAGATCTCCAGAGAAGAAATTCAATTCAAATCAACAAATATTTTGAGCAACTGCTTTGTACCTCACATAATGCAGGGCACTAGGGATATAACAGTACATATGTCAGGATCCCTGTCTTCAAGGAGTTCATAGCCTAATAAAAACTCAGGAAAATCAATAATCAATTGCAATATGATGTAATACTTCTTTGCAGAAGACAAAGGTAAGAGTAAGGTATTATGGGAGCAGTTGGGGGGCATCTAATTCAGTCTTGGGAAGTCAATGAACACTTGCTAGAAGAGGTGAGGTTTAAGCTGAGAACAGAAAAACAAGTCTGAACTAAATAGGCTGGGAAGGGAAATGGGGCATTCAGACAAGGTAAATAAGAAGTGCAAAAGTCTTGAGGCAAAAGAGAATATGGGGTGTTCAGGAAGTTGCAAATGGCTAAGTTCTGCTACAGCCAAGAATGTGATGGTGAACTGATGATAGATGAGGCTAAAAAAGTAAGCAGAGGCTATACTGAGAAAGCCTTGCTTGGCTTTTTAAGGTATTTGGTCTTTATTCTGTGGGCAGTAGAGAGTCATTAATGACTTTTTAAGCAGAGGAGTGATACAACCATATTTTTTTATTGAAAACATTATTTCCATTGAAAGTAAAGAATATATTATAAAGAGGAAATCTGCAAATGGGAGGACCAGTTAGGAGGCACGATTACAGGCAGTAGTCGAGGTAGAGAGATGATGATGAGGAATATTTATAATGAAGATGGAGGAAATTGGATTGGAATCTAGAGTCTCTAATGAAGTGAATGAGAAGGACTTAGTGATTGAAGAGAAACAGAATTTGTGGCCATTTTAGTTTACAAAGAATGGGCTTTTTTTCTGTTAATTTGAGACGGAATTGTTCATATTTCAATTCTGTTAGTAAAGAGCCAGTAGCAAGGAGAGGATATAATAATTAGATACTTGAAGAGAAAGAAGGGACAATGGTTCAGAGGAAGAGGAAGAGGTTAGCTTTATTTATTTTCAGAAGAGGGACAGCATTTCCTCTGTGACAAGCAAGGATAAAGTTGGCATCTGAGAGCCAGCAAGAGCCTTTACCCAAGGCCCTGGGAAAGGCATTGACAAGTAGAGAAGATGATGGATATGTTACCTTCTGACCTGGTTTGACCAGAAAATCCTATTCTTAAAGCAAACCCTTTGGAGTTGGGGCCTTTTGATTAGATTCAGTTAAGGGACCTTTTGATTAGATTACTACAGAGGGAAGCCACAGATGGAGCAGCCAGAATCAAAACTAGCTATGGGCCCAAGGGAGAGGGGAGAGATGAATGGGTCACCATTATGCCCTTCCCTGTGCTTGGTTGCCCACAGCTGAGCCCTGAGAGAAAGCATCGTTAGATGATGCTGCCTTGTGCCTGATCAACCACAGCTGCAACTTGGTGAGGCATCGTCTCTTGATGATGCCTTGATTTAGACATTTTCACCACTTTAAAATTGTAAGTTTTTACCCTAATAAATCACCATTGTAAAAGCCAACCCACTTTTGGTTTTTGCATTAGCAGCTTTTAGCAAACTTAAAACACCTTCTCTAGAAAATTACTTGGTAACCTACCCACTTAGCAATGCTTATACTGGTAGAGTTCTTGCTTAAAAATTTCTACTGTCTTTAAGTAGGTTATATTCTTAGAGCAAAAACTAATGTTTAAGGAAAGTAGAGATGGTTTAATAATCACCAAAACCATGAGATAAAACATTGAGTAGGAGAATAGAAAGATTGCCAGGCACTCTTTCTAAGGTCCTAATTAGTTGGAGATTATGATGTTTAGGTTGCACCAGCCTCTGCCATTGGGGGCCCTCTTCATGAGCACTTGACTGCCCAGATGTGAGGGCAGGAAGGATGACAACCAGATCCAAAATCAGGATTTTACCAAGCAGAGCAGTGACAGGGCAAAGAAAGCTATGATCAGAGAGTGGAGAAGTTAGAATTTAACTCTTTATAGATACCCCTCTCCCAAGTGTTGACAAGGTCCAGAAGATAAGTGTGGAAGAAAGCTGGTGAGGTGCTGTGGAAGTGAAGACCTTTGGAGTTGAGGAGGTCAAGTTTTGGGGTTTTCATGGGGGATGTTTATATGGGAGTGTTTGTCAGAAACTCTGCTTTACATATATTACATCTTTTAGAATTTACACACACCTATGAAGTAGGTAGTTATATTCCAATATTCAGTTTAAAAAACTGAAGCTTAGAAAGTTTGTATACCTTCATTAAATCACAAAAATATTAACAATAATAATAACAAACATTTTATAGCGTTTACTATATGCTAGGAACTGTTTTAAGTGTTTTATATTCTAAGTGCTCCAACATTATTTATTATTATTATTGCTGTTATCATTGCACCGGAAGTTTCAGCACCTTGCTTAAGATCACTTGGCTAGTAAGTGGCAAGAGGCCGGACTTAGAGAAAGTGCCAGAAATGGACTGTGAATCAAAGTTGATATTACTCTAAAATCCATATTGAAGCCAGTCAGAAATAGTCTGTTTCTGACTTTTAGGGTACTTTTCATTCTAGATATTCTATGACATGTTCTAGGAATATGTGGTGGTTTGAAGTTGTCTGTATCCCAGAATAAGCATGTTCTTAAATGTAATCCATTGCTGTGGATGTAAACCCAAAAGGACCTTTTGATGAGGTTACTTCAGTTAAGATGTGTATGGCAGTTCAGCCCCATCAGAATGGGTCTTAATTCTATTACTGGAGTCCATTATAAATGGAGGGGGGGGGAGAGAGAGAGAGAGAGAGAGAGAGAAAGAGAGAGAGAATGCCAGAGCCACAGAGGAAGCAGCCTGAAGCTGAAATCAACAGAACCTGAAAGAGAAGGGACAGACCAGGAGAGGCCACCATGTGCCTTGCCATGTGACGGAGGAGCCAAGAACAGCCTAGATAACTAAAACAATATTAGAACGTTAATAAATGTCATATAAATAATAATAAAAGGATATTAATAAAGATTTTAATTTATGCAAGATTAAATAGTTAAGTATTTAGAAAGATCTAAGGACAATGGGCCATCTACAAATACATTCTGAGCAATATTAAGTTTCAACAGGGTAGTATTTCAAACACAGAATACTTTCCTGAGTCACTTGCCCGTACTGAAGACAGCCCTGAGAAGTGCTCTCAGAGACATGGCAACAAAGTAGAATTTCACCAATTCTTCTCGTTGCAAAAGCAACAGTTCTTAGACTCAAACAGCAGTTTCACTTTATTTAAAAATTTTAATAGCACACACAAATTTGGTATCATATTAAGAGCTTCAGTCTCCTTGTCAATGAGGGATAATAACCATCTTCAGAGAATCATAATAATCAAACAAAATAATACATGTGAATAGCCTGTGACCTGCTACAGCAAACTAGCTCATTATACGCTCTACTTCTTCATTTGGAAAATATATATCTTTAGACCTGAACACTGAAGTTATATTTGCTAGGTAACTGGTGCTAAGATCAATGTAAACAGCTAAAGCCAATGCAGGATCCTCAGTTTTTGACAAAGACATTATTTCACACTTGATTCCTAGTGGATCAAATGAATACCACATTCACAACAACATGAAATTGGAAAAGTTTCTTACCAACCTCAGCTTAAAGATGCCCAAAGTGCACAATGAATGTACATTATTATTTTGCTTTTTCCTCTGCAAAGGTCTACTTTATGAATCAAAATGACTAGTGCATGGCAGCTATATACAATCGGAGTTACTTTAAAGGTCACAACTAAATGAGAGTATAATTGTCCAAATATACGGTTTTGCCAGCAAACCACTTGGTGATTTTATGATTGATTAGTGTTTGACTTATTTTTGGGGGAGAGAAGAGTAAGGAGATCTTTATCTCCTTTAAGAACACCTGACTTGTACCAAACTCTGGTCAATATAATATGGGTTTCCGTCAGCTCTTCTGATTAATTTAACTACATCAAAATAAAAACATGGCCAGCTACATCTAGCCTATGGGCTGAATTCAGCCTAGAAAGGTGCTTTATTTGGTCAGCACAGGTTTTAAGGTTGGAGAGTAGACATGCCCTTTGCAAAGGTATGCTTTCTTCACTATTTTAAGTCCCTGCCTCTTTATTGTCTTATCCTAGCTGGTTTGACTCATTTACCTAAATTTCCCACTCCTGGTGTACATTGGAGTTTGGGACTTCTGGTTCAAGGAAAGGATGAAATAAGCAAATAACCCAGATAGTTTATTTTCACATGACCCTGTCATTGTACAGTGGAGCGAGTTCCATTTTATTATGAATGCTCCATCAATGCTAGTACTGCACTCTGGCTTTAAAAAAGTTCTGCCACTAAAATAATCTAAAAGCAGTCTAGTTTCTCAACCATTCCTTCAAGTGCTTTGTTAAGTAAATGGCCAAAGAGAGAATAAAGGGCCACTGGACATTCAATTAGGGAGAGAGAATTCCTGTCAACCTGACTGAAGGATGAAAAAAAACAGCTCTCTGGCAGGTCGAAGGCTTTGTCTACTTCCTATGCCTGTGATTGCCCACAAAGCTTCTGTGATTTGGTGCCTGCTTCAGCACATCTCCCTATTTGCACATGCATGGAAACACTTTTTGTTGAAGCTACTTGACAACACTTAATGTTTATTGTTTACTTGTCATTCTGAGAAACCACACACAGACTGTTTAGGTTACACCTAATGACAGTTTTTATTCATTTTACAGTTTAATGTTTCTTTTTATTTAGCTTTTGTTATGGTTTAACAATTCCTTTCATTTATTGGGATTATAGACAAGTTTGAAATGTGAGTGCACCCGTAAGACAAACACACATCATTACCTCTCCCTCTCCTGGTGTGCAGCCCTTTGTGAAATCTGCTAAGGAAAAGTAGATGCCGAAACATGGGTAATGGGGAAGCCGGAGGGATGTCTTCAGAATGCTCATGGATTTCATGGCTATTTCTTTGAGAAGGCTTCTGGCTGGTACGACAGGAGCCATGGTATAGAACTACTGGGTGTTCTACAAAGGGACAGGGCAATAATGAGATTTTCTATAAAGGCATTTTCTAAGAATATAAAGTCCCTGGAGAGACTTTCCCTGCTAGTACTTTGGCAGGGAAAACTATTGATTTGTGATAATAAGAAAAATAAAATACACATTTTATACTTTACAACTTATCCTAATTCAAATTAGGTAAAATTGGGAAGTAAGGAAACCAATGTTTTATTTAGGATTACTTATTAATTCATATGATAAATAATTAAGAGTATTGATCATAGCTGGTTTAATTATGCCTCCTAGCATAGCAGACAGGCAAAATAAGGGTGCTAGTAGTTTTTGCATGCCTGCCCCCCAAAATATTTCAGGTTCTGTGTCCTACACAAATATCCATTAGACTATGTGATGAAAATGAATGTGAGGCAAGATGCCATGCTATGGGTGTCCAAAAGAAGGTCATGGTATTCAAGGAATTAAAAAAAAAAAAAAATACACTTAAGGGACAAATAGTAGCCAAGTAGAATCAAGGAAATATTGATAGTTGAAAATCATAGCTGTCAGGTCAAGAAATTTGAGATAAAATGATAATATCTTGCAAAGAAAGTTTGCTGTAAACAGCAGCTGGGATTTTAGGGAATAACCAGGGCTTCCATAACTACTTGTACAGTACGAGTAGTGGTTTAGGGAAGGCCCATCTCTAGGGAGGACAAAGCTGCAGAAGAAACCAAAGCTTTAGTCTAACATGAACTTTGTGAATTCAAGGAACCCACAAGGCAGAGACACTGGTGTCACCCAGGGATTTCACCAAAGCAAATTGAAACTATAATCTGGTTAAAAATGTATATTCCCAGGTATTAGTTTTTCTATGTGTGTATTGCTAATTGGGCTAAATCATGAAAGCAGACTTGCCAAAATTCATTACTTTTTAAGCAGTTTGGTCTGACTTTTAGCTTTAGTTTCCTATTTTCTCAAACTTTTTTTTTTTTCAATTAATGTTCAGGCCATGCATGTAGTCTTACTCTGATGTTTCACTGATCGTATATTTTTAAAAGTACAAATTTATGGCAAATCAATGTTCCCAAATATGAATTTATGTTTTTGTAACTTTTTTTTAAAACCTGCAGGTGATTTTACAACCATAAAATAATTATTTGGAATAAGGTCAACAAAGGACCTACCACAGAGTGGGGAAATCCCAACAGTGAAGTCTCTGTGGGGTGAATGGCTAGTGGATCAGAAGCTGGTGGGGCATAGAGAAAGACCAGCTAAAGAAAATGTGCCTTTTGTAGGTCATGAAAGTTATGGCCAGATATGTCCAATGGGGTCTTCTAAAGCACCCATGGATGTGCCCACAAGAGGAAGTCAACTTTCAACAAGTCTGGATCAGAGAGTGAGAAACCCGAATAGTACTTTACCAGCATTCAGACAGGTAGGAGTTATCCCGTTCAATCCCTTGAGCTTTCTCCACTATTACCTATGACCCAGGTAGGATAAGGAGAACAGTTAATGAGTTGAGGGGGAGGTGAGCAGAGAAGGCAGGTGAGTTGCAAATTATAGGGTAGAGAAGAGAGAAGGCTTCCTTTTGCATAAAGATGAAAGAATTGCTAAATATCTTGAACTTTTGAGACTTTAAATCTGCAGTGAGATCATGTTCTATGACTTAACATGACTAGGATTTTCTATTGCTTGGGTATGAGCTGAAGAATCAGGGACCATCTGGAGTTTACGTACAGTGGCATAGGAGAAATCTTTTTCAAAAAAAAATTATTTTAGTTGGCTAATTACTTTTTATTTTATATTTCTAAAGCAGCTTATGAGTTTTTTTAATTAAAGAAGTTGTGAGTTTACAGAATATGCATAAAATATAGGATTTCCATATAAAGGAAGGGAAAATCTTTACCCACTAAATAATATATATAGGGCCATAAGAAACATAAAATTGTATTTAATCATATCCCATGTATGTTTAGCATATTGGTTACAAATGTAATAATAATCATAATTAAAAGGCCTTTCTCAAGCTGGCATAAACAGAGGGAATTTATTGAATTAGATAACTGGAAAGTCCAGGGGTTGGGTTGGCATCAGGTAAGGACTGACCCTTCACCTCTTCTATTGGCTCCCATGATGGTTGCCAAAACTGCCCAAAGCTACATATTTTCTGTCTTGTCTAGCTGGAAAGAGATTTTTTTTTTTTGTCCTGGTGTTTCCAACAAATATCCTGAGATTCACTCTGCTTCAAACAATCTTTGAAACTGTCTTTGTGTTAAGGAGGTAGTCTTATTGATTGGCTTAGCTTAGGTCTCATACAAGGGGGTATGATCATCATCCCTGGAAACACAGTCCCTAAATGGAAGTCATTGCATTGATGAGGGGGAAATGATGAATAAATTGTGTAGATACAACCAAACAGGCCTGTTGAAGTCTTTCATCCTCACAGCAACCTTCTTAGTTAAGTAATATTATTACACCATTTTTTTTTTCAGATGAATAAAATTGCCCCAGGACACACAATTTTAAATAGTTGCTTTAAAAATCAAATCCAGGTCATTCTAGCTTTGAACCTCAAAGTCATTCTATTTTACTGTATTGCTTATGTAGTACAAATTAAACACATTTGAAGTTATCTGATCTATACTAGGAAAAGATTTTAGACCCTCTCTTCCATAAATTTCACGTTGTAAAGGAACCCAGTGGCAAGCTTAAGAGTCAAAATGATAGATAAAAACTTTTTCTTCTAGAAACTGAAAATCTTAACAACCATAGATAAGAGTCTTACTTAAATTTCTGGAAACCTTAACAAGGTTCTTTCATTCTTGTTTATGGAAAACTCTAGAGAAATGTATTTACCTAGAGAGCAAAGCACCTAATTTTAAACTTATCATCCCAAATGCCACATGTAATATTTACACTTAAAAAAAAATTAGATTGGACCACATATGGCAAGGTGTAAAGCTCAGGAAGTCAAAGAAAAGCAAAGATCTTAAATACCAAATCAGAGAATTCAGGATCTGTTAGCATTATGAATGGAAGCTATTACCTGAAAAAATTTTGCTGCAGGAGATTCAGACTGGGATGGTAAAACAAATCCATGTCCTGGGCATTGGAGTTAAATAAGGGGGCATGATAATGAAGTTTCATTGTCTTGAATCTGTGGGAAATAGATATTCCAGGGCTATGAGCTCACAAGCATTAATGCTGTAGGACTTTACCGTAATGAGTTTCCTTTGGGAAAAAGGTAACTGAGCAAATTATGCTCATAGTACATTGGCATATCTTATAACCCACTTCTTATTTTAGAAATGCTTAATATTATTAATTTACCTAAATGCCAGGGGAGACAGATGCATTGAGATTTGCTAATTGCCCAAAGAATTATATTCTATAACCGGAAATCCCAGGTGGTCCCACCTCAATTCTGAATGGCAAGAGAGGACTCTTGCTGCTGTACTCTCCCATTATCCAGCCGAGGTGAGAAAGGATGAAATGCTTGGTCACTTTTTTGCAGCCAGCTCTCACACTGCTTCTTAAGATAGATGTCAGACAAGATTCAAACTGAGCAGCTCAGGAATGATAGCACGGGCTTGAGAAAATCAGAATTGATTCTTTTATATTTTACAACCTCCTTCTCACAGCTGAGTTTCTGAATTGACACTTAAACAGGGATAAGAGGCGGGGAGCATATAAAATAAACGGAATTCCAAGGCTTATTTTAATCAAATTTCTTTCAAAAGGAACCCCATTTTCTTATTTCTTTAACTTCCTATCTCCTGCCAATTAGAAAGGAAAGGAAATGAGACATACCTTTAGTATTGTAACATCTGTATGTCCATTTTACAACTGTTATTACAAATGCTGTTAATGTAAATCTGAGAAATTGATGAAGTAATAGATATCAAATTCTGTGGAAAATATAGGTTTCCTTTGGTCTTTGTAGGCTAGTTGCAATAATCTAGAAATGTCAAAGACTTAGGGAACTCAAAGTCTTTAGGGCCTTAAAACTAATATCCTTTTAGAGACACAGACATATTTACTGAAATACATAACAGAAAATAAAGTTCTTTGCCTTGCTCTACACCCTGGAGTGTGATAAATTTTGTGGGCTGTAGAATAAGCTAGTCCCCTGGTTTCTCAGAGGATTTAGCTCAGAACCGGAACACCATTGGAATTTTAGTATTAGACCTTTGGCCTTTGGAATGGCCATTTGTTTTGTGGAGTACATTATGTATACTCCTCTGAACTGTTATTAATACCTTTAAACATTTCCTATAATTATTTCAATAAGTTAAAGGAAAATTCCTGTTTTAAAAGATCACCTTTCTGTTGAGGGACAATTTATAGCCAATGTATAACTCAAGAGGAAGTCAAGAGAGTAATCACCAAGAGGAATGAGATGGTCAAAGTTTCTCCAAACTAATGCATAAAAGAATTTCTTGGAACTAAACTTAGAACTAAAAGAAAACAGGATTAGTCATACTGGGTTGGATGCTTCAGCCCCACAATTCTTCCTCCTGAGGGAAAATGTATAGTGTTCTATAGGAAAGCAGGAAGGCCTCCGGATATATTCCAGCAGTTGTTTCCTTAGAGGGAGAAGGTTATTGGAAAATTTGGGGTGTGGGGGCATGATGGTAGAGGAAAATGAAAAAAAAAAAACAAACTATGCACTGAATCACAAAACCCCCACAACTGGTTAATTTTTAATGGCTATGAATATTAGAGTAAGGAATGATCAAGTCCTCAATTATTTTCAGGCATTGGAATTAACACTTTGTTTTTATTCCATAATAGAAAATATATCAATAGGAAATGCCTCTCCATTTTCATCACCTACTTATTTCTCAAAGTCCAACAAACTGTAAACTGTCAACATGTAATGTTCTAGAAGGAGAAGTTCTCACTTATTTTAGAAGCTATTCTAGCTCTTGAGCATAACTGGGGGTAGGCCGGATTGGAACCACTTTGATTCCATACTTTCTCCAGTTCAGAGGGCTTCACTATGTCCACTGGGACTCCATGCTGACCCCCAGAAGGGCCCACCGAAGTCGCCAGTGAAGAGGCTGAATTCTGCCCCCACCTTCATTTGAAATTTTACTTTACAAAAGGCCACTACTTAAAGTGCTATGGAAATAAAGATAGTTTTCTTCTAGTTTTTCAATTTGCAAAATTCTGGAAAAGTTCATTAGAGAGGAATCTGACTCCTTTTGATTTTGTTCCTTATAGTTTTGCTTTGCCATGACCCTAAGCTTGTGAATAGTCTGCCAGCACTGGTCTTCTGCAGCAGTAGTTTTGTTTTGTTTTGTTTTTTTAATTTTCCTGTTAAGTTCTAGATCCCAAGACCATTGGAGGGAGGGCATGGGAGAATCAGAGCTGACATATGATTTGCAAAAATTTCTTTTTCTATATATTTGTAGTTACAGTTTAGTTTCTAAAGCAAAAATATTTCTCAACTGCATTTTTATTATTCTAAATGTTTCTGTTTATATTTTATACTTCAACAAATTCATGCAAAACCTAGCAACGCAATACTCTTTTACTTAAAGGGGTACTGTATTAGTCAGCCAAAGGGGTGCTGATACAAAATACCAGAAATCTGTTGGTCTTTATAAAGGGTATTTATTTGGGGTAGAAGCTTACAGTTACCAGGCCATAAAGCATACGTTTCTTCCTTCACCAAAGTCTGTTGCCATGTGTTAGGGCAAGACAGCTGCCAACATTTGCCAGGGTTCAGGCTTCTTGGGTTCCTCTCTTCCAGGGGCTCTCTGGCTTAGCGCCTCTGTTTCCTCTACAAGGCCAGCTGTAGACTATCAGGCAAATGGCTTGTCTCTATCCTGGTGTCTTCTCTCCTTCCTCAAGACCAAGCTCCTCTGTCTGCTCGCCTCCAGGGCTCCAGAATCAAAACTCCAACATCAAAACTACTACAATTCTGTCCTTTGCCATGCCTTTTATATTTGATTCCCCACCCACCAAGGGGTGGTACTCAAGGCCCTAATGACGTGGCCTAGTCAATGCCCTAATCATAAATTAATCATGCCCAGATTAACAGATTAATTACAAGCATAATCCAATATCTATTTTTGGAATTCATAACTATATCAAACTGCCAAACTGCTACAGGTACCAAAAATGTTTGCTACAAATCCCTGCTTTCTTAATGCCACTGAATGCAAAGGATTTTATAAACCTCTCTAAAACTCATTGTTGTCTAAAAACCTTGACCATCTAGATCCCTTTACTCAAAAGCCATTCTCTCTAATTAGGCACTGCCTATGTTCTCGAGGGATTCTTGTCCCTCTAACAGAACATAGCAGGACTCCCCAGGATGGGAGACAGACCAATATGTCAAGTCCTCAATATTATTGCAAGTAAATATGAATCTAACTCTTCAAAAGTTGACACTTAGTAGTTATATTACCATAGATTCCGGAGGGGAGAGGGAGGGAAGAATAGAATAGATGGAATATAGGGCATTTTCAGGGTATTAGAATTGTCCTGCATGATCGTGCAATAACAGATACAGGCCATTTTAAATTTCACCAAAACCTACAAAAGTGTGTGGTCCAAAAGGTAAACCATTGACCATGGTTAATAGCAATGCTTCAATATTTGTACATCAAATGTAACAAATGTACCATCTGCATGTAAAATGTTATTAATAGGGGAGAGTGGAAAAGGGGGAGGGCATTGGGTATATGGGAATCCCTTATGTTCTCTATGTGACGTTTCTGTAAACTTACTTGAAGTTAATATGAAAAAAAATAAGAAACTGGAGGAATATACATAAGAAAAAGTCACTTTACATATAAGACAACAGATCTTACAGTGATAAAAGACACAATGTCTAAAAATTTTATTATTTCAATTTTTTTATTTTTTGTATTTTGTTTGTTATTTTTAAAACTATTATTATTTCTTTTTTTTATTAATTTTATTTGGTTATTTTGTTGGCTTTGTTTCTGGAGAGGTTCTAGATCACAGAAGGATCACAACTGTGGCAGGGGAGGATCACTGATGTGGGGTGTCAGAAATGGGGAGGATGCATGGGGAAGGGTTCACCTGGGACATGCCTGTAAGACATATGAATATGTTCAAGTGTTCATGGGGCATTGTCTTGGTGGGTGAAGACCCACACAATAACTGAAAGAATATTGAATTCCCATCCTGGGGAGTTCTGCCACATTCTCTAATAGGACAGCATGAATTCCCCAAGTACAAGGGCCATTTCCTGTGAAGGAAAACAGACCATTATGCCAGGTCCTTGAAATTGATGATTGCACTTGTGAATGTTTTCTTGTGAAACTTAAACTTAACCTGCCCAAGAATTACCTCCCGAAAGCCTCCTTGTTGCTCAAATGTGGCCTCTCTCTCTCTAAACCAAACTCACATATAAACATACTACCTTCCCCTCATCATGGGACATGATTCCTGGGGATGAGCCTCCCTGGCATCGAGGGATCATTAACCAAGTGCCAAATCAAGTTAGTGTGTTAGTGGGGACTAGACCCAAGTCTTTTGTATTCCATTACAATTAGTTAGGACTCCTTTTATTGCAAGTGACTAAATTCTAACTCAAGAGAGATTTGCAGAAAGAATACTGGGTGTCTAACTTGGGTCCCCTCTCACAGATCTTGACACAAAGGAATTCTAAAAGTTTATTGGGGAATATGATACCAGGAATCAGGAGTGCAAGGCCGAGGCAGTGAAGCAGGGAAGGAGGAAAAGCCAGTGTTAACAAGTTGGCCCCACTTGATCAGGTCAGGTGCCTGATGTTCAATCTCTCAGACACCTATTGAGGACCCTTATGAAATACACTCCAGGCACAAAAGGAGAAAGTCTTTATCCATTGACTCCCATTGGTCATGTGTGGCCCCATGGACATTAAATCCCATGAACTTCACATTGTGCATACAGGAATATGGAATAGTTTTCTAAATGGAGACATCAGAGAAGTTCCAGAACAGGAAGCAAGAAGTACAGAGCTTGGACCTTTGATGAGATGCTGTCCAAATACACCATCAAGAAGCTCATGGAAGACTGCATGGAACAGTGGCCACAGCATGGCTGGTCTAAGAAGAGATGTCTTTTGGACTCCAAAGAGAAGCTAATAAACAACTTTGGGAAGGGCAGGAAAACTGTTTGGCCCTTCTTCCTCAACATTGCTTCAAATACATTGTGTGGAATCAGCATCTCTGTTTCCCAAACACTTTCTGTCTCCGTTCACTATATGTCAGTATCATTCTTCTTTCTCCTGGTAGGATAATTTTCTCCATATGATGGAAACATGGCCATCACTGCCTTCTAAGTTTGATATCTTTTAGCTTTAGCTGAGGACAGAAACTGCCCTGCCTCTCTTTGTCCTAAGGTTAAATATCTCAAGGATGGAATATTGGTCTACTCAAGGACAAGTGCCAACTCCTGGATCAAAAGGCAGGATCACATAGGACATGAGACATATGGGTGTAGTATGGATGAGGCAGTTGTCAGAAGGAAGAAATGTCACATGTGTGAGGTGGATCAAACTGTAGGTTCCCACTACACTAGCCTAGCATTTTTCCTTTTAGTTGTTTTCTATTAAGATGAAACTGTATTTGGAAGGAGTAACAACAAATTAATAATGTCTTAGTGGGCATTATTCAAGCTTAAATGACCTCTGAGATTGTAAAAATGGGACCCAGGATAGGCAGCTAGGGAGGGTGAGATAACACCATAATGTGAAATAAGACCATCTTTTCTATTTTACAATTAACCGTGGAGTTATCCTCTGATTCAGTGCTTCCTAAAACTATGAACTTGTAAACAATATGATATATTATTAAATATGAACAATTTTTTAATCCCTTGCTTAATATTTTTGTAAAAAGAATTTTTCTGTCTTCCAGCTGCATTTTTATTTTTATTTTATTTGCATTAAGGTAGAACATGCCTGGGGGGAGATGACAAGGGGGGGTTAAATCTTAAAATACAACAAAAATGTTGGCTTCTGGCCTCTCATTAGAAAATGTAAAGTCAAATGGAAATTTCAGCACTTGATATATCTAGAATACTTGCTGCTGACCATCTAAATACTTTATCCCCAAATAATAGTTTATATCCTTTGAGCACTTACTATGTGCCAGGCCATGGCACTCCATGCTTTACATGCATTCACTTTTTCAGTCCTCAGAACCACCTGTGAGGTAGATGCTATGGGCCTCCTATCATTCTGGGTAAAAAAACAGATGCACAAGGAAATGATGTGCTCTAATTTTAGCAGCTAGAAAGTGAGCGATCTAGGATTCAAACCCAGACAATCTGGTTCCAAAGCCTGTCCTATGAACCCATTTGTTATCTTGCCTTTTTGATGATTTATGAAATTAACTTTAAAAAGATTGCTCTGAATTAAAAGGGGGAAATGCCCTTCCCTTTAGATTGGTTTTGTTTTGTTTTTTGATAATTTTTTTCTTTATTTTTAAAGGAGCTTTATATTACATATGTTACATCAAAAACATAGGGGATTCCCATATATCCCACCCCCTTCCCCTATCCCACTTTCCCATATTAACAACATCTTTCATTAGTGTGTCACATTTGTTACGACTTATGAACATCTATTGAAGCATTGCTACTAACCATGATCTATAGTTTACATTATGGTTTACACTTTGCACCACATAAATTTATAGGTTTTGACAAAACACATAATGGAATAAAGTAGACTTATTATTATTCTAGTAATGGAAGAACTTGTAATATTGATATAAAGACAGTGGTTACCAGAGATTATGAGGGGAGGGAGAGGCAAAAATACGTGAAACATGGGGCATTTTTGAGACACTGGAATCGTTCTGCATGATGTTGCGATGTAGATTGGCTTTTCATTGTTTTATTTTGCTTGACCTCTGCCTCTATGATAATATTTATATAAACTGACATCTGCTAGCAATGTCATGCTGTACCCTCCCTTTCCAGATTTTGAGATATACTGTGGTAACATCATTCCCTATATATTTCAAAGAAATAAATAGCATGGCTATTTTTGACAAATAAACAAAGAAATAATAAACTATAGCAAACCTGATTATTAGGAATCAGCAAAGTACATGAGAGAAGTTTTAATCATTTTCCATCTAAACATAAGGTAGAAATGAGAAACTTATTTATACTAATGTCCCTATAAAATACTCCCCATAACATGTTGGGTAATAAAAGTCCTCTGATCTCAGGTTCTTGGGATATTAAATTCAAGTACTGCCTATTAAATTGATAACTATTATTCAAGAGATATCCTGAAGGCATAGCATAAGCTTAAACATGGGTCCTTCAGAACAATTTACTGTGGGTCTCCTTAACCTTTATTAATCACTAAATAATGTGTATATATGCATATATATATGTATGTATGTGTGTGTGTGTGTGTGTGTGTTTAGTGGGGAAAGGTGGTCCCCTTTTCATTCAAGTTTTCCTTCTCTTTTTTGCTTCCTGGAAATACTGAGGCTTCATGAGAAGAACAGTATTTACACATGTCATCATCAGTGCACTCTTAGTGAGCACACTGTGTCCCACATGCAGTGGCTGTGCTCGAAACTGGGGCTATATCAGAGTATATGTCTTAGTCGCTGTCTTACAGTCTAAATGGGGAGATGGAATCTGCTTTCAAAAGGATAACTATTAATATAATGAAAATCACATACTATGCTCCATGTGAGTGTTGCTAACAATAAGAGCTATGAAAGGTCATGATGAGCTGAGTGCCCAGAGCTGGAGAGTGACAAACTGTGGGATGTGATGATAGTCGTGGCGATGCAAAGCGTGGGCTCTATCTCCTCAATTGTTAGGGTTTTCTGAACTGTATCAATGTTATTCCCAGGAGAATGTTGTCTGATTTTAAAACTCTCTTTTTTTTTTTTTTTTTTTTTTTTTTTTTTAAATGTTTTTTTTTTATTTTATTTTTTACCAGGAGGTTCCAGGGATCGAACCCAGTTCCCTCCATATGGGAGACAGACGCCCAACTGTTTGAGCCACATCTGTCCCCCTTAAAACTCTCTTGAATCCAATGTTTTTGGGAGATTTTGAGGTTGAACCCATTTAACTATCACAGTTTTGTGCCAAATGTGGCATTATCACAGTTGAAGTATATATTTTTAATTTTAAAAGAAGATTTTATTTTTGGCAGTGAAGTGGGAACAATTTATTACAGGTTGTTCTTCACAACATATAGTACAGGATGAACAAAGAGAAAAAGCTGCAAGTGTCTGATGAAGCAAAAATATCAATTATTGGCATGTGTTATAAGGGTTGCCCACTTTTCCTAGTCAGGGGCA
>JAKSZT010054416.1:25429796-25520666 GCA_026826555.1 Tolypeutes matacus
TATTTTTTTTTTTTTTTTTTTTTTTAAGAGGTGCTTAGATTACCTAAATATTACACAGAACCTACCGGGATTCCCATGTTCCCCTTTGGTTATCCACTTTAGTATAAATCTTGGAGCTCACTCTGGTACTGGAAATTCTTAATTATGCCTCTACTTACTAGTACATGGACAAAGTTGTCTCTCAATTTCTCTACTTGTAAAATGGAATCAACAAATCCTTACCTTTTTATTTATAGGGAATTAGTAAGACTGAATAAAGAAATATACATGAAAACATTTTGTGCTCCTTGGAGGAAAGCAACTACTTAAATTCAAGGTATTATTATAAATAGCACTGAAGTATGAATATGCTTACTGTTTAGATTTTATCCTGAATTTTCATGGGCTTTAGTAGGTGTCTTTGAGGATTCCTGTTCATTTCATTGTCACAGTCATGAAGCTGACAGGAGGGCATTCAGTTACACGGTAGAGGTGGAAAGGATTAATTTGTTATTTGGGGATGGCATGGTCAATGTCATATGAAACAGCACACTGCAGATAAAGACCTGAAAAACCATTTGAGGTTCTTGCTGCCATCCTTAAGGGTCTCAGTGTTTTGCGTAACAGGACTAAAAAGGTGTGGAATCTGAGCTTTGTTCTATCTCAATTGAAAATTGAAAATTTAGTGTAAGATATGTGTGTGGGCGGAATGAATAGTAAATCCTGGCAGAGCTTGGCCCACCCTTCCTTCCTTTGTAATCTGATCTATAGTATCTTTTCTATTGTTTTCCGGCACTAATCTAAGTTCTTTGTATCTTATAGTGTCTTAATATTCTGGACTTTAGGTGCCTTTATTTAGGGAGTCATTTAAGCTTTAATTATCTCATGACTCAGATAGTAAATATCCCAAATAGTGTAAATATCTTTAGCTTTGAGTTGAAATCTTTGTTTTGCTCTACAAGGCCAATATTATCTTGTAGCAGGTGCAGATTCTGTGCTTTCTGAGTTCTTAACAAACATAAATCCCTGGAAGAGATATTTTTCATTCCCTGAATGCCATTGTGCTGATAATGACTCTTATAAAACACAGAGAGATACTTTTCTAGATTCCATGGCTAAGTATATATTTCAAGAAAGCTCAGTGTTCATCAGGAAATGAACTGCCTAAAGATTTTGCAGATATATATGTCTGTCTTTGAGTAAGTTTGATAGAGATAACAGCCAATTTATTTGCTGCAACCCTCTGGCTTTAGAGCAGTTCATGGATAGTATGTCACACTGTGAAATTGTTACATGCCCCTTTCTGTGCTCCCAGAGTCATTCAGTTGTTAAAGCATAATTTAAACTTATAATAGCTATAATAGGTATGATCAGGGAAGTATTCTAGGTCAGTGTTGAACATAAATACAGAATATTTATAAGCACACATTTTAGAAACCTGTTTCACAGATACCACTTATGATCCTATATCCACGTGTGGGGAAAAATGAAGCCAGTATTTTCTACCATTCAACTCGTCAGCATCATAACTTCAGAAGCAAGTAACTGTTTGCAAATAATAGCATGATGCCCTGATGCTTCTTCTCTCTCTCTCTGGTTCTCTCTCTTCCTCTCTCTGTTGCTGATGGACATTCTGGTGTGGGGGTAGACTCTCTAAGGACAATGAATGTTATGTTAGTAAGTTTACCTTTAGTGCCCCTTGCAAATTGCCAGGCATAGTAACAGATCCAGTCTTCTCAATTCTCTCCTGAAGTTTAGAAAGTTGCATATCCATCTTAAAATAAACATAAGCATATCAAGCTCTTACCAATTAAATTATTAGTGAGAAGTGTGTTGTTACTGTTAGACTTAGGGTTTATCTCTTAAGGAGTAGGTGAATGCTTCTGATCTCTACGTCCATTCTGATCTTGCTCCTTGCAAGCTTCTCACATTTCTAACTGCCTGTTAGACACTTCCTTGTGGATGCCCCTTTGCCCCCTAAAACTTTGCATCACTAAAGCTAAACCCCCAAACTTGGTTCCCTTCCATACAACAATTCTCTTCATGTATTTATTCTTTAATTCCTTCACTCAGCCTGTTGCCAAAATCTATCGATGCTTTTTTTCTTACTTTTCTTTTTTTCTTTCTTTTATTCATTTTTGCATTTCTTCACCAGTAAATATTAAGTGCATCCTCTATACTGAGCTCTGGATATACAGACATCAATAAGGCATCCGCATGTCTCTCTCATTGTAGGATTATTTAAGAGTCTCCTATCTAAATCTTTGCTTTCAGTCTCCCTTATCTGTTTCTCTTCCTCTTCCCACCAACCTCCCATCATCCTACACATTGTTACCAAATTAGTTGCTTAAAAAAACTTTCCTTGGAATAAATTACCCTTCACTTTAAAAAATCTTTGTTGCTTTTATTTTCTCAGAGGGAAATGGGGGTTGTGTGGGTGGGTGGGGAGGAGGTTTTCTTTATACTGGCATTGAAGGCCCTCCTCAAGCCAAGCCTAGCCTGTCTTTTCAGCATTATGCTGTCTTAACCTTCTTCATCAGCTCTCCATCCCAGCCACACTGATGAGGTCACTACCTTCTGCCTAAGTCTGTGTCTTCCCAGCTCTATGTTTGCTCATTCCTCTCCCATTCCCTATCAATCACCCCTTTCACCATTCTACTGCTATAATTTCTGACTATCCTTCAAGATTCAATTCAAAATCCAGATAGATCATAAAGCTTTTCTTGATCCTCTAGGCCAGTGATTGGCAAATTTTTTCTCTGAAAAAGTTTGATAAATATGATAAATATTTCAAGCTCTTTGAACCAAACAGTCTCTGCAGTAACCATTCAACTCTGCCACTGGAAGCAGCCATAGAAAATATGTGACCAAACAAATGTAGCTGTGTTCCAATAAAACTGTATTTGTTGACACTGAGACTTGACTTTCATAAAATTTTCATGTGTCATGATAAATTATTCTTCTTTTGACACTTGCTCCCCATTTAAAAACTTAAAAACCATCCACAGCTCACAGGCCATATAAAAATAGGCAGCCTGTTTTGTAAACTCATAGCATCTCTATAAAAAAAAAATAGGCAGCAGGTGGATTTAGCCTGTGGGCTGTAATTTGCAGATTTTTTCTCTAAGCAGATGTGTTTCTCACATGAGTCTTCATTGTAAATCACTTTAACAATGCATTTAATGTTCAGGGTCTCTTTTATACTGATCTGCCTTGCTCTTCAAGCATGTGTTTATTCTCTTTACTCAGATCAGAATCCATGGAAGCAAGGTTTTTATCTCATACATAGTTCTTCCAATTTCCATGACCATCTAACACAGTATCTTTCATATAAATAGTGCTCAATGAAAATATGATATGAGCAATTCAAGCAAGCACTGTTGGAATATATGCCTATGAATCTTTCCACCTTTATGTTTAGATTAAAAAAAACAAAAACAAATAAGAAATAACATCACTGTCTCTTTCCATTTGCCCATGTGTGAATTTAAAATATAGCTAGTTGTACATTAAAGGGATAATATATGACATATACTTAATTTCTCTTTATTACCAGGATAACATTAATAGGGAAACATTTCCCTATTAATGAAATAAACTAGGAAAACAACAAGGCAAAATTAAGGTAGGAGAAATGGGTGTTTCTGAAGTATGTTTTTAAAACCAGGACAGTGTAGATGTCCTTTAAGACCTCTCAGGCTTCCTAGAAATAGCATCACTAAGTGCTCCTGTGGACCTAGACACTGTAGCCATGGGTGGTGCCAAAATGTTCCTGTGTCTGAGATCTGCCTGGGCTCATTGGTCAGTATCAGAGCTAAGACCACTGCATAAATCATGCTTGTCATGGTCTTTCCAGAGAGTTCTGCCTTTATACTTAAATAACAGTCAGAAAAAAGTTACCTATTTGATTGACTAAAAAGATAGGTGTTTCCAGATAAAAATGTGCCTCAAAGTTAAACAAACAAACAAACAAACAAACAAACAAAAACAGGCATTTCCCCCTGCCATTAGCTTGTATATTCCCCCCACCCCATCCAGTCTCAAAATTGTGTGGCAGATAATCTTCCAAGTAGATGAGGGGATAGGATGAGCTCTGCAATCTTTTGGTTTTTATGTTTGTCGATAGTTTTTCAGGCCAGCTGGCTAAGCAGGGACTATTTCTAGCCTAAAGGAAGTTCTAAGGAAGACCTTGTGATTTAGTTGCTAAGTAAGTATTTCTGCAGATGCTGTTATCTTTAGGTAATGATGGCCTACTTTGCAAATGAAACTATGCATATATTTTGGAGTAATAGTTGGATTTCTGAAATGTTAGGCTTTCTAATCTGGGACTCTGCTATTAACTACAGGTGTGTCTAAAGACACTGAAAGTTGTCTGTAAAGTAAACGGTTGGCTTGGATGTTGTGTATATTTCTCTCTTCCACTTGTATCTGAGTGCCCACTAGGACCAGAAAACATCCTGCTTTCCCACTTAAAATGGAGACTAGATGTTTTGGTCTATCTTCTATGGGTAGAACTTTCAACACCCATGAGGTTCAGATATAGGATCTTATTCATATATACTATGGGTTGAATTGTATCTCCCCAAAACAAATATTGATGTCCTAATCCCCGGTATCTCAGAATGTGACTTTATTTGGGAATAGAGTCACTGCAGATGCAATTAGTTTAGAGGAGTTCATATTGGCATAGGATGGGCCCTAAGTGCAGTACGACTGATGTCCTTGTAAGAAAAGGAGAAGAGACACAGACAGACACACTAGAGAAGAAGGCCATCTGAAGACAGAATAGGTAGAAATTGGAGTGATTCATCTACAAGCCAGAGATCACCTAGGGTCGCTGGCAAACATCAGAAGCTAGTGGAGGCAAGGAAGGATTCTCCCCTACAAGCTTCAGAAGGAGCATGGCCCTACTCCGCCTTGATTTCAGACTTCTTGCCTCCAGAACTGTGAGAGAATACATTTCTGTTGTTCTAAGCCACTTCATTTTTGGTTATTTGTTACGGCAGCGCTAGCAAACTAAGAGAATAGTTGGTAGAAAGCTGTGCACTCTAATATAGATAGCTAGGTCCCTTTCCACATGCACTTTCTGCTTCTGAGAAGTCATGGCTTGTGAAAGAATATAACAAACTCTCTGGTTTGTCACCAGTGGTTATATTACTTTAAATACCTCATATTACTTTGGGTTAAGCAGAATTGAAAAATATTTTTTTTGCCCATGGAAGCAAATCATGAGAGATTTATTTTTAATCATTTACTTGCCCTTCTTGCCGAAACTCAGTTTTGTGTCCGTGTTATTCTCTTTCCTATTTTCCTTAGGAGTCCTATTCTTCAATTGATATTAAGTGGTTTGCAGACTGAGTTGTTTCATCTTGACAGATATTACTTCCTTGGCTCTCTTGATGGTGTTGACCTCATCTGTACAGCAGAACTGACCACCCCAGCCTGAGGATCACCATGGGGCTAGAGGCGTGGATTTGGGAGTCAGACTTGTTTTAAAATCTTGCCTCTGCTGTTGGCTGGCTTTTGCCAACTGGGAAAATAATTCAACCTCTGGGGGCCTTAGTTTCCTAATCTGTTGTAAGAATAAATTGAGAATAGAAATAATCTAACACTATTTGGCTCAAAGTAGGAATGAAATAAATATTACTTTCTGTCCCCACTTTCTCACCTAGGTCTTTTTGTTGTTATTGTTTGTTGTTGTTTTTAGCCTGGCAACTGGATAATTGCTGATTTTCATGACTGTAATGGTATTTTAGAGCAAGATATACTGCCAAGACTCTCAGATCTCTTAATGGATGCTACATTAATTCTGTTTTATATACACACATACACACGCATATCAAAATGTGAAACAAATAGCTACTCTTTTGCACAGTTTTCTTACAAAGGGAGAGCTAGAACTAAAAAGTAGTTAAATTTGATCCGGCAGAGAGGAAATGAAGGAGGTGGGAGTAGGATCTGAAATTCTTGCTTTCCTTAGTGTTGTGATAAGCAGTATTAGATCATGTTCCCTGCCAGGGAATGTCTTATCACCTATTTTGTAATACTTCTTTTATCATAAGCATCCAGAAAGATAGTTTGACATTTTGCTTTGTTTAGGAAAAATATCTCACAGCAACTTGTAGGACTTCATAATTTTTTTTGTGTACAGTATATGGTGATCCAATGTAGAAATTTAAAAAGCAAAACAATTAAACAGCCCCCCCCCCCCCCCGCCAAACCTATGAAAACAAAATCGGGCACTAGCATTCCTCAAACTGAAATTCCAAGTTTCATGTAATGTCAGTATCAGCTGCTTTTGTACAATGCAAGACACATTCTCTGTCTAATGATCATTTTCAGTCTTTACAAAACTTGATTTGGTGTGAAAGTCTCAGTTTCTTTAAAGTTCTGGATGTGAATCTGTCTGAGCAACAAAACTTTTCCAATTGATTTCCCATGCCACGTTTCTCTGACAAGTGAGCACAAAATAGGCAATGAATGTGGCCAGTGTTTTGATAAATGTTGAAATATAATGAAATATATATATGTATTCCTTTTTTTTTTTTACTAATACCAAAGATTGCTTGTAAATAAATGTTACATAAGTTAGTACTGAGGATAAAGTCTCTTATTCATTAACTGGGAGAGATAATTTGGAATTAGGTGCTCTAATTTTAGCAAATTATTTTGTTAAAAAAACTTCTATTATTTTACATAATACTCTTCATATGACCCACATTCTTAATTTTTACTATTCATTATAGAGATGGTATAGAAATATCTTTTGAGCCAAATCTGTATCTTAAATTTGGAAATATTGCCTTACAGAGTAAGGATTTCCCACCTGCTTCTTTACTTCTTCCAAATTTTTGTTTATTTTTTTTTAAATACTGCCAAAGTGTGATTGGCAAACTTTCTGTGCATAAGTTATTAAAATTGCTTTTAATGAAAAATATTCTAAACTTCAGACTTGAACCATCAAATTGAATTTTTGTCTCCATTATATGAGTTCCTGAAATCTTACTGAATAATTCTTACAAAATTGGTTCTAAGACAATGTCTTCCATATTCAATTGATTCTGAAGTCTTATTGCTTTTATTCCCTTTCTCATGAAATAAGGTGTTTCACTACTTTATTTTTCCATCCAACTTTCAAGACCATAAAGCAGACACTAATTTTTCTTCTCACCTAGTATAATAACTTTACACTTATCCTCATCTCTAAACTCTCTCAACTCCAAAACACTGATCACATAGATGCATCTTCTTCTTTGCATCCTTGTCATCTTCATCTCCTGGAGATTTCTGGAACTATTTGGAGGATTTATTGGAAGTATACTATTTTTTTCCATTTTGAGCCTGCATTTTCATTTTTTTGTTTTTTCCATCTTCCTCCACTCTAGCACCTTCTTCCTCACTGCTTGCATCTACAGTATTTCCACCTTCTGCAGTTTCTGAAGAGCTCTGTTGCTGAATTGCCTGTTATCCAGTAAACTTTACTACCCAGTTATTTTCCATATCCCACAATCCTTCATTAAATCCTTTCCGTTCGTTTGACTTTCCAACAACAACAACAACAAAAGAATGAATAAAGTAGAGTATGGTGCTCAAAAGTGTACTAGAAGGCCTTACATTTTACGACAGTTTTTATGGAAATGACCATAAAAGGAGGGTCATGCCAATACTGTCAATTTCTTCCCCAGGAATAATGCTATAATTGGAGGTTGTATTATAGAAGGACACAGTGCCAGATAAACTATAAACCACATGAGAACAGCAAAAATGTCACAACCATAAACTGGTATAATTAATAAATTACAGCATTATGTTCTAAGTTGGTATACATTTTCTAGATGTATTTAATGTACCATAAAGCAAATAAAAATGTTGAATAATAAATTTGACTATAATTAATTAATTTTACTGAATCTTCTAAAATGGATTTAAGGCTGTGTATAATAGAAAACATATAACAGCAGTATCATAAAATAAAAATTCTGTATATTTATATATTTGAAGTGAACTTGAAAGCTATATCAAGTATTAATACACTTAACATTAAATGTCATTTTTGTTTTCTTACAATAATTTCCTTTGGAACTGGTATGGAGTGGGCCTAGACATCTTGAAAAGTGTCCAAATTTACATACACAGCTGTTGGGGATGGAAATTAGAAAATATATTTGAAAGCAATTAAGCAGTATGTTTTAAGAGTTTTAAAATTGTTTATAATATTGACCTTATATTTACAATCTTAGGAGCTTAGCCTAAGAAACAAATCAGAGATTTTAAAAAAAGCTTTGTGAACATGTATCTTTATCACAGCATTATTTAAAATTGGAAAATACATTCAATACATCAGTTGAGAAAACATGGTGCATACATTTCATGGAGTATTTTATTGCCATTAAAAATGTTTCTGAGGAATTTGCAAAAACATGGTAAAACATTACTGTTATAATAGTGAAAAAGATACAAAATTGTGCTTACAGTAAAATGTCAACCATGATGTTAAAATATGCTGAAGAAAATTGGAAGAAAAAAAGACATTAATGATGACTTTCTGAATTGGGAATTTTTTACACTTTTGTTTTTTTTCTCTTTTTCAGTTTATATATACTATTTTTATAATGGGAAATTTGTTGACTTTCAAAATGATGCCATTGGTCTTAGCATTTCTTGGAATTCTAGAGGCATGATGATGATTATTGTTGCTGATAGACATGATTCTCCCACTGCAAAATGATTTTTAGCAGTAAGGTCTCACCATCTTCCGATTTCCTTAATTTATTCCAAGATATAATAGAATTTGCTTTTACTGATAGCTCCTGATTTTGTGGAGGGTACTTCATTTCATGAAAACAAAACTGATCATTAGCCTAAATAACACCGAGCCATTAAGGAGAACCTTTAAAATGAGACTACAAAACACCATAGAGAATTGCTAAAATGGTATTTGAAGAAAGGAAAATTGGAGACTGCCTATAGTGTTATATTTCCTACACTTGTCTTTCTTCTGAGTCTGATAATAAAGACTTAAAGGTCATGTTTATACCCATGTAGCAAAAATATAGAGTCTTCTCTGAGTAGGTCAGTGACACAGTGTATAACAGCTGTCAGTTCTTTCCTATTTCTTTTGTTTTCTACACTGTTCAATCCACGTCTCCTTTTGGATGGTTTTTATCTGTAAGGCACAAACTTGTGCTCTTATTTGAACTCCTTGCTCTTGTTTTTATATTTAGTTTCAAATGGCATAGTCTTTATTTCATTTCAGAATATTTAACTCTATCCTCTGAGAATATATTGATATTTGTTCTTCCAGCAATCCCACTAAACTGTTTTGAGTAAATGAGTTACTAAAAATACCCCATTATTTCCTGAATCATTGTGAGTTATCATTTGTAAATGAAGCAAGCATCTTTCTTTAATCTGGAGCCACTGACTCACAGACAGATGTTACCCTGGTTCCAGGGGTTCTTGCCATTTTGCATGCCAAGCCTAGGGAGAGATTAATTCAAATTCTTTATTATCTGAGGCCCTTTTTGATTTACAGAAATGATAAAAGAATGAAGAGAAATACTTAAATGCTGGTTCCTTCCACTTTCCTCTTATGCTTTAACTATAACTGTTTGCTTTTCCAGACCTTTTGCAATGTCTTCAAACTGCTGAAATAAAACATACAAAACACTATAGAACTCGCAACTTTGTTACTGGTGATTTGAATCAGGATGGTTTCAAATCATCATTTTGGCATTACAGAGATACAATTTGGAACTGAAACAAGATGTCAATTAACTTGCCCTTCTTGGAATGTGCTGGATGTCTCATACCTGATGGGCTCAGCACATTCCTATTATGTCTTTTTCTTCTTTGATACCACTGACCTGCCATTGGATAATACCCAAACAAGTAGAAAAACTAAACTGTTTTTGGGTTCTCTGAAGATAAACAACCTGCAAAGTACAATCTAAAAGCAAAGTATTTTTCTCAAAAACAAAACATTTTTCCAGGTATGAGTGTGATGCTTGAACTGACTTATGGAGGGAGTGGGCTTTTACAGGATGCCAGTTATGCAAAAATTTTAAGGGGAATTTTAGTGGAAGAAAGAGAGATGATAATTGGGAGAAAAGCCATTGGAAGATTCCCCAAGGAAAGAGTATTTTGTTTAGAGAAAAGTTTCATTTGCTAGAAATATATCTTGAATTTTAAGAACAAAACTTTTCCAAAAAGCTTGACTTATAAGGAATATAGCTCATCAATAATGATATGATTTCAAGATATTCTTAAAAACCAGATAATGATAATCAAATGTAAGAATATAATTCTTGAAGTACCATGAGAGTTATTTGGATACTGACCGTTTTGTAGAGTTTCATAAATGTGTAAGAAAAGCTTGAGAAAAAAACACACTTAAGGTCTTTTTGTATGATCAAGGGGTGAGTACAGTAGAATTATTGCTTTGGAGGCAAAAAGCCACAGATTCCTAAGCTATGAAAGAGGGATAATAATATCTCTCTCAGAACTGTTAGCGGACTAAGTGGAATCTTCCATTTGTAAGCAATGTGTCATGAGAATCATATGCTGGAACTGGGATGAGACATTTAAAGATGGCTGAATAGTGGAAAATTGCTTTTTTCTCTAATGGAAAAATGAGAACAGGGATAGAGTCATATGGTTACTGTGACATATGTTGTTTTGTCATGATGAATAGTGTGAAAAATATTGCAGAAGTTGGAGAGAAAAAATGACAATGGTCAGATTAATGGATTGAAGGGTTAACGGTGCTGAGAGAATCACGTGTGATCTGACAAAAGAAGCAAAATGCCTACAACATCACATAATCATTAGTATTTTGATCTTCATTGAAAAGGGGCCTGAACTGTTATGAGCAGAGTTAATTATATAAGTTAATGGAGAATGTGACCTCGTCTATGATGTGAATTTGAAAGAGTATGAAACACAGCTCCTTGCTTCAAAATATTCACTTACTTGCCCTCAGGAATCATATTTCATTCCCGCTGCCCATCACGTTTCTTTATCCCTGGAATATAATAAATTATCTTGAGTGAAGAATGAATGAGTGTTTTAAGTTGGGTCCTCCAGAAGCAGGCTCTAAAGCAAGGTTTCAAGTAGAAGTAGTTTATTTGGAAGATCATCCCAGGAAGGCCCATTAGAAGAGAGGGGAAGTGAGGCAAAAAAAGGAAAGGAATCTGAAAGAGTAGAATAATGAGCAGGGTACCACTGTGGGCCACTGGGGCTTAATTCCAACCGAACTTTGAGAGATGATGTGGAAGTCCCATTCCTTATTGGGTGAGGGCTACTGACAAGGGTGTTACCTCCTTCCTGAGCATGTTCCTATGGCAGAGAAAGCCCTCAGGCAGGACACTACAAAAATCTGAGGTATTTGTAGTAAGAAGTTGTAGACTGTATAAGAATGGTCAGCACTGAGGGGCTATGAACAGGGCACTGATAGTTTCTGCTACATTGAGTGTGCAAGTGAGTATGTGAATGAATGGATGAAATGAGTGAATTCCTATGAATCTGTAGGTCATTTTGATCTTCAAATGTCCAATAGTGAAATGCCAATACTTAAGTAACCATCAAACTTTATCAAGGAACATTATATTTATCATCTTATTTGACTTCTAGTAGAAAAGATTTTTACAGGAAAAAGACATTGGTAAGGGAAAAGTCACTGATGAAGTTTATATAGAAAGGGTGGTAGAGAGTTCTCAAGATAAATTTGTGACTTAGTAATGTACCTAAGGTGGCCCTTTTTAATGAAGATTCTGACAATAAGTTACCTCTTGTGGCGGTGGAAATACAATTGAATCCTGGAGAACCTGTGGAGCATAAAACCCTCCCTCCCTCCCTCCCTCCCTTCCTTCCTTCCTTTCTTCCTTCCCTCCTTCCTTCCGTAGATAGAGTATAAAATACTCCCCTCCATCTTCCTGCCGGATATGATCTAAGAATTCAGGTAATAGTGATACAAAATAGAATCTTCCAATTAAGAGAATTTTTGTTTGCTTTCTCTCTAATTATGGTACTTTGAAAAGTTGCTCAAATATTCCTATTTGATCATTAAAAATAATATTTGAGTGTCTGAAAAATAATTGCTACTTGTAAAGAAACTAACAGACCAGGTATAGAACTGTAGAAAAATATTGGGGTAGAGGATGTGGTTAGAAATTCTGAGGAAAAAAATCAGTTAATAAGAACACATTGTGAACTGTTATCTTGCCTCAATATAGTCTTCTTTGAAATTGAAATAAATCCCAGGAGATAACTATATGTGTGTTTGTGTGTGTGTGTGTTGAATTCAGTACAACAAAACTGAGCAAAACCCATAGAGGGACATTTCTTTGGGAGATGTATTATGATAATTACTTTCTTCAAAGTTCAGTAAATTTTTAAGGAGGCATTAAATAAATTTCTATTCTAAAATGCAAAGTTGTCACATTACCCAATTTGGATCATTTTGAAATGGAAGCCCTTAATTAAAAAAGAAAAAAATGTAAATAATATTTAAATGTTTCCATTCTTTATATTTTAAAAGTATTTGTTTGAGAAATGAATACATATACTTAATCTAAAATTTAAATTATTCAAAAAAGGCACACAATGAAAATAACTTTTTCTCCCATAGCAGACTCCTTGTTCTGTAGCTTCCTTCCTAGAAGCAAATAATGATTTTTAACTTTTGTGTATTTCCTAGAGATATTCTATGTATTCACAATAATATAAGTAATATTTCAGGATGTTTTATGTATAAACAACGATTTATCTTTATATCTCCTTGGATTAGCATAATAAACATACAGTTCTTCACTTTTATTCACTTAATATTTCTTAGAGATTATTTCACAACAATAACTTACAATTTAAACTCACTTAAAAAAATAATGATATAGTATTATATTATGTATGTGCAATATATTTAGTCTAGTCAGTTTCCTATTGACAGACATTAGTCTGTTTCCTTTGCTTTTGCAGCAAAGGACATTTGTAGCATACCTGTTTATTTGTTTGCTTGTTTCTTTTTTGGTTTCTTTTTTTACAATTATTTTTATACCCAGTATGATACCTATGGGATACCCTGTTGGATAAATTCCTAAATACAGAGTTACTGTTTTTTATTTTTAAAAATATTAATTAATTTTAACAAATATTGACCAAATTTCCTTTATTAGAGTTTTCCAACTTAAAAGTTGGAAAAGTAATTTAAAATTTATTACTTTGGCTTTCTTCAAGACTTAGCATCTCTACCACTCACTTGTCACTTAGCATAGTGACTTCAAACTTATTTTATTTTTTCAAAAATATTTAAAAGACTTTGAAGGCATCCAGAATATCTTCTACCTTTTGGTATTCCTAACACTAAAAAGTGAAACATGCCATGGGACAATTACCATTTAAAACTCCTCTAATTGGTAACTTAAAATGTTTTATATTGCTACTTAATCATCAAAAGAAAATTGCTAATCTCTCAGTGTTGTATTAGTGCCCATTTATTCCTCTTATTAGTAAGTTTTTACAAAACCCTTCATTTGTGCAAAAGTGGAAAATGCATAATAGCACAAAGAGTGATGTTTTGTATATCACATGTGATGCTGCTTTTATATTATTTATTAAATATTTTTGAAGGCTTTTTTTTTTTAAGGTACTGGGCCTGGGGGTTGAAGCTGGGACTTCATATGTGGGAAGCTGGTGTTCAACTACTGAGCCACATCGGCTTCCCTGAGTTGTTTTTTTCATTTGTTTGTTTGTTGTTTGTTTTTTGTTTTTGTTTTTAGGAGGCACTGGGAACCAAACCCGGGACCTACCAGGTGGAAGCAGGCATTTAACTATTTGAGCCACATCTGCTCCCATGAAGGTTGGTTTTTCAATAGCTGTGATTTTTAAAATTTTATTTACTTATTTTTTTGTCATCTATATCTCTAAGGCTAATTTTTTTGTTTTTAATTTTTTTTCTCTAGGATTTGCCTCTTCAGGTTATGTTGTTATCCTTCCTTCTAATATAGAAATTTAAAAAAAAATTCATTCTGTCAGAATTATGCTATAACTTGATTATAAATAGATGAAATGGTGGACAAATGATGGGTACCATAAAAGGAACCAAAAACTGTAAATGCAATTTTGTTTGTATTAAAAAATAGCTCTTTAATGTAACTATTTTAAATTTTAAGGCTAGGTTACTGCAGTAAGCAAAAACACATTTAAAACCATTTTCAAGAAAATCAAGTCTCTCCTTGTATAGATGCAGGATGTATTCTTGTATTCTTAGACTCTAAAGATTGGGCTTAGGGGTTCATATTATTTCATGGTGATTGGGACAGAATGTCATTTTGTGACACTCCAGGCCAAGTAGCCTCAGGGTGTCATGAGATGACATGTGGGCTCAGTAAAGTGAAATCATTTTAAGTGACATCTCTGAACTACCCTGGAAAGTTAGCTTTCTAATGAGAACTTAGCTACTGAAGAAACAGCTAGCTAAGTAACAACAGATTTCTCTACCATTGCACAGAGTAATTTCTTTTCTAAAAATTTTGCCAGCATTTAAAACTCCTGTTTTATATTTAGGAAATTATTAATATAAGTAAAAATGGTAGAGGGAGTAGAAAAGCTGTGGGAAAGGTATGGTTAAAAGAATCATTTAACTATAATGGCCATGCCGGATGTGGGTAATATGGAGAAAAAATTATGAATGCGATACACAGAATTGAGGAAATTAGTTTTTGTCAGAGATGTGTCAGAATTGGCTCTGTGATACACTGACAGTTTAAAAGTGTTTCCTGAAGAGAGGACTGTCAGATTCTGCCCCAACATCAATTATCTTTACAATGACCTAGTCTTAATGAGTGTTTTATCTGTTCACAAAGACCCTGTTAAACAAGGACGAATTAACACTCAACAAAAGCACCAAAAGCAACCACAAATTCTGCTCAAATCTTTCAGAAAACATTCATTCATTCATTCAATAAGCATTTCTTGAACTCCAGGGGATATAGCAAAGACTAAGACAAATAAGGTCCCTACTTTTATCAAAATTACATCCTAGTTGGGAGACACAATAATCAAGTTACCATATATTCAAACTGTAATTTCAGATAATGTTAAGTTCTTTGGAGAAGATAAAATAGGATGATGTGATATGAAGTGCCTGCTGCTGTGGGGATTGGGAGGGGCGTCAACATCAGTCGGGGAAGGTATCCTACATGATGAGACATTTGTACTAATACCCAAGTGATGAGAGGAGTCAGCTGTGTGAAGATTTGGAGGAAAGGCATTCCATACAGAGAAACAGCAAGAGTAAAGTCCTTGAGATGGGACAGAGTATGACATGATCAATGAGAAGAAAGCAAGCTAGCACGGTGAGTACAGAAGGGGCAGTGTGGTGGAAGATGAGGTCAAATGAGATAGAGGGGCCTTGACTATCCATGGCCTTGTAAGTCATGGCAGAGATTGGACTCTTTTTCTAAGTACAACAAGAAGCTATTGGAGAGTTATAAGCAGAAGAGTGAAATATTTATCATTCAAAATGATCACCTTTTCAACTGGATGAAGATGAACTTATACATGGGCAAACACGGAGGCAGGGAGACCAATTAGAATTTATTGTTGTAATCCAGGTATTTGACAAAGGTAGCAGTATTTGGGTGGCACTAATGGAGATGTTGTAAGTCATTAGATTATAATACATTTTGGGCTCAGGGTCTACTTGTTGAAGGTTTAGATATAGGAAATGAGAAGAATCAAGGATCACTCCTAAGATTTTGCCTTGAGCAACTGGCTGGATGGTATCACATTTATTGAAAGGAGAAGACTGGGGAGTCCAATTGATAGGGGAGGAAATCAGAAGTTCTAGTTTGAATGTGTTTAAGTTTAAGATTCCCATTAAATGTCCAAGTGGATCTTGACTACAAATCTGTAATCTCAGCAATCTCAAGAGTTCAGTGGGTAATTAACGGTGTTCTCTTGTTACAGTCATGCATAATTCTGGCTAGAGGAAAAAAATAGAACATATATACTCTTTCATGCATTCAACAAACATTTATTAAATATCTATGCCATAAATGTTTATGCCAGGCACTGATCTAGGTAATGTGGACAAAGGCAACACATAAGACAGAGTTCTGGTTTGTGTGAAATCTTTTCCCTGTCAGGTTTAGTTTCAAGAGTGTGGGTGAAGAATGGATGATTCATTTCCGTTCTTTACTAGCTAGTACAAGGCTGGCAGTCAGTTTGGTCTCGATTGCATCACACTTCTCTGGCATTCAGCAGAAACATTCAGAAGTAGACTCAGTAGCCTGAACACACACTGTCACCTGCCAAGGTCCATTGGCAAAGAATAAAATGGAGAGTAGTATTTAATATATATTTCCTCTTATTTGTTTATCTTATTTCATTTCTCCTACTTTTTATTATTTAGTAAGGTAACAAAATAAAACGAGTGTCTTTGAGTTTGTGATGATTAATAGAAATGGTTAGATATTGAAATAATTCAGTTTAAGTCTGCCAAAGAATCACCAAAATATTTCTAAGTAATTGGTTGTTGCAGCTTACTTGGAATTTCATTAGTGGCAAATCGAGGTTTCTGAATAAGAAATTACCTGATGCTTTTCAACATTGATAGGATAGATTTTGATTTTCATACCAGTTCCTTAATGAAGGAACATTTCTTGGCTTTCCTTTATAGAACTTCAAACCAAAGAGAGAAGTAGAGATAAAAATAGTTACTTCTCATTTGTACTTTGAACTAATTCTGGTCCTGATTAAACTTCAGGCCAATTTGGGACCATAAAATACAGTCAGCCTGATTGCTCAGCTTCCCTCAATATTCTGCACCCCCCACACTTCCTTAAAACTGGTTCTTCTAGTTTCCGTTTGAATGATGCATTCATCAGGGTGAGTTGTGCCAAACTGAGATTATTGTATGATCGAGTCATAGTCTAGTTTCCTGTCTGGTGATGCAGAGTATCATGGAGGTTAATAGCACTGGCTTTAGTCAATTAGATTTGGATTTTAATTCTGGCATTGCCGTTCATTGGCTGAATGACCTAAGGCAAGACGCTTTTACTCTCTGAGCCTCAATTTCCTCAGTTGTGTTTATGTGTGAGACTTAAATGAGCTAATATAGGTAAAGTAAGTAGCACACCTGTCACAGAGCCGGCATTTGTTTATACGCCCAACAAATACTCTGCAAGGCACTGTTCTAGACTCTGGGTTAAAACAGGGACAATTAGACAGAATTCCTGCCTTGACAGTCCATGCCCTCCCTTTCTTATCCTTTCCTTTTTTTCCCAGATGGCCCTGGACAAACTAGTGCTGTAGGCAAAAATCGGGTTTTATCAGGTTCTTCCTTTGTGTATGCTTCAGTCAGAGTCTGTATTGCCCACATCAAGCTCCATTCGTTTACCACTAAGGTTGTCTTCCCAGGCAGGACCTGGGAAGCAGGTCCCACCCCTGCTGCTCCCACCCCAACCATCTACACTCACCTGCTTTCTCTGTCTCTTATTCCTCCCTTCTCAGTCATAAAAGGCATTCGATAAGAGTTTTTAATGCAAGTACAGATCAAATAGATCACCCCTATCCAGGGCTTTGCTTATTTTCTGAAAAATAAACCTCTAGAAGTAGAATGTTGAATTTGTAGAATACATATGTGAGAATAGAGGTCTATGGGGAAGCTGCTGTGTCTATGTTTACCAAGTGTCATATTTTATTTATTGAATATACTCTATAAAATGACTTTTATTTTCTCTTCCCTTATAGTCACCCTGCTTTTCCATTTTCCTACCTTTCTCTCATGCTCATGTCATTTGCTTTACACAAAAACAAAATATATTCTAAAACCAACTTAAGCACCCAGTCTCCCCAGTATTATCCTTCACTTATCTGCATCTACAAATTTCATTAGGACATTTCTAAATGTGTGGAAGATAAAATCCGAGGGGGCAGATGAGAGATAAAGCCAGGTCAGAGTCTTTCAGAGACCACGCAATGCCTGAGTAACTTCCTTTTTTTTTTTTTTTTCAGGCTTAAAATGTATTAAAAAAAATACCAAAACAACTTTTAATATTATCAGTTAGCAAAATAATAGCTTTAATACATAAATTACAATGCAATATAATGGTGCTATTAATTAGATTATTTTGGGTTTTATTAAAAATTAATTTGTGATACACTGCAGGTATCTAGTAATGAGTTATTAAAGTTTTGTGATTAACAAGACCTTAAGTATATACTTATACAGAGACTGCATGTATAAAGTAATTTGGAGAGATTACTAGAAGTTTAATTTTGAGGTGTTATTGAGGAAGGTCCAGGCTGAATGGCTCTTGTGACCTTCCAGAGATAGGACTTAGATGTGAACCATGGTATCAGGTATAGAGAAAATCAGTAACCAAAATATTAGTTGATAAAAAATGAGGGAGACTGTAAAAGGATGAAGAGCTACAGGGGTAGAATTCTGGGGAAGGGCTGATATAGTTTTAGGGAATGGTCAAGTACTAGCTTAGGGCCTGGGTACAGAGATTGACTGCTTTGGGGTTTCACAGATTTAGGAAGGCAAAGAACCAAGAGCCCTAGAAAGATGGTCTCCTGGCAGGAAGTTTGGATTTTCATAGTGGTGGAGGAAAGATATCAAGGGAAAGGGTCCTGGTAAGGGAAGAGATTAAGAGATTAACATATTTGGTGGACATGCTTTGGAGCATCTCTGCCCACTGTTAAATGCTATCCCCAAGTAACTGGTGATCCCCTTTACAGAAAGCTGGTCTGCAAAGAGAAGGAAGAGAACAGAGAAGTTGTGCAGTGGAGCAGAAACTAGAATCCTGTGAGATTAAATGAGTTGTCTCATCTCCAATAAGCTTCCCTGTTAGCAATACTCTATGCATATTGTCACACATTGATACCAAGAGAGCAACATGTCTTGACTCCATGGGATTCATGGAATGATTCATAGAAGCTTCATGTTTGGAACCCACTCAGGCTCTGCCATGTGCATCTCTTCCTTTGGCTAATTTCAATTTGTATCCTTTCCCTGTAATAGACCATAACTTTGAGTATAATAGCTTTCAGTGGGTTCCCTGAGTCCTTCTAGTCAACTATTGAACCTAAGGATGGGTTTGGGAAATCCCCCAAACTTGCAGTGGGTGTCACAAGTGATCTTGTGGAAGATTGTGTGCCCTCCTAACTTGAGAGTTGGTTCTAAACTTTGCCGTTTGACTAACTCCAAGCACCACCCAAAGATTTGTCACACAGTACTTAACAGTCATATCCCATTGGCTCAAACTTGGTCAATTCACTATATCCAGCTTTGATGAAGCCTGGATGATGTATTTTCTAGCATTGTAGCCACATAGCCAGCTAAATGACTCAGTTTTCTATTACTAAAATAAAGAAGGCAGGCAATTACCTCATGGTTACAGGGCCCCATTAGGAGAATAAATGGAGACAGCAGGGGCCTAGCTGGAGAAATACCTCCTGAAAGATTAATATGATTTCTTTTTCCTCTCCTGCAGTATTCACTGTCCTTTGGGTTTTAGTCATTTATTTGCTTGCAATTATAATTCACTCATTTATTTTATTTGTTATATGTGTTATTTGCTGTATTTGTTGTTGAATACTTTGCATTTTCTAATTCACTAAAAGGCAATCAAATATTTAAATGTCATTTCTTTTTCTATGACCATTAATAGTTTTATTGGGTGTTGGAAGCATGTCAACGACTTTCTTAAATAAAAATAGGCAGTTACTGCTGAGCCAGCCCTCTGGTGCATTCACAAGGAAAGCGTGTTTCATTCTGATAAGCCTCTGGGGATCAGAAATTGCTATTTCAAAGTACAAAGAATGCTATGGGGATAAGTGTGGAATATACAAAACAAACTTTTAATAATTTATTTATTTATTCAAATATGGTTGAGTGATAACTCTGCAGGGGTTCATGGTAGGGTAAACACCTGTTAAGGATAATAAAGGCAATCAGACAAACAGAAGCATAGGAAGGACACAGGAGCCCAGAGGTGAGAAAACTGTCAATATTCGTTCTTTATAAATAGCATGTCAAATGATATCTTAGTCGTGCATAAATATAACTTCACTCTTTAAATCCTCAAAAATTCCATATTTTTACAAATTTATTTATTTTTTTCTATTGATAGATTGGGTTTGGAATCAGGAGCAGAAGAATCAAAGGACTCTTCTATGATCCCCGACTTCAGGGGATTACTGCTCCACCCCACTTATGGCAAGGCCATGGGACCTTCTATATCCTGTAATCAGACATGACCTTTCTTTCAGTGGGACTCAGACAAGAAATGTTCCATGTGAGGTCTTATGGCCAAGATTCCTGGGAGAGATAGGAAAGAGTGGGACTGCTGGGGGAAAGGAAAGGGGAGCTACTTTAGATATATTGTGTCATTTATTCCCAACAACAAACCTGAATATTGGCATTTTGTATCTACATACATATACATACATACATACATACATATATATTTAGACCCTAAATATGTCAGTACAGACATACCTCATTTAATTGCACTTCACTTTATTGCACTTCAAAGGTATTGCATTTTTTACAAATTGAAGGTTTGTGGTAACCCAGCTTTGCGCAAGTCTATTGATGCCATGTTTCTAAGAGCATGTGCTCACATTGTGTCTCTGTGTCACATTTTGGCACTTCTCGCAATACAGTAAACCTGCTAATTATTATTTTATCTGTTATGGTGTTTGTGATCAGTGATCTTTGATATTACTATTGTAATTATTTTGGGCATCACAAACCGCGCCCATATAAGACAGCAAGTTTAATCCATAAATGTGTGTGTTCTGACTGCTCCACCGACTGGCCGTTCCCCTGTCTCTCTCCTTCTTCTTGGGCCTCCCAATTCCCTGAGACACAACAATATTGAAATTAGATCAATTCATAACCCTACAATGGTCTATAAGTGTTCAAGTGAAAGGAAGAGTCACACATCTCTTGCTTTAAATCAAAGGCTAGAAATGATTAAACTTAGTGAGAAAGGCATGTTGAAAGTTGAGATAGGCCAAAAGCTAGGCCTCTTGCACCAAACAGTTAGCCAAGGGGTGAATGCAAAGGAAAAGTTCTTGAAGGAAATTAAAAGTGCTACTCCAGCAAACACACAAATGATAAGAAAGCAAAACAGCCTTATTCCTGATATGAAGAAAGTTTTAGTGGTCTCGATAGATGATCGAATCAGCCACAACATTCCCTAAAGTCAAATCCTAATACAGAGCAAGGCCCTAACTCTCTTCAATTCTATGAAGGCTGAGAGAAGTGAAGAGGTTGTAGAAGAAAAGTTGGAAGCTAGTAGAGGTTGATTCTTAAGGTTTAAGGAAAGAAACCATCTTCAGAACATAAAAGTGCAAGGTGAAGCAGCAAATGTTGATGTAGAAACTGCAGCAAGTTATCCAGAAGATTTAGCTAAGATAATTGATGAAAGTGACTACACTAAACAACAGATTTTCAGCATTAGACAAACAGCCTTCTATTAGAAGATGCCATCTAAAACTTTCATAATTAGAGAGTAGAAATCAATGCCTGACTTCAAAGCTTCAAAGGACAGGCTGACTCTCTTGTTAGGGACTAATGCAGCTTATGACTTTAAGTTGAAGCCAATGCCCATTTACCATTCCTAAAATCCTAGGGCTCTAAAGAATTATGCTAAATCTACTCTGCCTGTGCTGTATGGAACAAAGCCTGGATGACAGCACATTTGTTTGAAACAAGGTTTCCTCAATATTTTAAGCCCACTGTTGAGACCTACTTCTCAGAAAAAAATATTCCTTCCAAAATGTTACTGCTCATTACAATGCAATGATCACCCAAGAGTTCTGATGGAGATATATGATATTAATGTTGTTTTCATGCCTGCTAACACGACATCTATTCTGCAGGCCATGGATCAAGGAGTCATTTCAATTTTCAAGTCTTATTACTTAAGAAATACATTTCCTAAGGTGATAGCTGCCATTGATAGTGCTTCCTCTGTTGGATCTTGGCAAAGTAAATTGAAAACATTCTGGAAAGGATTTACCATTGTAGATGTCATTAAGAACAATTATGATTCATGGGAGGAGGTAAAAATATTAACATGATCAGAGCTATGGAAGAAGTTGATTTCAACCTTCATGGATAACTTTGAGGGTTTCAAGACTTTGGTGGAGGAAGTAAGTGTTAGGATTAGTATCAGACACCTTCTTTCTTAATGACCAGTGTATGTGACCTGTCCTCACCTCAGTTTCTGCTGCAACATTTCACTTGGTTCTAGTGTTCCCTGTCAACCAGACTCCTTAGCTGCAGTTTAAGCTGCTGCTTCTTGGACTCCATCCGGATTCCAAGGCCTATGGCATACTCTAATATTCAGTACTTTCTTGCTGCCCTCCTGACCTTGTTGGAGTACTTGGTTCGAACTAATGCATAGCCTGAGCTTAGCCTTTGGCAGAGGTGTTTAAAAAAATGTTTCCTTTTAAGAATGCTTCACTAGTCCCAGGATCAACCTTGTGCTCACCTGCATCTGAACTTAAACCAGGTTCTACCACTCGTGTACTTTACCTTTATTTTCTGTTTCAGCCTTACTTCGAGTTTACTGAGCCTGGCTTTCACCCTCTTTTCACAAACCATTAGACTCCAAGTTTATCCAACAATACTACAGGTCATACATTAGTTTCTATTGTTTAGAACAAACATGAAAATGATACTGGAAGTCAGAATAGAAAGACCATCTGGGATTTAAGGTGAGGAATCAAGATGGAAGTGAATTCTGAGCAAGGTCTCAGCAGATGAGGTGAGGCCAAGGCTGAGTGACACCTCTGCGATGCCATGGGCTGAAAGCAGCTGAACCTGCTAGTGACCCATGGAAAACACTGCTGGGCGAGGAGGAAGTGTTTGGCAAAATGTGTTGAGTTGCCCTATGTCTGAACCCTTGTTCTTGTCTCCGGATACCTGTGTGTATTTCCTGCTTCCAATTTTGGGTAACTCCCAGGATGAACTTCCTTGTTGAGAGGCATTAGGGTCTCCTTAAGCATAATGACCAGCTTTTAATAAACACCCTCAACTCTTCTTTTTGAAGCATAGCCTGTACCTACCTTTTGTTTATAAAATATTTAGTATTGACCCTGCATACCTTTGGGTTTCATTTTTGTTCAATCCTAGGTGGAACCACATAGGTGAAAAGGATAGGGAAGAAGACGTTTTTTAAAGTAGAAAAGTCAAAGATAATCTAATACCAACCTTTAAGAAGTTTGGAGTCTTGCTGGATGAAGTAAAACCAACACTGAGAAAATAAAACCTATAAATGTATAAGACACAAAAATGCATTGTATGAAACATGAATTTGGTTTTGTCTTGTAATAGCTTTTGTTTTACATTGTGATTTAATTATTAACTAAATTCTTTTAGAAAGGTACTACACTGAATATTTAGAAGCACAATATCCTTATTTATACACAGAAGAACATTTATATGTCACTGTCTAGAAGATGAATTTTTCCAACTATTCCATCACATAGACCCCAAAAGCCAGTTGCATATTTATTTTTCACATTACATTTGCTGATGGAAGTTCTATCTGGAGTTAAAAAATATTTAGCAGATTCTTAAGAATCATTTTACACTAAAGATTTGACCATATCCTTTAAGCATAATGTCACACTCATTATGTGTGGAGATGTGGGATTGGAAAATGTCTTTCTGGGGAAAACACTGACACCTGGAAGGCGTCTGTCAACTTCCAATAAAAGCACTGCAAAAAAACTGCAGATCAGATGCTATGCAAATGTGCTTCTATTTAGCATACGCCATCAAGTACACTGTATCCTGTTATTTTGATACACATTGGAGAATATTTTTATTATTCATTTTAGGATATTTTCTTTTTACTTGAATTCTTCTCATAAAAAAAGTGAGTTATTTGATAACTTTTTGCAATTATAGTTTTCTTTAAATAGCAGAAGTTCAGCTCCTGAGATAGCTTGGTCACATTGCTGGTCCTCTCAATCTCTAGTTACCTTATTTATACTTCACCGATGCTATTGTGATGTTCAGGTCTATCTACTTCTTGCTGCCTCCCTATTAGACTGTGAACTCTTAGAAGAGTTCCATGCTCACTCTATTTATTTCCTATATAATGGCTGCCTAAAGATGGTGCTCTAGGGAACAAATTGTGACCTTATTCTCTTTCATTTTGAGGTCAGAAGAGAATATCTCATTCATAGCTCCTAGTACCTTTTACATTCCTTAATCTGCAGCTCTCAATAAATGATTATTGTATACATCAGTGGGCATTATATGCAAATTCTACATTTTATTCAAGATACCTCTTTGTCTTAGTGCTTTCAAGAAAAGAGGAGCTGTGTTCAGACAAATCAGAGGAAATCATATGGAATGGTTCCATTTGTTCCCTAATTCCAGCAGAGTTAGCGATACAATTTTGTTATCAGATCATAAAGCTCAAAAGAAAGATTTTTGATAGGTGCAAAATCTATGTGAAGGCACAGGGGCAAATTTTAAAGAGAAATTCATACTCTATGCTGTTTTCACATTCATGTTTGGGAGACAAGTATGGTATAAATAAATTCCCCAATATCCTCAACTACAACCATCAATTAATTTGAAGCCTCTTCACTCCTGGTATCCAAGACAGATGGAAAAAAGTTATTTAAAGGTAATGTTTTTGTGGTATTATGGGAACTATGTCAAGAGGGTTGAGATTTCCAACTGTCACATAGTTGAATTCATGTGAAATTATATCATGAGTGATTGCTGAGGACCTTTTATAAATTATAGTTGAAATAGACAAATATGGTAGGAAATGTTAGAATAGGTTGCAAAAAATAGACAAAAGTAAAAACAAACAAAACCTTGATAATGTAGAAGAAGCTCTTTGAAATAAATAAAGCAATGTTAGTTAAGTTTTAGTTCCATGACCTAACTCGATTCAACCAAATCCCCTTAAAATATTTTGTCAACTTATTACATACATCACTTAAACCTGCCCTGATTTGTGGGCAATTGGTTTTTCAGTTCTGCGTAAGCAGTAAAATTAGTAGTCAGGTAAAAGAGTCTAATCATCTTTGTTGAATTTAAGAGGATAAAGTGCCTGACCCTCTTTTACATACACCCAGTGGTTATTAAACAAAACAAAACAAAACAAAAAACCAAACAGAAAATCAAGAAGGCTTCTAGAAAATGAATAACACAAGCAGGGATGTTATATAAAAGCAAACTAAGTTTGGTATAAAAGTATAAAAGGAAAGGGAGTTTTTGGAAACACAGATGCATAACAAGAAAACAGCATAACAAATCATCCCAAGATTTTAAAAGGAAGTTATTTAAGTTAATTTTAAATAAGTTAAATTTAGTTTCAGACTCTTTGGGAGAGTGGAGGTTTGAATTTACTGTTAGAATCTTTTTTCTAACTATGATAGGTTCTTGTTTAGATCATTACCCCTTGAAGAAATAGATTTCTAAAGTTTAATTTTAATTTCAACCAAAAATGATATCCATATTCTTGAGCAATTATATTAACATTAAATGGCAAGAGAGAGTAAATAATATTAACAAAAAGGGCATGGTGTCATTCTACCAATGAATTGATGGCATCTTAATACTCTATGAGTAAATAGCATACCTGTCTGTGTGGAGGGAAAGAGGGAGGGAATCCTGACAGCTTCATATAGACAGCTGCAGCAGAGTAAGGGGAAAGAGACAGAGAAGTCATTTTCATTCTCTTTTGCACATCAGCATTGTCATTTCATGATATCTAAATTTTAACCTGGAATTATTTGGTGATATGCTTCTTTTACTTTACTTCCTTACTTCTTATCTTTTTCCAGTTCTTAGAAAAGATGTGACAAAAAATATGAGCACAATTTTTTGTATCTCTGTTGCTTCATAATGATGAATTACTATTTAATTCTGTACCATATGCAAACTTTCCACTTATCCAGACCAGGCAGCATTGAGGCTTGGAGTTCTATATTTGAAGAATCTGATTCAGTCATATAGGGGCATGCCTAAGAAAACCAACCAAGGTTTCAAATCTGAAAGTCTATCCTTCTCTTTGAATATCTCTATTACCCCTTCTCTATGCCTCCTGCAGGAAGCATAATAATCTTTTAAGATTAGTTAAGGGGTCGGATGTGGCTCAACTGGTTGGGCGTCTGTCTCCCATATGGAGGGACCCGGGTTCAATCCCTGGGACCTCCTGGTAAAAAAAAAAATAAAATAAAATAAAATTAGTTAACTTCAGTAATGACTTAATGTATTTCCTCCTCCACTTTACATTTGCATTTTAAGGTAAACATTAATGTGTTAAAATAGAGCATCAGTTCTCCTTTGAGATTTCCACTACTCCCAGAATTATTTAAGATTCCAGGTGGGGTAGTTTACTCAACCCAAAAGTTTCAGTCCACTTCCCAAGGCCAGTTTGAGAGAACAGTAGTGAGTCTGATCTTTTCACAACTATGTCCTGGCAGCTACACAGAATTTCATGGATACTTGAAGTATAATATGGCAGCAGATCCTCGCCCATGCCAGTGCTCTATACTTAGGCATTCTGGTTATTGCTCCCTCTGTTTCATAACTGAATGTTTGCCAAAACATTGCTGGTCCTTAGGGCCTCTGGACTGATCAGTTTTTGTGCCAGAACTAGTCCTCTCTCAAGATTCTGCAGACCCTCAAAATAAAACCATCACTTCAGCTCAAGTTACCTCTTTCCTCATGGTGAGCTGATGTCCTCTCTGCTTAGCACAATAGTCCTCAAACTTTAACTTGCATCAGAAATCACCTGGAAGACTTCTTAAAATACAGGTTGCTGGGTTCCACCCTCCGAGGTTCTTATTCAGTGGGTTTGGGGTGAGGGCTCAAGAATTTGCCTTTCTAACAAGTTCCCAAGTGATGCTCCTACAGCTGGCATGGGGCCACACTTTGCGAACTACTGGGTAGGCAAATCTTTGCTTTCTGCTCTGTATCACCTGAAAATCCTCAAGAAAGGAGGGTTGGGATCTTGATTATTTCTAGGATTCCTTATGCCACACCACCCCAAGTCAAAATAGGTTGTTAGGCCAGTGTCCACACCAGTGGGGCCTATTCATCTTATACTTGGAAACTACAAAGCACATTAGAATATGCTTCCTGAGTATGTAAAGTCTGACTTTCTTTTTCCACATGCACAGGAATTCTGGAAGTAGAGTTTCCTGTTTGTTTGTTTTTTCTCTTTTAACATTATATCTTACCAGAAGCCAATTAATACTAAAATGCAGGATGACAGAATGAAGATACAGATAAATAAATAAATCTTGATAATCTTACAGTACAATTCAGTATAGTTCAGCAAATTGAACTGAGGTGCTAGTAGATAATAATAATTAATGTTACCTCTTCTACTTTGTATTTGCATTTTAAGATAGACTCCAATATGTTAAAATAGAGCATCAGTTCACAAACTTTGCTGTACATATGAGTCACAATGTTGTCTTTGTTAAAAATAAAGAGGCCTGAGCTTCATTCCTAAGGATTTTGATTCAGTAGACAGAGTGACATCAGGAATCTTATGAACATTTGGAGATTCTACTGCTTGTGATCTGAAAACCACCATATGACAAACACTGACCGAAAGGAAGGAGTAAAATGGGAGTTTTTAAAGGTTGGGGTCTGAGCAAGTGTATAGAAATTTGAGAAGTAGAATATGGGTGATTGTTGATTTTGGCTTGTCTTACAAAACTATAATAAACTAACTAATATACATATGTCCCATCCTGAGTCGAATTGATTGAACTAAGCTACTTTGAATGGTCTCCCTGCTCCCCTCTATTTCTGAGGTGCTTAATTTATTTCCAAAACCCTAATTCTGAACTGGTAATAAAAAAATGTATTACTTAAAGGAAAATGTAAAAGAAAACTGCAATGAATGACTGGTTGAGAGTAGTGCAAGGAGTGGTAGGAAGAACACTAAACTGGGAGTCTGCAGAATTGGGAGTCTGAAAACATGAGTTGTGCCTTCATTCTGCCCTTGGCTATCTATAGTCTGTAGTAAACTTAAGAACTATGTTCCCATTTGAATAAAAATGGCATTCAATTAGATGATTTTTAAGGTTCTATCCAGTACCAATATTTTATAGTTTAGCCAATAGATGTTAATGAAATCCCGAAGAGTGACAATAGATAATCCCTAATATTTTTAATCCTTTCCCCAGTGAATGGCCAATGATAATTAGTAATAGCAATAAAGTTTGGAAACTCCTAAGGGACACTGTGTAAACAGGATTCTAAACCTGTTGAGAAATATGGTAAATGATAGGATAGAGAGATAACTATCACCTTGATTAAGCATAGAGGCCAGATTGAGGAAATCATGGCAATACTGTACCCGGAAAGGGTCCTCGCTTGCAGGGTCTGCCCAGGTAAGATTTAGGGCATGGAACAGCCGAACATATCTTCCCTCTGTGATTTCTGTGGACATTCTTGCTCCTTGGAGCTGAGTGAGAACAGTTATTCTTTCCAAATTTACTAATTAGAGCAGTCTTTCCCTAGAGGCAGAGTGAGTAGAGCATGGAGAGAGGCCAGTGTGGTCTCTGCACTTGGAAAGAACCCTGAGCTGTGGGGAGATATGCTTTATCTCCTACATTGCTCACCAGTGCATGAATTCAGTGAGATTTGCAAAGGTGAACTGCCTACTTAGGTCTCACAGCTGGAAAGGGGCACAGCTGGGACCAGATCCCAGTTCTGTGTGACTCCAGAATCAGCACTCCTAATTACTCTCACAAAACCTTACCTGTAGAGATAGAACCTTGTGGTATATGTGTGTGAATTCTCATACTAATACAGAGCTAAACTAAGACTGGTTAAAATCCTGAATTTCATAGCTGTAATAGTCAATCATGACAGCAGCCATTTCCTTTGGCTATCTATTCATTTAATTTCAAAGAAAGAAATAAATCCTCTGCTTTTATGATTCCTGATCCCATTCCATCCTGCTAGACCTGCAAATGCTTCAGAATTACTTGGTGTTTTCCTGTCCTCAAAGAGCTGTAGTGGTCTTTGTTTTTTCACAAATACAAGATTGTTGTATTACTTTATTAAAATTCAGAGTCACTGAGTTAAACAACATAAAAGCACATTGTTTTTCAGCACTCTGAAAGACTTATTCTTCTTTGTAGTTAAAATATAATCTACATTCTTTAGAGTTTTGAGAGGACTAGTTCCCCTTAAATCTCTCCAGAGCTTTTGAATTTTGAAATTATATGGAAAAAGTAGCTTATGAAAATAAAATTCACATTCACAATTCAAAAAAAAAAAAAAAACAACACAAAACTGCTAGTAACAGATGTCTCTGCTTTCAGTAACAGATTTATTCTAATTCTGGATACAATGAACTCCTTTATTTCCTTAGATAAGTAGATCTTGGCCAGATTTGGTGGAATATTTCTCTCCCAAGAGTTAACAAAATAATTTCAGTTTATATTTCAATTATGTGAGATGATATGAATTGAATTATCACTTTTTCTTTAGGTATTATTTCTATATAATATTTTCTAGTGTCCAACAAAAGGCTGGCATATTAACCCATTCATTTGGTTATTCTTTTATTAATCCTGGCTTGGTTCTTAAAAAATACAATGTTTTTATATTTATATAACCAAACATTTAAAGAATTTCAGGTTTCATGGTATTCAGAGATTATTATATTAAGCATTGCTGTTAGATTAATAAGCATACTGATCATAAGTGGATAATAATAGGAGGTGCTAAGCAATTTTGACATGTATGGAAAGCTGTTAAGAATAAAAGAGGAAAAGTCATAATATATAGAAAACACTGGATCTGTGGTACAGTCACAAATCTTATATGTTCTCATTAAGTGAACTTTGCTATAAATTTCCAGAGAAATCTTAGAAATAACTAAAATGTTCTTTCCTGTTGTATATGCTGTGCAAATTTGTTTCCACATTAAATCAGACAGTTTAAAAGGACAATATTTTATGTAAGGGCCTTAGCATATACTGCATTATCATTTGTGATATTTTACCCCTGGTTCTGCTAATCCTCTCCTCTTATTGGGAAAGGATGGGTCAGTTTAAGCTTTTTTTTTTTTTTTTTTTCTTTAATTCCAAAATTTTACTCAAAGGTTTATTTTTTGAATGTTTTTTATCTTTTTTCAGTTATGTACCATTTTTTTCATATGTCATTTCAGTTCTTTAACGATATAGATAAGTGAATAAAGTCAGTTCTCTCTTTAAATCTGATAATGTAGTATTCTAACATATATGTTTCTGACTGTCGGCAGCTAACTCTTAAAGAAACAGATTCATTTTGATGAAATTAAGTGCATGAATTGAAATCACTTGTTTGTTCACTAGCAGATATTATTAAGTATCAATTTTGTGCAAAGTGTTGTAGCGGCCATTGAAGCCAGAAAGATGTAGTCATAAATCATTAAAATCTGTGACGTCAAGGACCATGTCTGGGACCATGTCCTAGTTGGTTGCCATGAGGCTTGACACATAGTAGGTACTTATTAACAACCTCCTGAACAAATGAATATCTGATATACCTTACATTTAATTTGTCATTTAGTGTTCTCTAGATTTAAAAATAATTTCCCTCTTGTTATTTGTCATTTGTATTGTTTTCCCCATGTATTCTTAAAGAGAAAATTATTAATTGATATAACTAAATGTTGTTTCATAAGTAAAAGTTAATGAAAATACTGAGTTAATAGTGTTTGAAACATACAGTTCCTAACATCATTAACAAACTAATGGCACTATTATAAGGTATAATAGACCATTTCTGGAAACAACTCAAATATCTCATTAATAACCTGTTTTTCTTTTATTACATCATTTTCATATAAAGAACAATGAAGTAATGGAACCATGGCATGGCACGGAGACTATTGTGCTCTGAGAAAGTCAGGAGAAAATGAGGCTTGGGGTCAGCAGCTAAATTGGTATGTTGGAGGTTAGAGCAACTTTCCCCACATTTTTATGGGAGAAAAGGTATCATAGTGGACAATGAATTATGTTTGTTTGTTTACAAGCTCTTCTCTGAGTTAATGTGAATACATGTGCATTGCTGAGGTTGGGGTGGGAACTCTTCTCACTTTACATTACTGTCATTAAAAGATCAGGGTTGAGCCATTTCTCTCCAAGATTGGCAGGCAAATTTTAAGCAGCATTATGCCTAATTTCCACAGTGCCTGTTTGCAAACAGAGATAAGGCAAAATAATAAAATCCAAACTCCTTACCATGACCCATAAGACCCTACAAGATCTGTTCTGGGCCAGATCTCCAACCACGTCTCTTACCACTCTCTGCTTCGATCTTCACGCCATCAAACCTGCCAGTCCTTTCCATCCTTAAGACCTTTTTACTTACTCTTTCTCTTCCTGGGATACTTTCCTGTGATTTCCCCTTGGCTTTTTCCTTCTCTTCTTTAGATCTCTGCTCAAGTGTCACCTCCTACTGTGACCATCCCTACTATTTAAAATAGCTCCTCTTCTCTGAATTCTTGGGCAAGCCTGGGCTTGTTTGACCTTAGGTCTGATCCTTCCTCATATCCTGCTGGTCTTGCAGGCTCTCCTTTCAGCGGGCTTTCTGTTGGATTTGCCCAATAGGTGACACTAATGCAGAGATCAAAGGGATTTCTTTCCCTCCCACTCTGTCTGGAGTGACTTTTTTTCCCCCATGGCTCCTGCTCCCTCTTGTCTGGCCCACTCTGGTTTTGAAGCTGGGGAAGTGCTGGATTCCTCTAAGTTCTTTGCTATGTTGCATAAAAGAAATGGGAGAGAAGGACGGAAATATGCACAGAAATTTGATGCGGGCTTGTCTAGGCAGAGAGTGAGATTTGACTTGTGTGGTTAGCTTTTAAGCTATTAATTATTCCTCCCCTTGCTAATTTTCAGGGGAGGAGCCCCAGCTGTTTGCTGTTCTGATTGATTACCCCACCTATCAGTTCCCCAGGTAGCCCAATGATGAGGCCCCTTGAGGATATCCAGGGCTTTTCCTTGACCACAAATGAGATCTCATTCCAAATAGGGGTCTCATGGGGTCCTTCCAGCAGCTTCCTTGGTGGCAGTCTTTCCCTCAGGGGATTTCTAGGTGTCAGGGCGACATGTTTTATGGCCATGTTTTTCTGCCAGGTCATAAACTTGACTTCCCTTTTCCTAAACTAGCCTGCCTCAACTCTGCCCTCAGAGGGTTTACACCCTATTCTTTTTTTAAAAAATGTTTTATTTATTTTTATTTTTTTATTTATATATATATATATAAATATATTTTAAGAGGTGCTTAGATTACCGAAAATATTACACAGAACCCCCTGGGATTCCCATGTTGCCCACCTCCCACACCTCCCACCACATCCCACACAAACATCTCCCACAAGTATGGCCCACCACCCTCAATGGACTTACACATCCTGGGGCCTTGCCACCAACCATAGACCACAGTTCACATCGTAGACCACACTCTCTCCCACACAGTTCTGAGTGGTGTGTGCTGATTTAAAATGGCCTACATCCGTTGCCACAACGGTACTCAGGACAACCTCCAAATCCCAAAGAAGCCCCTGTATTTCAACTACTTGTCCCCTCCCTGCCCCAAAAGTGTCAAGTGGTCACTGGCTCCACCTCATTGTTATAATTTCTTCCATTGCTAGAATCACCATGTGTACAACAGAATACACCCTATTCTTAAGGGGGCACTGAAGGATGATGGTCATACTTCTGTAACTACTTCCTGCTGGTTAGGGGGAGTAGGCCCTACCTGACAAGGTGTAAAACTCTCTTGTTACTCTATTGCAGTTGGGGGAAGACAAGTCTGACACCAGGGGTGGAGCTGGATGAAACCCCTGCATGGCTAATGAGGCATTGATTCTGGAAGAAATAAACTTAATTAGAATTTTGAAGACACATGGTCCCACTAAAAAGATACTGGACCAAAAGAGTGAGAGAGGCCAGGTGACTTCAGAGGCTGCATTCTCCCACAGTTGATGGGAAAAAGCCTTCTTCCTTGAGTTCTTTTATGCTCTTGGTTAACTCTAGGGAGAGATTGTGGTAGACCTGCTGGGTTTGGGTATAAACTGCCAACCCCAGTTTCCACAGCAGTGGTTTTGCTTAGGACAACTAGGAGAGGTATGAAAAGAGGCACTGCCCTAAGCATAAACTCACAAAGATAGTATAGGCAACAAGAAGACAAAAGCATATGGCAAAAAAAATACAGTATTTAAGAGAGGCATTCTTTTGTCTTATAGGCACATTCATTAACTACTTAGAAAATGAATTATGTTTACCAGGACTTTTAACATGCTCAGTATCCCTCTGCATATGATCTGGAATAGAAAAGATATCATAATCATCAAGCATATAGGTATAGTATTTAATACTAATTAATGGGGGTCGGATGTGGCTCAACTGGTTGGGCGTCCGTCTCCCATATGGAGGGACCCAGGTTCGATCCCCGGGACCTCCCAGTAAAAAAAAAAAAAAAAAAAAAAAAAAATAATAATAATACTAATTAATGCATAATGTCCTCTTTGAGCTACAGTTAATAGATCTAAGCTCCGGGTTTGCAATACCATACATGTTATCTCTCCATGGGAGCAGGCCGTAGTGACAATTGTGTTTAAGTTCTACAGTACTCTGGTAATTGTTGCCCACTTGGTATGCCCTTTATACAGCCAGCATGCTGCAGGACAGTTGATCCTAGAGAGAGACTAGGGAGGTAAGGCTCCAGTGTTTCACTGGCCTGGTGCATAGCACCCTTCAGCACTATGAAACAGAGCTAGTCTGGAGGCAATGTCCATTGTACATCTGGCCATATCGAGCCATTGCCAGCTCCTTGCAGGTGTCTGAAATTGCAATGTACTCTCCATCCGCTTCAGGAGCATATTTGGAGATGTAGTAGATACATTTATTGTTTTAGGGGTCAGTGACCAACCTAGTCAATAACTCAAATGGAAAGGCAACATGCAGTATACTGAAGGCCTGGTTTGAATGTACAAGAGAGTTTGAAGATATTGAAATCTTGTAATTTTTATACACTTTCTAAACACTTCCAATACAATGTATAACATATCAAATGAACTTAACTATTTTACTACTTATAATTAACCATTTAGACTAGTTACTTTACCTTTAAATAAGCTTATTAAATTACAATTAGCAACCAATGAAATTTGCTTTATCTTAACTTCATTAAACATGAACTTAAAACTTTCATCTTAAATATTTAATACTTTTAATGTTAATTTATTAATTGGTATTCAGTAAACTTAGGGAGATAACACCTAAGCTAAATAAAACTTGAAACCATTATAGTTTATGCAAGGAATGTTCTTTCCTTCCTTCACAGAAGGCTAAAACCTCTTTTCTTTTTTTTTTTTAAGATTTATTTATTAATCCCCTCCGCCCCATTGCTTTCTCACTTGCTGTCTGCTCTCTGTGTCCATTTACTTTGTGTTCTTCTGTGTCTGCTTGTATTCTTTTAGGCAGCACTGGGAACCAATCCTGGGACCTTCCAGAGTGGGAGAGAGGTGCTCAATCTCTTGTGCCACCTCAGCTCCCTGGTCTGCTGCGTCTCTTATTGTCCCTCCTCTGTATCTCTTTTTGTTGTGTGATCTTGCTGCACCAGCTCTCTGCTCGGGCCAACACTCCTGCACAGGCCTGCCACCATGCTGGCCAGCTTGCCTTCATCAGGAGACCCTGGGAATCAAACCCTGGACCTCCTATATGGTAGACGGGAGCCCAGTCGTTTGAGCCACATCTGCTTCCCCCTCTTTACTTTAATAAAATTCTAAAATTGTGAATAATCTTAAAGCGTACTGACTGCTAGGTTCTGGAGTATATTATAATTGTTTAATTTGTTTTAATTGTCATTTAGACAAGATCTTTCCATAGCTTTAAAGGACCTTTCCTTTACTTACTGAAATTTGGTAATAGGATTATTAACTACCCTTATTTTAAGGCTGCTAAATGGTTTAAATTGGGGAATTACAGGATAAACTTTGATTCTTAATTCCCCAGCCTAGAAGATAGAGTTTTAATCTGCCACTCCTAGCCCCTCCTCCTCATAGGTCATGCAAAGAGAAGGCCCTGGGGGTTAGATAGGTCAAAGAGCTTAGGAAAGTCTTTTTCTTTTTCCCAATAGTTTTTATATTCAGATTTCTATATGACCTTTCCATCCTGCTTAGCTTAATTTGGGCTTCAGGAATATCCATTCACATATGTGACTGCATATTTAATTTTTAACAATTTGAATAGAACTCTTTTAAGACTTATCATTTGTTAATTTGATATTACCATCCCCATGTATGAAGATATAGACTGGACAAATAGGCAGACACAAACAGAGTTAGACATACACACACAACTCACTAATATTACTATTATAATTTGCATTCTTTTACAAAATAAGTTTAACTGTAAAATAACATTATAGTCAAAAGATCTCTTTGAAGGCTGTTTCTAATTACTCTAATTTGCACTGTGACCATGCAGTTTTGCCCAAGAATTTCACTCTTTAATTACTGGCTTATAATCAAATTATTCCCAATGCTTTAAAAATACAATTTACAACATTTTCCTTTACTTCAGAACTTTGCTTATTTCCCATTTTGATTTTGACAGACCTTAGATAAGCAATACTAATTCAAGTATATACTCACTGACGGAAACCTGGTATTTCTCATGACTTGCTGCTTTTAGGAACATCAACACTCAAGGTGGGAGGGCCCCTCCCCAGCCCTCAGCTGCTGGACTGGAAGAGTGGATGTGCAACCTGAGGGTTGAGAATTCAACCAGGCAGCAATCTAGTCCACACCTTTCACCATTATCCAATTTATAACAGAGGAACCCCAAATCTGATTTATAAATTTCTAGGCATGAGCAGACTGACAAAGTTAAAGCAAGCACAGATTAGAACAGAAGATAGAATTTTACACAGTTAGCACAGCTTAGGGAAAGATGTGCCTTTAAGAATCATTGAAATGCAAAGCTCCCAGTGTCTGTCCATGGCAGAAACCTCATGCAGGACTCTCCAGCTTCGTTCCTATAGGAAAATCCCTGGGCAGCTAGAAGCTAAGGGGTCCAGAGAAGCCCTGCTCCCGACAGGCATAAACTGGGCTGTTCTGGGGACTGCATCTATTAGTTACCTCCTCACAAGGGATAAAGCTCTGCAAAGGCTTTTTTCCTTTTTCCGCTGGAAGGATTGAAGCGTTACAAGGAAATAGGAAGAGAGCTAGGAAAGTCAGGAACCTTTTAAATCATGGGCCAGAGGTGGGGGAGGTTTAGTAAATGGCATAGATTGTGATTTCCCCATTCACTCCCCTTATTAGGCACAACTGAGGTTAGGAGAAGTCTGGAGTTCAGGCTAGGACTGAGTAATTGGCTTCCACATTAATTAAGAAATTGACAATGGTACCTGCCATGTTAAGGGTCACCAGAGGCCTCCTGGTTGATGGTTCTCCTGTGGCTTCAGGCCCCTTCCATCCTCCCCTGGGTAAGGCCCAGCGGCCCCCCATGTTGTGGCAGCTTGAGACCAGGTTCCTGCTGATGTTGAGCCTGGATTTGGGTACCCTGAGGTGACTGGTGCCTTTAATGGTGACAGTTGAAAGGTGAGCCTGGCCTAGACCCTGCACCTGGCCCTCCTTTACCTTCTCCATCTTGGCGGCGTAGTCTTGATTGTTGAAAACTGAGAACACTGTTTCTAAAAGGGAGTTAATGGAAGTCTGGAGGCCCAGGGAAAGTTTCTGCAGCTTTCTACAGATATCTGAGGCAGACTGGAGTTCCTAAGAGGATCTGTCCTTCTCTAGAGTTAGGATCTACCAAGAGGGAATTTTTATGGCCTCTACCAACATTCTTTGAAATAAGGCTGAGTTTTTAGGTTCTTACTGAGTGATTTCCTTGAACTTTAATGGACAGGTTTTGATAGTGCATTTCCTCCTCCCTTTAAGGAGACATGGCCATGTGGTCTCTGGCCCTCAGATCTTGTCTGTCCTCTCCTCTCTTACACAGGTTTAACTGGAATTCAGGGTCCCATACAGAGCCCATTCTTGGCCATACTGTGGCCACATAGTGTGGCAGGAAAAGACTATCCTCTTTCTTTTTAGACTATCAGTAGGCAGGTTGTCCCAATTAGAAGCTGCCCTTTATCACAGGGGAGGATAAACACATTTGTCAGTCTGCATGGCATCCTACCGCTAGACCTGACTGAACGGATTGCTCACTGATCCAGAGTCCTAGAGCCCTGCTCGCTGTCCCCATGTTCTGGGGATTGGGAGCCTTATGTCTCTGAGTGCCCCAGAGCCATAGAGGTCTTGGGGGCGTCTGGGTCCAGCTCCCAGACTGAACACCCAAACTGGGTTGACATGAGGAAAGGGGCTGTCTAGGGACCTTTCTTTTGCCTACTTTGCAGTGGTCTTAGGAGCTGGCTATGAGCAAGCTCACCTCATGGTGACTCCCAGGGTCCAAGTTCTGCAGTTAAACCTGACATTAAAAGCCCATTAGTACTACTGGTATTCTACTATAGATTTATTGTGATTTTAGCAATGGAAGATATTTTATCATTGATGTGGAGACAGTGGCCACTGGAGGTTCTGAGGGAAGGGAGAGGGAAAAACAGATGTAATACAGGGGCATTTATGGGACTTGGGAATTGTGCTGAATGACATTGCAACAACAGATACAGGCCATTATAAATCTTGCCATAACCTATAAAATTGGGTTGGGAGAGAGTGTAAACTACAATGTAAACTTTAATCCATGCTTAGTGGCAATGTTCCAAAATGTGTTCATCAATTGCAATGAATGTACCTCACTAATGAAGGATGTTGTTAATGTGGGAAAATGTGAGAGGTATGGGGAGTGGTGCATATGGGAATCCCCTATATTTTTTACATGACATTTGTATAATCTAAGTGTCTTAAAAAAAAAAAAATTAAAAAAGTCCACTAGAAAAACTTGAGACTAATTGTCCCGTGACTTACCAGTAAACAGCCTCAGGGTTCCCCCACCTCCTCCCCAACCTCCTCACCTCCCTGCCAAACAAACTTAGGGCCTCCCCAGGGCTGAGAAGGAGCAAAGCCTCAGGGCACTACAGAGAGTAAGGCTCATGCCTCATTAATAAATACATTTTCGGTTTCTAAGGCATTCTAAGCATCTCACAGACCCAAAATGAGGACCGCAGTAGTTGGAAGATTAAAGGCACTTCTAATTAAAAGGAGTTAACTCATGGCCTAAGGAAATGATACAAATGGGTGATAGCCATTCTGGACTCACAGAGAGAGCCTAGTTGACTCCCAGTGGATTTCTGCTCGACTTAAGCCACATGCCCAGTCTCAAGGATGGTTTCACCCGCCACCCAGAACTTCCTTGTATCTACACAGCATGGGGGCTTGCCCTACCATCTCCTAAGAGGGAGCTGGAAGTCTGGACAGAGTTTATGTCCGGTGAGAGCCTCTCCAGGAACCCTTTTAAAATGGCAGAGCCAAAAGAGGGCACAAATAGGCTATAATGAAAAGTTTAGACTCACCAGTCCTTTCTGGGTGTTGGGGAGGGTTACCTGCTCTAGAAGTCCTGGCTGACACTTGCCAAATGAAGCTGGGGAAATGTTGGATTCCTCTAGGTTCTTGGCTATGTCACATAAAAGAATTTAAGAACATGCCAGTTTAGTTAGGCCAGTAAAAGAATTTGTTGAGAAATGAGGGGAAAGAACAGAGCTTGCTGAGAAATGGGAGAGAAGGATGGAAATATGCACAAAGATTTGATGCATGCTTGTTTAGGCAGAGAGAGTGAGATTTGGCTTGTGTAGTTACCTTTTAAGCTACTAATTATTCCTCCCCTTGCTAATTTTCAGGGTAGGAGCCCCAGCTATTTGCTGTTCTGATTGATTACCCCAGCTGTCAGTTCCCCAGGGGGCCCAATGATGAGGCCCCTTGCCCCTTGAGGATATCTGGGGTTTTTCCTTGACCCAAATGAGGTCTCGTTCCAAGTAAGGTTCTCATGGGGTCCTTCCAGCAGCTTCCTTGGCGGTGGTCTTTCCCTCAGGGGGTTTCCGGGTGGGGTTCCAGGGTCACGTGTTTCATGGCCATGTTTTTCTGCCAGGTCTTAAACTTGTCTTCCCTTTTCCTAAACTAGCCTGCCTCAGTTTCAGTTTCTTCTGGATAACCTCAGTCCTTAGGCTCTAGTAACATGACCTCCTTCCTTTGTCCCTCTAACCTAGATGTGGTAATGGCATTCTGCTCTCGCTAACCTCTGGGAGGTCTCACCATCCTGTTTGACTCTTCAACTCTTCTATTAATGTCCTCTGTTTTAAATTCTTAGAGTGTTTCCCTGGTTGTATACTGTCTATTACAATCTTTTTACCCTTCTTTCTTTTCTCTAGAAAATCCTTATTACTATTTGCAATTATTTGTATTACTGTCTGTCTTCCTTAGTAGAATGTAAGATCTGGGAGGACAAGGACTTGGTCTTATTCAGCACTGTATCTCCAGCATCTAGCACAATGCCTGGCAAAAAGTAGCTGCTCAATAAACATTTGCTGAGTAACGAAAGAACTAGATGAATCTCCATAGGCTTCAAATACATTATGAGCAGAGGCACACATAGTGTCCTCATAATAATGAATTCTTTAAACACTAAACCTAGTGCAAAGGCCATTATTTTTGTTTTTCTTATCCAAATGGAAATAGTGAGAAAAAGAACTAAGAAGTTTGATGCTATGTGATACAGAGTTCTGACCTGGATCAAGACTTTTACAAATCCTAATGTATTATTCCTAGAAGACTGCGATATCCTCATTGTCAACAAAATGGTCTTTTATATGTTGGTGTGTTTGTGATTTTGGATCATTATCCTAATAAGGCACTGTTATTTGATTGATTTGCGAAATGTGATTTCCTTGCATTTGGCTAGTATCAGCAAAAACACAGAGAACATCTTACTCTGCAGACAAAATTAACATATAACTTTTTGTCCTAAAAGATGTCCTTATGAACATCAGATAAATTTTATGTTGTTGCTGGCATCATTTTTAATGATTTTACTATTGAAGTTATCACTTTGTTAAATACAGTGTTATTATAGACTCTTATTTACGCTTCTGTGGAATAAGTCAGAACCAAATATATTCAAATTAAAATTTACTATTTGGTAAGTAGTTGTAGGAAAGCAAACCGTGGCCTAGTATATTTATTTATTTATCTCTTTATTTATGAATCTATCTATCCATCTATGTATATGTTCATTGGTAAACCTTTCTGTCCCATTAAAAATGATAATTTATAGCAATATGTATATCATATATAAGATAAAAAGAATAAATTAATGGTTGTGACAAGTAAATAGTGAATGGTGAGATAAGTCAGATATAAAGTTAATATACAAAAAGCATGCCATAAGATTCTTAGCAGTTGCTGGAGGTGGGCCAATAGTTGGTTTTGAGAGTTTTAGCCACCAAAGCAAAGAAAAACCCTATTTACAGGTTCATAGTGTCTTCAGGGCTAAAAGATGAAAAAATATTCAGAAGATGCTAAGGCTTTTCAGGCAATGAGATGTGAAAGAATATCCTGGTGAGCTCTCATAAATCGGATGCCGAGTGTCTCTATAAAGAAGAATAACAAGCATTTCTTGATCAAGAAAGCACAAGGGAAATATGAGATATGATTCCAAATATGGTGCTGTTAAGAAGTGGACCACCAATCAGATAGAGCCTGTCATTATGCCAGTGTAGATAGGCTGAGGACATGTCTCAGAGAGAAAGTCTCTTAGGATTGTACAGATTATCTAGTGAAGTATATCCTTTAATTTGATAGTTATCAGGGGTGATACATGGGTTTCCCAAAGACTTGCAGTGAATGTGAAATACCAGAGTTTGGACTCTAACCAATGTCTCTGACTCCATAACCAGTACCTTTCCAATGAATGAGGTGAAAAATGCAACCTGATTTTATTTCCCAATTCCATGTATCAGTGATAGTTGGTGAAAGGCAGAATAGTGGTATGCACCAGGTTGTTAGTCAGCAACTTGATAGGAAATGAAGTCCAATTGCACATGAGTTAAAAAGCAGGAATTTCTAGAGTCTGATTTTATGAGTTTTCTTATTTGAATTGTTTCAAATCAGTGAGATCATACAATGTTTGTCCCTTTGTGTTGGATTATTTCACCCAACATGATGTCTTCAAGGTTCATCCATATTGTCACATACATCAGGACTTCATTCCTTTTTTATGGCTGAATAATATTCCATTGTATGTATATACCACATTTTGTTTTATCTGTTCTTAGGTTACCAGGGGATGGGGCGGGGATAGGGAATGGGAAGTTAAGGGTTAAAATGTACAGAGTTCCTATTTGGAATGATGGAAATGTTTTGGTAATGGATGGTAGTGATGGTAGCACAACATTGTGAATGCAATTAACAGCACTGAAATATTATCTGAATATGATTAAAAGGGGAAATGTTAGATTGCATATATGGTAACAATAAAAATTAAAAAAAAAAAAAACCAAAGAACTACACTATACAGAACCCTAAGTTAAACCATGGACTTTAATTAATAGTACAATTATAAAAATGTGCTATTATCAATTGTAACAAATGTTACACACAAACGCAAGGTGGTGGGGTGGTATATGGGAATCCTGTATTTTGTGCATGATTGTTCTGTAAACCAACAACTTCTCTAATAAAGGGGGAAAAAAGCAGGAATTTGAGTATTTGTGTGATAACATAGTTAAGAAATTGGATGTTGAACCAAACAAGCCCGGTATAAATTCTATTTCTGCAATTTGCCAGTTGTGTAACCTGGACAAGTTATTTATCATTTTGGAGATTCCATTTTCTTATCTGTAAAGTAGGGATAATGATACACAAATTGCAGGGGTATTTCGAGAATGCAATAACGTGAGTACAGCAATTGGCAGATAGCAAGTGCTCAGTAATGTTAGCTTTATTGTAATTGTGATTATTATCAGGTAAGAGAAATACTTAAAAAAGCAAACAGTTCAGTGCATATATAGAATTTGAAGGTAGGGACAAGTAAGAAGTAAAACACCAGACGGGAAACAAGACGTCATAAATTAAAAAGGGCAAATCCAGGATTCGGTATCGGGAAGCCATGGACACTGAAGAAGTGGGCAGAATAACACATTCTAATCACCAGGAATGGGAAGACTTGGTTTGATGCACCATTGTTGAATCCAGGAAGTTTTCATTTGCTTCTTTCTTGGTCTGTTGGGTGGAATAAAGATATTCAAAGTAATAATGAGAGAAGAACTTGCCCCCATGAACAAAGAATGCTACTGTAATTCTCACAAAAGGAAACAAATATTTCCCAAATGCCAATCTGAGTACACATAACATTTGAATTCAATCATGAAAGGTGGTGACAGAACTATGCAATCTGTGGTATACTATATGCTACTTTAAGGTCGAGCAGTTCATAAAATGGCAAAGAAAACAATGACTGACAAGAAACAGCACAAGCACTGTCTTCTATCCTTCATCATTTTAACTTTAAGTATTAGATTGACTTTGTAGTAGTCAACATGAATAACACCAAGAATTTTGATTGCATTTAAAGCAGAAAATATCTTCATATATATTATTCCCCTAGTCAAATTATTAAAGTTTGTTTTAAGAAATTACTGGGAGCAGATGCAGCTCAAACAGCTGAGTGCCTGCCTTCCACATGGGAGGTCCTGGGTTCAGTTTCTGTCTCCTGAAAAAACAAACAAAGAAACAACAAGCAAAACAAATGATAAAACCATTCAGGGAAGTGTATGTGTCTCAGTGGTTGAGTGCTGGCTTCCCACATACAAGGCCCCTGGTACCTCAAAAACAAAAAAGAAAACAGAAACAAAAACAAAAACAAAAATTACATTTCTATTTTTGATATGAGGAAACAGCTTCACACAAGATGAAAACACTTATGACTAAGCATTATAAAATCAAGTCCCAAAATTCTTAGGATGTCAACCAGAATCTCTACAATTAGTTCCTCACTTCCCTCCAGACATTTTTTTTACTCCCTTTCCTATAAGCTATATATTCGAATCTAACATACTATTCCTGAAATATGCCCTGTACTTTCCTCCATTTGTGTCTTTGGTTATGGTTTTCCCTTAGCCAGTGGAGATGCATTCTTTTCCTCCTCTTTTGAATATTGAAATACTAGTTATCTAAATTTCACTTCCGATATGGCATTTTCCCCAAGTCTCTCCTCGTCAATTAACTGCACTTCATTTATACTTCACTTTTGGTAATAGAACTAAGTTTTTGCATTCATTTGTTTATTTTTTCTTTCTTACGCATTACTGAACATTGTGCTAAGTTCTAAGTAACATTGGGGAAAAGGGAAAAATTACATTCCTGCGTTCAGGGATCTTACAATTTACTGGGGGGCATAAATATTAAATTAATATGAAGTACATATATAATTGCATATTAAGGCAAGTGTTATGAAGGAAAACAAAAGTATGCTAAGAGAAAGGCTATCAAGGGAAACTGTTTTGGATTTAGGAAGGAGGGGAGTAGGAGAGCCTTTCTGAAGTCACTTTTAAGCTGAGAGCTAAAGGTTGAATATATTTTTATTGCAGTGATTTGCATACCTGGGTATTCCCCTGGTAGATCTAAGTTCCTGTGTGCATATTGATTATTATCTCATCTACAGAATCAGACGCAAGGCCTTGCCAGTGGAGCTGGTTCAAAAAAATTTGCCAAAGGAGTTGTTGATTAGCAAAAATCTAACTTGGTAAATTTATTTTGGTTCTGAATAAATGTTCTAAGTTTCCTTTTCTTTTGAGCTAGACACTTTGGGCTGAGTCCTCGACTGATGGGGAGGCATTGGGATGGGGGGGATGGGATAGGCAAAGTTTGCTGGTGGCCAGGTCTTCACCAGGGTGATGCTCAAGAGATCTGAACCCCATTTATACTCATAGTTTTCAATCCCTTTGGGAAACTTTGGGAGGACATTCCATGGTTAGTCTTTTTTTTAATGTGAAGGGCAAGTAGATGTAATAATATTCTAACAAATTAGGAAAGGTCAATTAAAAATAAAAGAAAAACATCGAAACTATTTTAACGGAAACACACGTAATACCTTCTTTTTTTTTTTTTTAAATGAGGATGGATGTTTTTCTTTCAATTTATCTGTGTGGGTTTTTAGTATTATTGCCACAGTGTAGATACACAAACCTTGTGCTATTTGGCAACCCTCACCAAAATTGGTTAGATGCCTCTCTGTATGTCCAGGTTTTGCCTGAGAAAAAGTCTGTTTTCAAGTTCAAATTGATAAATCTTAAAGCACACTTGCAGATGATTAAACAGGGACATGTGAAATGATTTGGCTGCAACACTCCCCTCACGTTGATTCCCAGGGTGAATTCCACTGGTCTGGCTGGCCTGGCTGGGGTTCCTACCCTCCTCGTTGGTCTTCACTTCAACTTGAATTTCACTTTCAGGGTAGAACACCTATTGCTCCTCTTCTAGGACTGGTAAAAAACCATACAGGTAAACTGGGGAAAGAGTCTGGATCTAGACGTCTACAGCAGGAAGCTGTCGCCCATATAGGACATGCAGGTTGGTGAGAGCAACTAGAGAAGCCCAGGCCTCTCCTGCCCAAAGGAAACAAAACCCTCATTCTCATGCCAAGCAGTGGAGGCCTCAAGGCATTTTTTTGAACAGTGGTAATTATTATTTTTAAGTAATTCAATATAATAATACAATAGTGTATTAGGACCAAAGTAAGAGAACTTTATTAAAGAAGAATCTTATTGAAATGGAGACAGTTTCAGAGTGGCAGGATTTCTGCTATAGCCAGATGAAGGAAAACAATTCCAGCACTTAAAAAAAAGTACTTAATGGTTTGTTTGAACTGAATAAGAAATTAGCATTATTTTATTTTGTTACTTGTGTCCACAAAGCATAACTGAAGTAACACCAGTTGCAACAAATTGTGATCTTTCCTAAGACATATTGCAATTAATGGTATTGCTTCTTCAAGTGTGAGCTCTATGATTTAAATAGCAGCCTAGGTTCAAAGATGTATTATATCATGTCACTTTACCCAAAGAGCAATCTGCTGTTTTTTGACAGCCAGGGACTTGTGGTTGAATCAGTGATACCTTTAAAAAGAACTCATTATCCGTCGAGTAGACAAAATGTGCATTATAAAATAGTGCAGAATTGTAGTTTTCAATGTCAGTGAGTTTTATCTGAATGGGTGTGATGGATTTGGGATCAGCAAAGGCAGTTTCAAATATTTTTTTCAGGAGTTTAGCAAATTTAGACAGTCAAGGATTCCCTCCATTCTTTTTCAGATGAACCAGGCATTCTTTTCTTATAAGTGATGCTATTCTGAGGAAATATTTTTTTAAAAACTAAGCCATGATTCTATGACTGAGAAGCCATATTTTGAGGAACAAGGGCTCATTAATAAACATGCAGGCATCTTTTGTAAACATTATTTATAGACTTCATTTGAAAATTAAGGATAAAGGAAATATGGACTTTGCTGAATAGTCTTGATTAATTCTAAATATTCTTCATGGATTTCATGGTATTGTGACACAGCCATCAAATTCACATCCTGTGAGAGGTCAGCAAATGGCAAAAAATTAAATAAATAAATAAATAAATAAAAACAGAGAAGGAAGAGGTTAGAAGAACAGCATCCTGCTAGCTGACCTAAGGACATTTTTAGACAAACAATCGTAATTACTGACTGACTGTGGCAGATTATTTACACATCTCTAAGTGTTGGTTATTATACGAATGCCGTAAATTATTTCAGCTATGGAAAGATGAAATTGTAATAGTGTCAGGTTGAAACCTCATTTGAGAGAATCCCACATTCCACAGTGACTAATGACTGGAAATTCAGACTTGATGAGGGAAGGGAGAGAAGTGAGAACACAATGATGAAATAGCGTGGGCACCAGAGTATTTTTTATTTTTCAGAAGAGCCTTTTGAAACTGATACACTTATGATTAACCCCATGCAGGCATATCTCAGTCCCTGTGTGTGATTTCATGTCCTTAATCTGGCCATATACTCTTCATACACTTCTAATATCCCCAAAAGAAAGTGTTTTTGCTTATAGAGAGTTGAAAAGATTCTGGAAATGGTGAGCCATTTTTATGTTAAACTTCTTTCTTCTTGTCTGCTTGTAGAATGAAAAAAATGAAGTGACTCTCTATTCTCATTGTCTTTATTCCTAAAGTCCATATGGCAATGTCAGCTGCCTCGTGTTGAGAGGTACTGTTGTTGGTTTATCTTTGGAGTCATAAATGCTTGTGTTCAAATCTCAGCTTTGGAGTCATAGAGACTTGTGTTCAAATATCAACTTTTCTGCTTGCTTGGCATCTATTAACAGTTTAATATGGGTAATTACAAATGTTAGTGCTCAAAATGTAATTTAGATATTATTCTCAACCCCTCGGTTTATAAACTTTTAAAATCCAGTTGGTCCTTCTGATCCCATATTTCCCAATATTGCCTCTTCACCAACCATACTGTCACAGCCTCTGTCACTACCATAGACTTTATCACTTTTTACTTGGATTTCAGTGATAAATTCTTCTTTGGACTCCTTATCTCCTGCTTTCTTCCCCTATAGTTCTTTCCACACCTTACTGAAATATCTAACCTTTCAAAAATCTAATCACACCACAACACTGAATTGAAAACCCCAATGGCATTCTTTAACTTTCAGCATAAAGTTCAAACTCACAGGATTGCATATAAGGCTCTTCCTTTTCTCTCCCACAATTTCCTTATAGGGTCCCTTATGGGTCAGTCAGTCAGGACATAGTTGTTGTTTTCTGAACTTACAGTGCCTAGAATTTTCCACCCTGTTAACCCTTTCCTTCTTACCTTTCCTTTGTTCCACTTGCCTCCCAACACATGTAGCACTCTAACTCTTAGTGGTCCTGTATCACTCAAATGAAGCAGGCTAGTATATGAAACGAGAGAAGACAGCTGGTCAGAACAAAGCTGTAACCATCACAGCTGAGAACCAGCAAAGAACATGGCCAAGAGACCCCTCCCGGAAACCCCCTGAGGGAAGGCAGCCTGGTACAGAACAAAGTCATAACTGTTAACAGCTGAAAAGCCCGCCTAGAACCCGGTGATGAGATCCCATTTGATAAGCCCCAGATAACTCCAAACAGGAAGGCCTCCCCATTGATTCCCTGAAAGCAAACAGGTGCAACCTGAGTGGTCTATAGTATAAACCAACAGGAAGGCAGAAAGGCAACCAATCAGGACAGCAAATAGACAAGATCCCTCCTTAACATGGGGAAGGGTCAGGAGGAAAGGTCAGCCTTATAAAAACTCCAGCAAGCTTCTCTCCCTGGAGCACATCCATACTCAAATCTAAAGTATGTACTTCTGCTTTCCCTGTTTCTCAATAAACCCCTTGCTTGCTTGAATAACTTGGCACATCTTTGAATTCCTTCTCATGATGTAGCCAAGAACCTGGAAACCCACTGCCGGCAACACTCCCTTATCGCCAAAATGAATTTGGTTTACTTTCTTTGTGCCTTAATCACACAAACCAAGCACCTAGATCTCTTTTAACATTGCTTTTCATGAATGACTTTGTTAGAGTGGATGTTCCTTGAGGCAATGGTTCGTCTTATATACTTTTATATTTTTATCAGTGTGCCAGAAAACACAATAAACTATAAAAGTTTATTGAAAGGATGAATGTGTAAGGTTATAAGTGCTACCAATTCTAGGAGCATTCATATTTTGAACAAGATCAAACACTTAGATTAAGGAAACGAGTCTCAAATTGTGGAATTTCAGGTTTTGGCCAGTTGAATGCAGCATGTGTGTATGTGTGCTAAGGGGATGCAGTAAGAATGTAGAGAGGAGAGGCAATAGAGATGTCTCAAAACACTTTGAACAACATCAGGTAGCTGGTTATTCAATCAGTTAAGAATTACTTTAGTCATGGTAGTTTAAACACCTAAGGGGTTATTTTCCTTGTGTAATGAGAGGTCTAGAGGTAGGTGGTGGCTGGTTCCGTGGCTCAAAAATGTCAGGATGCAGGTCTCTGTAATTCTCTTAGCCTTTTTCTTAAGACCCCAAAATGGATGCCAGAGTGCTAGTCATCAGGCCCATATTCCAGGTGAGAAGCAGAAAACATGGAAACACAGAAAGAAGGAGGGAGGCAAGGGAAAATGTAGGTGAAGACTTACTATGTCTCTTTGGGGAACTGTGTGGAAAAACTGCAAAATATGAGGTAATTATGACCAGGAAGCTGAGGTGGTGCAAGAGATTGAGCAGCCTCTCTCCACTCTGGAGGGTCCTGGGACCAGTTCCCGGTGCCGCCTAAAGAGAAGACAAGTGGGCACAGAGGGACACATAGAGAGCAGAAAATGAGTGCAGGAACAATGAGGGGTGGGGGGAATAAATAAATAAATAAATCTTTAAAAAATATATGTGCTTGAGACATCTATGGAGAATAGGCAGTTTGATAAACTCTCTTGGAGCTTAAAAGTAAAGTCTGGGATAAAAATATAGATATCAAAGTCCTTCCTTCATGCCACTAATATTTATTGATCACATAATATGTGCTAGATGCTGGCAGTACAAAGATGAGTATGAAGAAATCCCCTACCCTCACATGTTAGAACTCTAATAATGGAGTCAGAGAAGTAAAAAGGTCTTAAAGTGCCTTTAGGTGGGTTTTTTTAAAACTAGGAGGTGAAATGAGATCAGCAGGGCATGAATGTAAAGTAATAAGAGTTGACTCACAATGAAATCCTGGAGCATACTAACTTTTAAAGGAAAGTGGTTGTGGAAAAAGAGGGGCTCACAGCAAAAATTGAAATGGAGTGTCTGGGGAAGTAGAAGGAAAGATGGTTTCAGAAATCAAGAAGTGTGAGAGTTTGATGAAGGGCTTGAGGTCTGCAGTAAAGTTCAGGAAACCCAGTACTGAAAGCATTCAGTGGATTTAGGAATTAGTAGGTAATCAGTGATCTTGACAGGAGCAGATTCAGTGAATTGAAGAGAGGCAGAAGCAGATTCCAGTTTGAGGAGTAAATGGAAGGTGGAGAAGAGATAATAAATGTAACTTTATTATTTTTTTTTTTTACAAAGGTTGGCTATGGTCAGAAGAAGAGAAATAGGGGAATATAGAGTTAAGAAAGTTCTTTTAAGAAGCATTGAATTAGAAAGAACCAATAGAGAGGATGTATTTACATATAGGAAAGGAAGTGGCAAATTTATGGGAGAGTGTCCTCAAGGAAGTCAAGAAAGTGGAATCTAGAGACAGGATGGGAGGAATCAGCCTTCATTAAAGCATCTCTTCCACTGAAACCCTAGAGAAGATGGAGTTTCTGGATTTGAGTACAAAAAGTATGTCTGGAGGAGAGCAAGGACTTTTGAGAATACCTACCTGATGGTCTCTATTTCTCTATGAAGGGAACCTGAGAGTCTTTGAAGGCATGTGGTCAAGATTTTGAAGAGAATGGTAAAGATTTAAAATGCTGTCGTGGAGAGTAAGTGAGGAGGTTGCCTAGGAACCCACCAAAGAATTACCAGTGGTCTTGAAATCCTATCTGAAGTCAGTGACCATGATATTTTGCTGTTATCAGCCCATTACCGTGTAATTTTCTCTTACTTAAAAGTACTGAAACTGGATGATTATCAGACACTAGGGCAGCTTTAGGAATCAGAGATTATTATTTTCCTTATCATTTGAATGACAAATTCCTTGGCTAAAAAGAAGTTTGAAGGCCATGCATCAAGAGGAATGGATGGACAAAATACCCTTAGGGGACTCTCTATAAATTCTAGTTCTTCCAGTTGAGCTTCTATCTGTTGTAAATGCTGTTATACAAAAGATTAATTTAAAAATTTTCCCACCTCACAGATAGCAAGGGCATATAGCTTATTTTAAAATCTGACTTTCCAGAGCATCTTTGTTGTGGATGATACTGTTGACTTTTAATGTCTACAGCTTTTCTATATAATTTTCCTATGCAAAATAATTTACGTAGCTAACTGGAATTTGTTCACCATAAACCATCCTGAAATGTTACTCCCATTCATAGATATCTCTTAAGACAATTCTAAGTCTATAGGGTGCTCAATAAATGCTTTCAGTGAAGGTGATGCAGTCTCTGTGAATCTGTGATTATTCAGTTATAGTTTCTGATCATGTAGCCTCTAGTTCTCATTTTGTAGAAATTAGTAGCAGAGATGTTTGTATATAAAATATTTTTGTTTCCGTTTTGTGTTAACTTCCAAGGAAGCCTCAGTTGAAAATTCAGAACCATTCTTATACCGTTAATCCTGGAGAGAAGTCTTTTTTAATTCTTTTTTCCTTTTTTCTTTTCTTTTCTTCTTTCCTTGCTTTCTTCATTTTTTCTTTCCTTTTCTTTCTTTACCACAAGTTTAACTAACTTCATTAATGCCACTTTAAGGGACACTGTGATCTTTACTTACATAGCAGAGGGTTAGGTGCTAGAGTCTGGCTAGTGTTATTCAGAATTTAAATGTTATTATCTAAAAACATTATTTCAGAAAAAATTCAGCGTTTTATAAAAGGCTACATTTTATAGTTCCAGCAGGAGCAATGTGGTATAATGTGCTACTAAATTGCTAGTAAAATGGAATTTTCAGGGTTTATGCAAATATGTGCAGTCTACTGCTTGCTGTTCTGACAAATTGCGGTCCTTCAAAATGAAATGTAATAGGCTTCTTTAAGGGATTTGTGGGCATAATTTTCAAATCTGTATTTGTGAGGGATGAACTGTTCAAATCTAAATATGGGAGAGATAACTTGGAAATTAATTTATAGACACTTGGACATTTATCCATAGTAAGAGATAAATGAAATTAACTTATTCAGATTGTGTTCATGCTTAATTTAGGGGGAAAAAGTGTTTTCTTCTGTTAGATCTAGTGTTAAGGCATAACCACAAAAAGAGAAATAGTTTCAGAATGCCCTGTGAAAGAAGCAAAACTGAAATGAAAATCTAAATATGTGATGAAATGTGAACTCTCTCTCTAGCACAGAATTTTCAAAGGGACTTACCCTAAAATCTCTTTAGATGTTCAATCTGCAGTGTGAACATTTAATCTTTTATGCTCAGCTTTGAAATTGTACCCGTTTAATATTCCTTGTGCCATTTTAGAAAGGTATATACTTTTTAGAAGCTGTCTGAGTCCTCTCCCAAATTAATGCCAAAGGCAGTTTAGGTCTTTGAATTTATCTTACCAGGACAAAATCAGAAAGTTTGGAGGTTCTAACCTTAAAGAGATAGGAAATGTATAATTACGAACCAATTTCTGCACCTTACCTATGGATTGTTTGAAAGAAATAATTTAGCTTGTGTTATTGTTGTAGAGAACTTGAAATGACTACTGTATTTTTTAAATGACTTAATTCAGATTCTTATATATTGAAACTATGGATGATTCATTCCCCTTCTTGTCCAGAGGTGTGAATTTTCTGAACCTTCCTAATAATCTTGTGATATGCTTGGATTCTTATGAAAGCCTGGAAAAGGATGGGGTTAAGAAGTGAAGGAGGAGAAAAGGTGAGAATTAATGTATCACATTTCCTATCAAGTGAATTAAATTGATGACTCTGTGGAAACTCTCTTTACCATCCTTTTCAAATAGTGTAGAATTGTCCCTGTTTCACAACTAGTGCCTTTTGGTTCTGTTTTGTCTTGAAAATACTATGTTTAGTGTAAAAAAGTAAGTATACCTAATGCCTTTAAATTAACATTGGAGGATATTGAAAAATTATTGTTGTTAAAGGTGGCTTTTTCCCTTACTAAAATGAATGTAGTTCACAGGCCTATATGCTAGTAAGCTAAATGAGTGATTCTTTTCTGAACCCACAGCACCTAACTGAAGGTATTGTCTGAGACTTTATTTTTCCAAACTACCTCTTCCCTCATTTTTTTCCAGGTTTTACTCACCATATCTAGGATTCCTCAATAGCTCTCTTCACTCTTAAAGTAAAGTCCTTTTATTCATTAATTTAATTCATTTCATTTAGGTATTTGTTGATTGTTTAAATATTCATGAATTTATTCATATATCTATTCATTAAAACAAATCAAAAGAATATTGGAGAACCTCATAAAGTCTTGTGCAGTTCTGGGTCCTTGGAGAATTCATTAATAAATAGCACATGGTTCTTTCCTTTGAAAGGCTTGTAACCTACCAGAGGGTGTAATATGTATTCACAAATAAGTATAGTATTAGAGAGAAAATAGTGCTTTGGGAGAAGGGGGCCATTATTTAAGACAGTTCAAAAGAAGATGAAATTAACTACATACTGGGTTAGTATTTCATCTCCTTTAACTTCTCCATCTTGCAACCAGGAATCACTTCAAATTGAATATTTCAGGGGGAAAAGATGTACAACTGGAGCTTGTTTAAAAAGAGATTTTTGTTTTTCAAGCATCTCCTGAATGATTTTTGACCCCAGACACCTTTGTCTGTTTCTGGGTATCGAAACCCAGATATCTTCCTGCTGCCTTCTCTCAGAAGTCAGCTTCCTCTAATATATGCTGGGGGGAGGGGTGGTGAAGAAAGTTCCGTCTGGCTGTCTCTCTTCAGGACTCTTCAGGGTCACACATTTTTTCCCTATTTTTCCAAGGTCTCCACACCTGGCTGGGAAAGTCTACAAAATTTGCTTTATTGTGCATTTGGAACTATTTTAAAGTGGAACTATAAGATAGAAGAAATATTTTAAAATGTGATAAATTAGAACTTTCCCAGATACCAGGGAGAACATACCTAAGTAATTTATTCCCTGGGCAAGGTGATGTCATGAGAACTTCCCAAGGTCTAGTTGACTCTACTTCCTGAAGTTCTCACCCTTTTCTCTTTCATCTTCTTCTTTAGTTTTCTCTGAGATAATCTCCAACCACCTCTCTCATGAATTGCCATCTCATTTACGAGAATGCTCCTACTCTTCTATATTTCTTGAGTTTTAGGCAATCATGTGGAGAGCTGCTTTTAGGCCCATTGGGATGGTCAGAGATGCAGCTGAAACCTAAGCCATCCTGTTGCCCTTGACTCTTCTGACTCTGTGGTCCACAGGTAAGTGCATTTTTCCCTGCTGAATTTTCTTTTGGACAATTGAACCAAAGTGAATCATGGGTACATTTATTAAACGATAACATGGTAAATGCAAAGATATGCAATTTATCCCAAGGACAAATATTGATTTTAAGGATCTATAAAGTCATGTTACAAAGCTGTGGATTTAGGGAGGGGGAGAATTGGTAAAAATCAGTAAGACCTACTTTTATGCAGAATAATAATTGGTTTTTCCAGCTTAGAACCTACCAGGATGAGAAGGGAACTAAAATTACTTTAATACAATGGAACCCAGTACAGAAAAATGTAAAGATATGTTACACTGGGGGTATCCTAAGAATATAGGGAGTAGCATGGGGGTGCTGGATACATATGGAGTTTTCAGAAAGAGAACGATGCTGAAGATATTTCACATTCGTGCCCAGTGCCTCTGTGCTCCCGTGTGGCCAAATCCTTCACGTATATTTTCACCTAACTTGCCATTCAAATTTCCCAAGGAGTTTTTAATACCAAAAACATGTACCCTTCAAAAATAATTGATGACAATAACAGAGAAGTAAAAAATATTGCCAAATTGCATCCAAACACATGAAATTCACTAATGTAATGATAAATTTTGACTATGATTTTTCTTTTATTAAATGAGCAATAGGACTTACTGCTTTTGTCTCTCACATATTCTGAATAAAGATAATGGGTAAGTCCATAGTAAGATTAATGAAACCCTAGCTCTTGACAGATAGTTCAATAAATCTTCCCAGTAAGAGCCAAGGGAAGATAGCCAGAATCTCCTCTTGATATATGTGTCTTTCCCTCTTGCCATAATATTAAAAACAATAGAACATTTATCACATAAATATACTAGTACTCTATATGTTGAGCTAATGAGACATGTGCCCAATATTTTTGTAGATTATAATCTACCAGATACCACACAATATATCCCCCAGATTTTGACCAAATAGATAACCAACCAAATTGAACAAGTGCAAAAATAAAGCTGGGATATTATAAATGAGTAATGAACTAAAGGCATTTTGTGGGGTTTTAAAATGGTGAGAAAACTATATCCTAAGTGCCTGTTTAGACCATCTGCGATGGGATCAAATAACCAACTTTCTGAAAATGGAGAGAATTTATAGAGAGATGGTATTTCATGAGTTCTTTCTATGAGAGAAAGGGGAGAGTTTGTTTATTTGATAGGACACTGAAGGCTCTTTACCTTTTGGATATTGGTGGTAGTATTTGAGAATAGTGTCATCTTTGTCTTTTTTTTTATATTGGCATTAAACTGAAAATGGGTGTATAATTATAAAACTGTAAAATACATAAATATAATTGAAACTAATTTGGTGTGTCTCTCTTCCTTCTTCTGTCTATTTTAATACAAATATATACAGGTCTCAGGGTTCTTGCTTTCCATTTGTGACATTTCAAGTCAGAGAAGACTCCTTTTACAGAAAAATGTCCAGACCACCCTGCCACTGAGGCGTTTTATGTTCTAGGATCTAGTTTCCTTGTACATCTGTAAGCAGCTCTTGCTTTTATCTTCTCAGCTAAATTAGTTCCTGCATGTTAAAATAGGGGAAGTGGTGAGCCGTCCCCACGGAAGGCTTTATTTGGTTTTCAAAAATGGGTTTGTTACGATCCTGTTGTGGTTTTTATGGGAGACAATTTTAGCACTTTGAGCTGTGTGTTTTCCAGAGGAAGTGTTTAAAGAAGAATTTTGCAAAATGTTGAAGGTTAACATTTCAGGCCTGCTAGTTGTTAAAGGTCAGGATATGTTTGTGATTAAGTTTGAGAGAATTCTTGGGTAATATGAGTGACAGGAATTTATAAGGAAATATAACACACTTTCCTGTTCCTACAACTTACTGTTCAATATACACTGAAAGTTCTTTCATTTCATGCTTTTTTCCAACTAGATCCTTTGTTGGAAACAACTCAAAGAGCTTTCCCTTCTGTTGGTGGGTGGCAATTTTACATACAAACCATTACCACAGTGCTACAATAATGAAAGGGGCACTGATAAATGCCTTGATTTTTCTTAAATTATGGATCTATGGGTTTATATTTCCATATATGAGAAATTTCTTGACACATATAGTATAGTGCTTGTTTAGGACACATATGACTGGAATAATCTAAGTATTTATTAGTACAATGATGTTTTAATTTGAAACACCACGCGATTATAAAAAATCTAAATAGGTATATTCACTTTTGACAAAGAGAGAGAAACTAATCTAATAAAAAGTTAGTTTTATATTTTGTGGTTGTGTTCCTAAAACCATTACTTATATTTCTGAATTAAATTTTTCTTTCTTACCAAGGGATCAGGTGTTTTGATACCATGTAGAGAATGCATATTGTTTTAGTTTCCTAGGCTGTTTAAAGCAGATACCATGAAATGGGTTGGCTTAAACAATGAAAGTTTATTAGCGTACTGTTTGAGGCTGGGAAAATGTCCAAATTAAGACATCATTAAGGTGATGCTTTCTTCCCAAAGACTAGCTTCTGGCAGTCCTTGGCTCCTCTGTCACATGGCAAGGCCCATGGCAGCAGCTGCTGGTCTCTCCTTTCTCTTCCGGGTTTTGATGCTTTCAGCTTCTTGCTTCTGTGTCTTTCTCTCTCTTTGTCTGAATTTCATTCTTTTATAAAGGACTCCAATAAGAGGATTACAATCCATTCTGACTGAAGTTGGTCACACTTAACTGAAGTAGCCTCATCAAAAGATCTTACTTACAATGGGTTTATACCCATAGGAATAGACTAGATTTTAAAACATGCTTTTCTGGGGGTACATATAGCTTTAAGCCAACACACATATCATATATGAAATCATATCACTGCTTCAGGTCCTAGAAAATGGAAGTTGCTCAGAGTGGAATATATTATGGCTAAACAACTCATAGTTTGAAGAAAATATTAAATATCCATAAGACCTAAAAATATCTTTCCAAGGGAATAGACAATGAAATTGGAAAGAACCTGAAAATGTCAATCCTTTCTCAAACTTCATCTAAAGAGAGCCAAAGGCTCATTACCACACATATTTGCTACCTTTCAGAAATATTATTAATTGGGGAAAAGGGAATTTGCCAGGAGTCCCATTTTAAGCAGGTGGGAAGACATTCTCCTAATAGCAGTTATATTATACTTAATAAGCTTTTGCTATGGGTCAACCACTGTGCTAAGTGATTTACCAACAGCATCTTAATCAAACCTAGTAACAATTCATTCAGGTAGATAGTGATATTATCCCCATTTTGCAGATGAGGCCATAGGAGAATAGGGCAATTAAATAACTTTCTTGTCGTCTTTGAAACAGTAAATGGAGAAGCCAAGATTTGAAACCAGGCATTTTCTAATATAAACTTTGTGATATGCTCTACAATATTTTAGAAAGTTAATTTGTACATTTTGGTTGAGAACACATGGTTAGTAGCTATTATCAAGTTTGCTGAGATACTAAAACTGAAACTCCGTACCCTGCAGAACTCATCATTTTCATTGATTAAGCATGTGCTCATTCCCTTTATTTTCTGTTGGAATTCCATTTCCATGCTGGGTTGTTCAGTAGCTTAATTAGAAAAATATTTTATTCTCCCTCCCCCCTTAAAGAACTTCATAGATTACAAAGTAGAATTTGACCTGCTCAGGTCATTTAAATAGTGCAAAGTGTTTTATAGCAAATGGCATTATTTTAGGAGACGAGTTTATTGCAATTAGTTTTATTTTATAGAAGGGAAAGTGCTAAAAAGGTCTCCAGCTCTACAGAGAGCAGGACTAGAGCAAGCATGTTTTAGGTACTGGATAATGTTAGAAAAATGGTTAGAAAACAGAAGAAATAGCTTCATGCAGATATATCTTGCCTGTGTGATGTATAGTCAGGTCGCCTATATTTTACTTACTAGTAGTAATTCTAGGCTTTTGTGGTGAAAACCTCCCTTTAGGGAGGGGGAAAGCTTTTTTTTCCCACGGTTTGTTCTTATTACTTACTATTGCTTTTGCTTCCCCAGCCATACTGCCCATTCTGACAGCTCAGCAGATTCCCTCCAGGGCTGACTCCACCTCAGTTCCTCTTTTTCTATCTCTAATCTCTCAACACATAACTCAAGATTCAGCATCCTGCTTTCCATTTATGACATTTTAATCCACTGCCCCCACCTCCTGAGTGATTACTTTATTTTCAATTCTATCAGCAATAAAGACTCTCATTTGATGGAATATCAAAATTTTCATGTTTAATTTTATTTGTATTTCTTTCACAAAGAGTCTGCCTTTCATTTTTACTCAACTATATTAAAAACTGCTTAGAACTAGAATAAGGTTTCTGCCTTTGATCCAACTAAGGGCAATGTTAAATGCTAAGAGTCATTTTGAATTATACTCAATTTGATAACTAAAGCAGAGTGCTCCCAGCTCCATCCAAGCCCTCTCCATTTCTTTAAGTCATTTTCTATATATGTTCTCTAGGCCTCCCTAGTTGTAAAAAATTGTTGGAGTTGTATTTGATCTGGTTCTCTATTCACCTGTGTCCAGTCTGTCAGAGATATGAGTTTCTTCTTCCTTTTCAATGTTTCTCAAATTCATCCCCCATCCCGACGTCCCACTTTTGGTCAGACCCTTATGACAACATGCCTGATTTGGCCTTTTGGCTGATATGCCTAAATTAAGTCAACTCTCCCAAAATGCCACTTGCATAGTTTCCTAAAACACAACTTCCATGTGTCACACCCTATTGCATAACCTATAATGCCCTTGACCTATTAGGTTCAAGTTCTTCAGTCATGACTGGGCCTACCTGATGTACACATACGTATTTTTCCATGGCTCTCTAATTATGTAGTCTACTTTACCCAGACTGATCTCCTCATTGTCTCTCCACATACACTACAGTCATTCCTATCTCTCTTCCTTTGATTAAGTTGCTGCCTGGGGATTGAATTTCTTGGCTACTACTCTTTGCTTACACTCCAATGAAACTTTCCTGAATCTTTCATGAAACATTTAGTACTCAATCCCTAAAAGAAAACTATCTTTCCCAAATGTCCATGGCAAAAATATTCATTCTAAATTTAACTTATAATTGTTTATAAATTATTATATTGTTTTTGTTTTACTTAATATTTAGATGGTAATTCCTCATTGTTTACATATTATTAGATATTCAAGAAATATTCTTGTTCAATATTTCATAATGTTCCTCATTATCCACATGTGCTTTTGCCTCTCTGCACTTTTGAGAACAGGGAAAAAGTGGTCAATCTCCAAAGACTTGGGTTTATCCAAAGTGATAAGGAATTCTGGGCAGAATGCTAATCTCTGAATGGTCTTTCTTTTTTTTTTTTTTTTAAGATTCTAAAATAAATATCACTGTTAACAGTAACCCATAGATTCCTCTGTTTGTATTAGAAAATATGTCATAAGATCAGATTCAAGTTACTTTTTAAAAATCTTCAGCAAGTCATATGCTATGTTCATTAGAAGCTCATAAATAAGAAACTTTTCCTTTATTTTATCAGAGCACAGCTTTAGGCAATTAAAATACCCCAAAGTTGGCTAAAAGGGCAGACCCTAAATTTTGTTCCCTCCAGATCACCTGTGTTGCATATTCTTATCACTGGGACTACTGGTCTCATGGCTTTATTTCCTGCTCACTGGACAGCCTGGATGATGGGCTTAGGGTGTGACTCTGCTTATTTCCTTTTTTGTCACCTCACAGAGCCCTGGTTTGTTTCCTTTATCTAAGACCTCCGTGCTACCTAGCTAAGCCTGGCTTCCTGTCTAATGCTGTTCACTGTGTCTCCATGGTCGCAGCTCAATTGTGAAAAAAAATCAACTAACGGCCTGGAAGTCTACTGAGTTTTTAATGATTTCCCCAAACTTCTAACTTACTCTTCAGTGCTGGCATCATGGGAGAAGTAAGTAGGGCTGACTCAAATATTTTGCATTTAGTGCAATAAAAACACCCAGCTTTCTGCTGGCAGAAACTTCATGGGGGTTGGGTGAGTAAAAATTCTGGAGTAGAGCATAAGTTTTGGAAGTCAGCAGTCAAGTCACTTGCTATTACCTTTTACTGTGTGTATGTGTTTGGGTCCGTAATTCTCCCTAGTAGCTCATGCTAGTGAGGAAAATAAAGAATTTGACATCTTTTCATGGTGTTTCTTTGGGGAATCAGTCTGGCTTATTCTAAAGAGGATTGGGAAGACTTTGGAGCTGGGGTGAGCCAGAAGTCTGAATTTGGACAGATGGCGCTGAGCCCGTGATCAATATCAGATGGTGCTCTGATAATGAAAAAGGAGTAGCCCTCCTAGAGGAAATAATGGAGGACCTATTTCCTGGGTGCACTGGGTATAGATGTTCTTATCCTAACCAAGCCTGGCCTCTGCAAGAGAGATTTCTTTAGAAAGAGTTGGACATGATGTTGAAAGAGGGAGGGTCATTCTATCAGGAGGGGTTTTTTCAGGCTTCTTTCTTACTTGCTCAGAGATGTGAGCAAGTGCACGTACCATTGGAGGGTGAATCGTGGACCCTCTAAGAACAGAGCACATTACTCAAGGACAAACAAGCCACTTAAGAGTAACCATATCTGTGAATTCTCTGAGGTCTGCCATAGACCTTGGAATGAATGCTTAGATACATCTGCGTGCCTTGATTGAGGTCCCTATAGTGTTTGCACTTGATGAAGAACAGTATTATACAGCAGGATTCTTCTGGGGTTTTCTCTTGGAGGCTTGAGTCAAAGAAATTTTGATGCTGTCCCCAGAGTTAACCTGCTATTTTTAAGCCATCATTTAAAATACATTGTATTTGCATTTTTACCAATTTTACTATGAACACTAGTGTAAAATAAGCAACTGTAGTCACTCAGATTCATCTTAGAATTGCAAAGGATTCAGAGACTGTTTTGACAAGGATAGCCATTAGCAGGTCAGTTGTTTTCTTACACCATATAAATGCTGCCTTCTTTCTATTAGAAATTGAGAATTGTATATTAAGTGTGCAACACATAGCTAAGGCTCAAAAATGTTCACTACTACCCTCACTGCTGCTGCAGCTACTGGTGTTACCTTCTAGAATATGGAAAGTTAAGTGTAAAGTTAGGTTTACTGCTTGGTAGGTACCACTTTTATGTCACTACTGGACTACATACAAACGCACACAAATAACTTTCTGACTGCAAAAAATAGATATCTGACTAGTATGAGGAAAAGAGTAACAATATTTATTCATGAGCCCTGTGTATATTTATTTGAACAATCATAATTATTATCAATATCATTATTGAGCCATTGTCAGTACACACTAAAAATTATACTCCATAATTTTGGTCCCCAATTAAATATGTCTCTGACTAGGGTAATATCTCATTAATTATTTGGTATTTTACTATATTATCAAACCTTCAGAATAAACACTTTTGATAAAATGATATTCTATATTTTCCCAATTTGGAAATGAGAGGAAAAGGTCTAGAAATAAAAATCAAACTAGAGGGATGGGGATGCTGATAATATAATCTTAGAATTGTTGAAGACTGATACAGCTGTTTTGGGTGCTAAGTTGAATGCAGGTTTTAAGATGACTTGACATCCCTAAAGGATGATCTGGGAATTCCATTTCCTAAAGTAGCCACAAAACTTCTCAGGAAAGACACTGAAATAAGCTGAAAGTACTTAAACACATTCTGAGGAGCTAGTAGGTGCCTATGATGCACACCAAAAATTCTATAATTTCCACACAAAAAACAAGCAATCTCTAATTCCTTTGCTTTTTTTAATTTTTAATTTTTAGGAGGTACTGGGGATTGAACCTGGGACCTCGTAATGTGAAGCAGGTACTCAACCACTGAGCTACCACCACTCCCTGCCCCACTTGCTTTTACCATATTTAAATTAACTCATAGTTATAATTATAGAATCAGATAATAAAAGTGCAAATTTGTAAAGGTTCATGCATGATATAAAGTGAGTTACTAATTTTAGGGCAAAATGTGTTTAAAAAGTATGAATTTAATCTAATAAAACTTAGAAATGATTATTTATTCTGGCTTCTAGTTTCAGTTCAGTATTTTTCAGTGAAAAAGTTCATTAAAAGCAAAATGGGAAGTGGTATTTTAAACATAAAAAATATTTTTTTTAAAAACGATGAAAATACAATTAGAAAATATTTGATAAGTAGTAAGATTAATTTTCCCAAAATACTCCTCTTCCCAACTGAACCCTTTAGAAACAGTGGTGGCTCATGATAGTCATCAGATTTTTAAAAAATTAACTTTAAAAAAAGTTTACGTGGAAATATGTCAGTAGTCCTAGTGCCAAGAATATTTCATTCAGTTTGCCAATTAATCAAATATTTATAACCAGGTCTTTAAAGGGAAAATTTCTTATAGGAGTGCTTTAGTATTTAAGAGTATGAATTCGGGAGCAGATTTCCTTGGTTCAAGTCCTAGATTTGCCATTTGACATCAGGCGCATTATAGAACTGTCTGTGCCTCAGTTTACTCATCTTAAAAATGGGGATAAAATAGGACTTAACATAAATGGATGTTAGGAGGATGGAATTAGGTTATATATGTAAAGTGCTTAGAACTCATGTTATATAATGAGTATTGTGTAAGAGTTAGCTATTATTATTATCAACGTACATAGGTTGAAAACTAGTTTTCTGGAGGTTTTTTTACAACTTTTTTCCTCATTTAAATTTCAAAAGAATATGATGCAGATTTTCAGCTTCATTGACAAAAAAACATATCTAGTGGAATGGTAGTGGGGACAGTTGGCCATAAAGCCTCCTACTCCTGGGCCTGTTTCCCTCGTTTGTTCCAAGTTGACATCTGTCCTTGCAGCCACGGGTGGAGCCTAAGAATTGTCAAGTCCAAGAGCCTTAACAGCAGGACCTGTGCCGAGGAGAATACCAGGGACTGGGCATTTCTGTTCTCTTTTTGCCCATTGAAATTAAGGACTTTCAAAAATTGTGTAAAAACGCCAAAGTTTGAGGAAAAGTCAAATTTAGACTAAATCTAATTGTTTCCATAAGATCGGTAGTGAAAGATTTGTAGAATGTCCTTTTATATTGTTTCCTTTATTCTAAGCTCTTGCATCTAATTGAGTTTCCACTGTCCTCGCCTTTGGCCCCATCCTGTGGTGATTCAGTCCCCTGCACCTTCTATGTTCTTCCTTGGGAACAATCAAAATTTAGCCCTTAAATTGCAAGTGAGTTAACTAACACAAGATGGTTCCTAAGTAACATCTATCCCCACCCATCCATCCATTTCAAATGCTCCCTTTGTTTCTTTATCTGGACTGTACTTAATTAAAGTGACACTTATTTTTCAGGTTCTTTCTCTGTAGATAAGACCCGTAAGCCAGCTAGTTGAATGAAAAAGAGTAACTGTGAAAATAAATCCTTTCAGGGAAAATATCAATGTTGAAATATTTCATTTTCACACCATTACGAATGTTTCAGCCCATGATATTCTGAACATCTAGATTCTATGATGATAAGCGCATTACTCATAGATCTGACATTGCTTAATTTACCTGAACAAATAAGATGATTTTTGGGCACCTCTCTTGTCATCTGATATAGTGAAAGAAATATTTCAATATTTGTGGTTATATATGCTTTAACACCCTGATGTTAAGATGATAACAAAATTCTCAAATTTGTCTAACCTTATACTGTGTTTTTCTTTATTATACATATTACAAAATCTTAACAGAGACAACATTTTCCTTTAAATCAGTGACAAAATGTCACTCAGCCTTATAAGGCTGACTCATTTTAAAACATGTTTTGGAAATGTGTTACAGTGTTATGCATTAAATTGCAGATTTAGAAGATATTCCTTATGGTTTTTCTGAATAGCAAGACATAGATATGATAATAAAATGTTATGCATTCAGCATATTCTGCTTTAAGTTGTCAGTTGATCAGTTGATGGTACATTTGCATTGTTTCTTTACATGTGATCTTCAGATTTATTTTGAAGTGGACATTTTCGCACTGCATGGAATGTTTTTACTGCTTCCACTTACCATACATTGTATTATTCCTTCATAGTCTCCCTCAGGTAAAATATCTTTGAATCATAAATTCCCATCCAGAAGTATCTCAGGAAACTTCATTAGTTTGGGCACATAAAATGGAAGCATATTAGTGAATCAGTTGGGGCACCACGTCCCACCCACATCTCTGTAAGTGTGGCTTTTCTGGCTCTGAGATGGATAACACCTTTTTTGTTGTTGTTGTTTTTAAAGCTAAATTGATATTATTAATTTTAGTTTTTAAAAAATAATTTAAAAATTTAATCTTTGAATAGGTAATAAAATCATGTTTCAAAAATTGCAAACATGTAACTCTGTGTAGTCTGCAAAGCCTCTTCCTCTCCTCATCATTCTCTGTCTCTGCCTTTCCTTCCCCATCTCGATTCTCACACCGGTGACCCCTGTAATTAGTTTCTTCCAGAGTAGCTTTAGGCAAATGCAAATAAATCACAGATTATCCTCAGTTTGTCATTTGCCTTTGACTTTGCTTATAATATGCTTTGCCTGTAGAAGATTAAAAAATAATTTATTTGCAATCAAAATTTATCAAGTTTTTATTTTATGGTTTAAGATTTTTCAGTGACTTTCCCCACTCCAAAGTTATAAAGGAATTTGTCCATATATTTTTCCAGCACTTTTGTGATTTCACTATTTTAAAAAAGCAAGTATTTTTCTTCTCCTCCTGGCCCTTCCTCCCCATCATCTTCCTCCTTGCCCCATCTCTCTCCTCCTCTTTTCTCCCCTGCCCCCTCTTCCTCTTCCTCCTTCTCCATCTTTCCCTTCCCCTTCTCCTTCTCAATCTTTTCCTTTTTTCCTTTTCCTTTTCCTTTTCCTTTTCCTTTTCCTTTTCCTTCTCCCTCAGAAGAAATTATAGAAAAATATCCTTCAAGTCTTGGGGCAGAAGGCCTTCTTCAAAAAGACACAAAAAGCAAAATTTGCCAGTGGAAAGAATGACAATTTGATTCCATCAAACTGAATGTAAGTGCACACCAGAAGATACCATATATATAGGTAATATTGCATATATAAGACTGTTTTTCTTTGAAGCTGAACAAATGTATATTAATGTTACAAGTTGTTAATACCAGGCAAAAAACAAAACAAAACAAAACAAAAAAAACATTATGCTGGGTGAAGGAAACCGACACAAAGTACTACATATTGTATGAGTCCATCTATATAAAATGCAAATATAAATCAATTTATAAATATTAGTGGTTATGTTTGGCTGGGGAAGGATAGAGGGATTGAGAGGTGACTGCCAAGGGGTGTGGAGTTTTTCTTTTTGGAGTAATGAAATTGTTCTAAAATTTTTTGTGGTAATGAATGCACAGCACTGTGATTATACTAAAAGCCATTGCTTCAACACTTTGGATCGAATGTATGGCATGTGAATATATCTCAGTAAAACTGCTTTTTTAAAAAAGATCCCTCGTGCCCATTTGTAGTTACTCCCAATTCCCATCTACACCTCTAGCAACCATTCATCTATTTTCTGTCCCTATGGATTTGCCTATTTCAGACATTTCATAAAAATGGAATCTTGGAGTATGTGGTGTTTGTGTTGCTTCTTTCACTTAGCATAATGTTTTCGAAGTTTATTGTGTTATAGCATGTATTTTGCTCCTTTTATTATTGAGTAGTATTCCATTGTCTAGACATACCACATTATGCATTGTCATGTGATGGAAAAGCCAAGGAACTCCAGAAATTGCTGGCCAGCTAGGAGATAACAACCTGGGAGGAAGCCAGCCTTTCAGGCTCTGAAACCACAGGCCAATAAACTCCTGTTATTCAGGCAAAAAAAAGAGAAGATTCCTTATATAAAATTAAAAGATAAGCAATATCATTAAAGAAAATAATGGCCTCACATAAAGCATTAGGTTGATTTCTAAAAGTAAAAAGAACTCCTAAAGAAATCAATATGAAAAATACAGTCATGTAGGAAAAGGTTTTAAACATCAAATTCACAGAAGAGGAAATACAAATGGTCAATAAACACATTGAAAGATGTTGAAACCTCCAGTAATCAGGAAAATGCTAACTAAATAACAACATGCTCAGGTTTTCTATCTATTTGATTTGCAAAAATTAAAAAGTCTGAAAATATCAAATGCTGAGGAATCAGGTATCTTCAGAGATGGCTGATGATGGGGATATAAGTTATGAAAAATTTTAGCAGTATTTGATAACATCTAAAACTTTGCTCTATATACTTGGTATATAGATGTAGTATGGACATGAAGTATGGATTTGACTTAAGTTTTTTTCAGAAGTTTACCCAGCTGTTCTAATACCATTTATCTTTTTCACACTGACTTGCAATGCCATATACTAAATTCACATATTTATTTGGGTCAATTTCTGAGTTTATTGAAATGTTCGTTGATCTGTCTATTCATGTGTCACTACCACAGTGTTTTAATTACTAAAGCCTTATGCTATGATTTAACATGTTTTAGGGATTACTCTTCTTTTTTTCTGTCATGACTTTTTATTCTTCTAGGCCACATTTTTCTGTTGAATGCTTTTTGTTTCTGATAGGTTTTTTTCCTTATACTGCCTTTGTATTGATTTTGTACTTATTTCTCTTTTATAAATTTAGTTACTATGAAATGAGTTGGATTTTCCTGGATCAGCTATTTTCTATAGGTGTTAGTTGAGGAGTTGAGGGAGTGGACCCCACTCAGAATATTTCTCCTTGTCTACTGTCACAGAAGCAGACACGGCTTCCTGTGGAAATGACTCATCAATACGATTCTTTTCAAAGATCTGCATCTTCTGCAAGCTCTTAATCAAATTGCTACCTGCATCCTTTGCTCAACACAGTTTGCACAGTCTTCTTGTGAACAAGGATTATAATTTTGGACTTCAGAAAGAATCCCTCATTTTCATAAAATTGTTTTTTTTTGGGGGGGGGGTTGCTTTTTGGGATCTACTGCAAACTTTCTGTGGTTCTACTCTTCGTTACCTCCCTATAAATTTTGTCCTCTCTTAATTGTGTGTTTTTTTATTTTTAGAATTTCATAGTTGTATTTCTGGCTCTCCAGAGTTGTATGTCTCCTAGATTCTTTGAAAATACTTTCATTTTTGTTTTTCATTCTTGTTGGCTTTGTATAATTTCTGGGAAGAGCAGGGTAGGGGGCAGCCATGTTCTCACCAGGTGTTACCTTTTAAATATGCCTACTTCAGCTAATGCAGATGTGACTGCAATTCTGATCATAGAATGCCACTGTGCACAACAAGCCATTGTGTGCTTTGCCCATGCCTCAAAATTTGTCAGAAAAACACTGCTGACATCTCTCTTTCTACTTAATTTAGACTTGTCCTGGAAATCCATTTCAAATATCAAAAGCTTCTTTCTAGAAGCTTCCCCTCACACTATAAGTCCTTACAATCCTCCTCTGTACCTGTGTATCACCCTGTGAGGCTAACATAGCTCTTACATCCTTAAAGTACAGTTATCTGTTTACTTGTCTATACACTTTAGAATTTAATTCACAAAATATTTTCATTAGATGCTTCTTTGAGATACATTGTGAAAACAGTGTGGTATGATCAAATAAGTTTGGTAAATGGTGTATATTAGGTTCTGAGTCTAAGAAAGTAACAATTAATATTTGCATATTAATGGTTCTAAGAAATTCTAAGGAAAAGAAGCTTGTGAATATTTATAAAACCCAGAGTGTCCCAAAAGTAGTTGCTTATGAAACTTCCATTTATGTCTGATGTATGTTAATACCTTCTGGTAAGCTACACTAGAAAAGGTTCATTGAAGCTAGAGGGCGTATCTTCTATGGCAGGATCTTCAGTTCTTAGTATCAAGCCCGGCCCACAGGAGCTCTGTGCTCATTGAATGGCTTAATCTATTATCTATCTTCTATACTATCCAAGATCTTAGTTCTCTAGGGAAACATTTTATAAGATGGCTTTATATGAAAGAATCAGAATTGCACAAACTCTGGAGACATCTGTAGGTCTCAAAATAGAGTTGACTCCATTGCTTGATGCATGGGAACATTTGCCAGGCATAGAGCATCAGAAGAGGGTGAACACATTGTTTATAGGACTTAGAGAACTTTATACATGGAATGGTAAGAAGTAATGTATATTACCAAGCATATAGAGAATGCTAAGAAGAAAATCCTATCCTCAAATATTTGAACAATGACTAAGATAGCATTTCTCCAGTCAAAACTTTCACAGTCCAGTGAAGAAAACATAATTATTACAGCATAATGAAATAGTGCCCTGTTAGTGTCCTCTGCATTAAAGGGAAGGGAGTGACTAACTCTACTTGGAAGGGTAGACAATAGGGTAGTAAGGGAGACCCCCAAGGAAGCAACATTTGTGCAGGCTTTCAAGGTGAGCCTGTGCAGAGTGTTTGACATCATTACACAGTCTACCTTTGAAGAAAGAGCTGGGTGAAAATGAAGAGTATTGCTCTTTAATGGCAAACTGTCATATTTGGACAAGAGGTTTTTTTCCTTTCACTTGTCCTATATTGAGCAGTTTGGGTTGTGGCATGCAATGGCTGAAATGTATGAAGTGCTTTTCAATTACTGAATTAAAAGTGAGACATTGAAGCAATTCTGCTGAGTCTATTTATGATTATCTATACTTGGTGATGGCTTTTTTAAACAGAAGGTGTGAAATTCTCTGGGCTTGAAAAAAGTGTTGATGTTAGGCAGCCTAGCATAAAACTGAAACACTTGTAGTTTACATTGCAACCTCTTAACTTTATAAGTGGATTTTTCTTGAAATAAATGAATTCAAAATGTCTTTCTACTTGTAGATTACTAGAGTTCTGTATCATCAGAAAGGCTGCAATGTATTCATAAAATAGTCAATTAGTTCCACAGTCTTTGGGGATAGAGATTATTCCATTAAACAAAATTAAAATATGAATGAGTCTAATTAGATTTTTATTAGAAAAAGGAGTTAAATTTCATGTCTAAGAAATATTTTTCCCTATTGAACTCTTTAAATTTTTTTTTTTGTTTTGTTTTTAAGATCCCAAAGAAATGGTCTCATACAGAACTGGCAGATTTGACTTGTTTTGGCGCTTTATTGCATAAAGTACATAGCTATTCCTTTTTTAAAATTCTGAAGATAATTGTTGTTAAAAATTAGAGGAGGTGGATGTGGCTCAAGCGGTTGAGCACCTGCTTCCCACATGGGAGGTCCCAGGTTCAGTCCCCAGTACCTCCTAAAAACAAATGAAAAAAATACCCAAACAATAAGCAAACAAATGAAAAAACCAACTCAGGGGAGCCGATCTGGCTCAGTGAGAGCCAGCTTCTTACATATGAGGTCTGTGGTTCAATCTCTGGCCCCCGTACACCGTACTCAAAAAAAAAAAAAAGAAAAGAAAAAGTTGCTTATCAAATGAGACTGTGGATTATGCTTCTCTGGAGATGTTTAACAAATACATTGTTACCTAACTGGCCAAGTTGAGAGTTGGTCTGCCTGATGCTGGAGATGAGTTAGTTGACCATTCACCCATTCATTTATGCAATATTTTTTTCAGTGACTGTTAGTTACAAGACATTGGAAGCTCTCATAATTTTTAAGATTGTATATACACATATACAAAAAAGGACTAGTTCTTTAAGCCTTTGTTGACAAAGCTATCTTAGAAAGTAACACAATTTAGGAGAAAGGGTACGGGCTTTGGAGTTAGAATGATTAATGTTTGAATCTGGGCTCTTCTCCACGCTGTAATTTTTGGCAAAATATTCAATATCTTAGTTTTGAGTATTAAATAAGATAATCACAGAAAAAACTTATAGCAATGTCTGGTACACAGAAGGCATTCAACAAATAGTCACCATAAGAGCCATGCAAATAGATATGACTAATATAAGTATTAGCTAATTTTCTCTTTCTCTGGTAATGACTGGTCTCAGTTTCATCTGGCTAATCTGCAAGATTATTTTGAAAGCATTACAAAATGTTGGCCAGTAAATAATACAATAGAAATATGATGGCTTATTATTATTTATATTAAAACAGTTTAGAGTAGGCATTCACAATAGTTTTCACACCTAAAAAAGACAGTTTTTCTGAGTGTAAGCAAAGAAGATTACTGTTTTATATTAGTGAAGGAAGCTATTAATAGCATCAAATTCCATTTAAATTAAGGTTTTTAAAACTTGTATGTAAATTAAAATGGTTCTAAGAATTTTATTTTCTGCTTATATATGTGAGCAAAAAAGAAATACAAACAAACTCTTTTTACTTTCTCTAGAGTTTTCCATAACTTGCAAAACCTATACAATTTATTTCCCACATGGTAAGATTTACCTCCTGTTTTAGTTTGCCAAAGGCTGCCAATGCAAAATACCAGAAATGGGTTGGCTTTTATACCAGGAATTTTATTAGGGTAAAAGCATACAGCTCTGAGGCTGAGAAAATGTCCAAATCAAGGCACCATCAGAGATGCTTTCTCACCAAAGGTCGGCTGCTAGCAGATCCTGGAGTCCTGCCACATGGTGAGGCAAGATGGCGAGTCTGCTGGTTTCTCTCTACTTTCTCCTTGAGCTCAGCTGGGGGCAATCAGGCATCTCTCCCTGAGCCTTATTTCCTTAGCCTCTTGTGGCTTCTCTTACTGCAGCTGTAGGTGAACCTGGAGTCCTCTCTTTCACATACTAGGGTCAAAATGGCAGCACTCCCTTTCTCTTTCTCTTTTCTTCTATCTATGTGTACTCAGTTTACATAAGACCCAGCAAGAGGGTAGACACCCAACCTGGGTCACACCTCACTGATGTCCAGTCAAAAGCCCTAAAGTGATCTAATCAAGTGATCTAATTAACTGAGTTTAATGCAGTCAAAGAGCCCCACACCCACAGGAATGGATTAGTTCAAGAACATAATCTATTTTGGGATTCACAAAATTCAAACTGTCATATATCCTCACAATTAAATTTGAAGACAACTCTTTTCCCTATGTGTTAGGAGTTCACTTCTTCATATTTCTTAAATGCTCAGTTTCTGACATTTTATACATTGTTTTCTGCATTTCACCCTTTAGCTTGTACCAGAAGGATTATCTATAAAGTATAATTGTACTGTACTCACATATACCCCTTTCTTTCTGTGCTGATAATAGAGCTATGATAAGGAAATGATTATTAGTCTGATATTCTTTTGTCTGATAAGAGTCTAGTGCAGAATCAGACTAGGGTTTGAAGTGGTCTAATAAAACATTGCGTCTGGATCCTCATCATTCCTAATCTATAGAATCTTAATGTAAATTGTGGAGGTTCAGTTATTGAAGATAAATCTGTATCTACTCTATTATTGGCCTACACGCTTCAGGATCCTAAAATCATCAGTCGTTCCTTCAGAGAATCCAATCCCCTAAATGTGTGTTCCTAGATCTAATATTAGTCTTTGTACTGAAAAATTATCTTTAACTTTTTATATCTCCAGAGAACTCTTTTTACAGAACAATATCTAGGAACTATGGACTATTCTCTCTGATTTTTGTGGATTCATGTGAGATGTTTTAGCTTTGCACTTTCTATTGTTTTTCTTGTATGCTTTAGTTATATAGAAAAGATCCCTAGAGGATGTCAAATGCTCTTATTCCTTCCCTTGATATTCTTTACAGTATATTTTCAAACTTCCTCACTAATTAAATTCTTCCTTTTCCTTTTCCTGTTTAAAAATTTCATTGTGTTATGCAAAATGGAGGTCTTGATTTCAGGGAAATTGCCACATTTTTGTTTATTTCTTGAATTGTCAAAATAGGAAGTGATTCCACCCAATAAGGAAAGAAACATGCATGAAATCTGTGTTCTTTTTGAAAATGTTGGCAGCAAAATTCAGTACTAAGTAGGTGTTGGAAGTGGTGGAGAGGAGAGAAAGAGAACAGAACACGCTAGACTATCACTTGTATGAGATGCTTATCTTTCTGTAATTTTGATCTATGTTATCTAAGTGAAAATGACAACCTAGATGTTATCAGTTTCATGGTCCATTCAATTCATTTACAAATGAAATGTATTGAAAACCTCCTAACAGTTGGGTCTGATCATATCTTTGTGTACGGGAAATAATTTTTATAAACTGCATCATAAATGATAAATGAAATGCAAATAAAGCACCAATACAATTTCACATATATACAATTCATAAAATCAAACACCACCCAGTGGGACAAAAATATGTGAAAATGGAGACTCACCTTCATCATGGGCCTGATCTTTTCACATCTCACATTTGCAACCTAGAGTGCTACCTACTGTTCTGTGTGGGTTTTCATAATCATCCATAGTTTTCTCCAAATAGCCTAAGGGTTCACCATCACAGATCATAACTGTGTCTCTTTACAATTTTTATCATTTTACAAGAAGATTAGCCATCAAAATACCATGTCAAAAATTTTTATAAAGTTTTAGAATCTGAATAATAATTTTTCTCACATTTGAATGGATGTTCTTTAGAAAGAAACCAACCATGTGCCAATCAGAATATGCCTGCAGGGTAACTTGTTTAAATTTAGTTTTGAGAAACAGAATTGACATGATGTCAATTTAATAATAAATTGCATTTCAACCTTAATGAATTAGTAAAAGGCAATTGGAGTTCATTTTTATATATGATACATTATCTGTATCTTATATTTAAAATAAAATTTCTGCTTAGAAAATAAGCTGTCTCCAAACATGTCATCATTCAGTTATTTATAATAATGGTTTTTCTAGATTTTCTTGCCCAAATGACAGGCTTCTGAAGTATTTTGCTTTAATTATTATTATTATTTTAAACACTAACTTTTTACTAAAGGTTTAAATGCTCTTTATCATTCTTAGCAATAAAGACAGTCAGGGTCTTTCTGAGAACTTACTATTTGTCAAACAGTGCTAATTTTGAACTTTACATGGATCATCTATTTTAATCATTATGAAGACCCTATACAGAAAGTAGTATCATTATCTCCATTTTACATTTGAGAAAAATTGAAACACAGAGATGTTATGTAATTTACTCAAAGTTATGTAGACACAAAAAAAGTTATGTGGACAGTGATGAGTCTAGGATTAAAACCCAAATCAGTCTGATCTTACTAATGCCAAATGAGTAGTAGGGCTCATATTTCTTTTAATAATGGTAATTTAAAATTGTAATGCATTATCATTCATATTGTTTTTGCTGTTTTTATTTTTTAAATACATTTTATATTTTTTCTAAAAGATACTTAGATTATATAAAATGTTACATAGAAAAATATAAGATATTCTTATATGCCTCACTCCCCACATGTCCCACTTTTCCCCATATTAACAACTTCTTTCACTAGTGTGGTACATTCATTGCAATTGATGAACACATTTTTGGAGCATTGCCACCAGGCATGGATTATAGTTTCCATCGTAGTTTACACTCTTTCCCACTCAATTCTGTTGGTTATGGCAGGATATATAATGGCCTGTATCTGTTGTTGCAGTGTCATTCAGGACAATTCCAAGTCCCAGAAGTGCCCCCGTATTACACATCTTTTTCCCTCTCCCTGCCCCCAGAGCCTCCAGTGGCTACTATCTCCACATCAATGATATAATTTCTTTCATTGCTAGAATCACAATAGGTCTATAGTAGAATATTAGTAAGTCCACTCTAGTCCATATTTTATTCCCCAGTCCTGAGGATTCTGGGATGGTGATGCCCACTCCACCTCTGAGAGGGAGCTTTGATCCCATATGGCTGATGGATGGGACTCTCTTGCTTGCAGCTGTAGACTCTCTTGGTTCCTTGGTGTGGTGGTTGTCCATCCACACCTCCTTGTCAGTTGTCCTGACTCATCCAGTTGTCCTGGGTGAGTCCAATGAACTGGAGAGTAGGTGTTGCAACTCCGCTTAGGCTTAGGGATCAGTTGGCACAATCATTCATATTTCTTGATGAACAACTTAAGAAAATGGTTATTTGGATTTGAGAACAAAATTTTAATAGGTTTGAAGACTTTGGGAACTAGTTTTCATTGTAAAATATATATAATTTGCCAACATACACAACGTGACTTGGAGAGAAGTAGCAAAATGACCATTATCCTTAGAAACCTGTTTCCACTTAAAATGGCTACACATTAGAATTATGACTAAAAATGTTTTTAAGGAACTCCTTAAATAAGTGCTTTTTAGTCCTTTCCCCTAGGATCACAGAGAGTGAATTTTATCTTAGAGGTTTGGTGATGTACCAGTTTGGGTCTAATCAGGAGAGAGAAACCATGTAGTAATTTAATTTGAACAGGGAAATGTATAATATAAAGACTGGTTACCTTAACAAGGAATTGGAGTAATGACGGGTTGACCAGTAAGAGGTAAAGATAACTATTTTAAAATATAGGAATAGTGGAAATAAAAGCGACCACTGCCCCTAGGGCTGAGATAGAGGAGGCAGAGTGTCCAAGGAAGAGGTCTCGAGGGCTGAGATCCAGAACTTGTTGGAAAGGGCAAAGCTGTGGCTCACTGAATAGCAGAGAAGTTGCTGTGGTGTAGAGCAGATGAATTTGCTGGAAATATGACTTTGGGAACTTACCTGAAATGTGCTTTGTAGAATGCGGGGGTCAGTTGTTCATGAGGAGGTATCTCATCAGAGGCACTCTACTCCAAAACCAACCCAGGAGGGCTCCAGGGGATATTGCTGGCTGCCAGGTGCCCCGTGTACACAGGAATCAGGTACATATGCTTTAGGAGTGGGCACTGGGGAAGCTGCTGGTACTATAGGAGCTGAGCCCTGGAGAAGCTATATGTCTTGCAGGAGCTTGGTGAATAAGCCACTGGAATAATGAAGAAAAACCCCTCTTCTTGCAGCGTTTATCCAATATCCTCTATTAACAAAGATTAACATCATGCCAGCTGGAAAAGAAAAAATATTTTAAAAGTCCAGATCTATTTATCACAAAGCAGGCAGTGAAAGATGAATTTGGAGCTTTAGAGGCAATTAATTGATAACTGGCACAGATGGCATAACAAGAAATGTTGCCTGTGAGTGCAATTTTTTGAAGTCTGATAAAGAGAGGATTTATGAGGAGATTGTGTGGATGAGCTTGGCACTTTTTGCAAAATCCAAAGGAATTGCTGACTCAGCTTCTTTGGCATGCCATTTGACCAGCTTTCCACCCTGCTGCTTCATATGAGCTGGATTGTTTTTTCTGTTCTGCAGTAGCCTCTGTCATGCATCTAGCTCTCCGGATTTTCACCTCTTTCCTACTAATTTTTTTTTCATTCTTCATTACTAATTTTATTCCCAGCATGCTCCCTCCCCAGACATTCATCTCCCTTGCCAATGTCTGTCCTGGTGGCCTCTGGAAAAGATCAGTTGCTTCTTTTACTCACCCACAGGTACTACCCCCCCGCAAACACACCCCAAGCAAAGTGACGGAACATTAACTAGTTTTTGCTTATACTTGTTCATATGTTATTGTTTTAGCCAGTCCTACAAAAAATTGAAAAGCATAAAGAGAACACATAAAATGCTACAATAGCCATTCATGAACAGGTCTGACTGACATGCTGGCTTATAAAAGAAAGGCTGATGATGTGAGAATAGCTATGGTCTCATGATTATGATCTATACGGCTAGAAAAAACTGGAATCTATCAGTTTATTCCATCAGATATATTTTTAGTCCTGTTTCCATCTTAACTAAGTCCCCTCTGTAGTTATTTGCAGGGCTTCCCTCCCCTGATAGGGCTTGATTTATTAATTTTATAAATTACAAATATAATGTATTGTTGTTGCTACAGGTCAAGTAAAAAAAACAGTGAATGAAGAAAAAGGGAGTATCTCACATTCCTTGAGATAACCAATCATATCAGCCTGGATGTATATCATGCCAGGCATTTTTCTATTGCTCTATGGTCTTACAAACATATTTATTTTTAATATAATTTACTATATATACATATATATTTCTTTTTTTAAAATAAAAACAAGATCTCAGACATTTCATAAGGACAAACTAAGCAGATGCAGCTTGCTCCTTTAACAGTTGCACCATTTTCCACATCGTAGATGCACCAGCCTCTTGCTGATGATATTCAAACTGTTTCCAAATTATTGCCACTCCAAGCACTGTACAACCATTGTGAGGCTAATATTTTCATTAAAAAAAAAAAATATATATATATATAGATATATATGTGTATATATATATATATATATATATATAGTGCTAAAAATGGCCAAATGCCATAAAAAGATAAGCCCCTGTTGGGGATTGACTCATGCTCCCCACAAAAAGCATGCTCAGGTCCCAGCCCTGGTCCTGCGAATGTGAGCCTATCTGTAAATAGGACCTAAGAAGATGCCATTACTTAAGGTGTACCTAAAGGGAATGAGGGTGGGTCTCAATCCAAAATAGTGGAAGTCTTTATAAACTTTTAAAGTTTTTATTTTCCCAACCAGGGGTGGGAGGTCAATGGAAATCAGAAGAGAAAGGAAAAGATGCTGCTATGTGCATTGCCATGTGATGGGAAAGCCAAAGCACCCCAAAGACTGCCAGCCAGCTAGAAGACACCTACCCTGGAAGGAAGCAAGCCTTCTAGCCTCTGAAACCACGAGCCAATAAATTCCTGTTGTTAAGCAAACCCATTGTATGGTTTGTTTTCGCAGTCGAGAAATAAATACAGCGCCTAACGCAGGAAAAATTTTTGACAAAGGGCTTATAAAAAGATGATTTTCCAGCTGGATTACTCTTTAGTCATTTATTCCTATTTCCAGTTTATTTATGAACATGAAGGTTTAAATTTTATCAAAAGTTCTTCTAAAATTATAAATTTAAGATTTATTTATAAAAACTCAGTAATTATTTATCAAAGAATAATGTTAGAAAAATTCTGAGGGAAGCGGCTGTGGCTCAATCAGTAGGGCTCCCGTTTACCATATGGGAGGCCCCGGGTTCGGTTCCCGGGGGCTTCTGGTGAGGGCAGGCCCGCCCGCACGGCGTGGTTAGCTGACCCAGCGAGCACAAGCAGCAAGGGGGGGATAAATGAATAAATAAATAAAATCTTAAAAAAAAATAATTAAAAAAAAAAAAGAAAAATTCTGAGGATTCAGTTCCTAAAAAAGTTCTATGACATATGTCTTAATGTTTTGTGAATGCATCATTTTGAAATTTGTTTTACATTTATAATGATTTATTCCACTAATTTTCTAGATATAGAAGTTGAGTGTTACAATTAGAAGAAAAAGAAAAACTTGAAGATAAATTGGATTTTCAGGAAAGAAAATGTAGAATGCTAAGCAGTTCAGTAACATTTAGCCTAAAATTTCCAAAATTAAGTAGCACCTCATATTTTATTTCACCACATGACATCTAGTCAAGTTGGACAAATGTGGTAGATAATGAATATTTATGCTTGCTGAAAATTTACCCAGTGGCAATTCAGAATTCACTAGACTTCACTTATATTAGGAATTTTCTACTGTTTGTATGAATTAGCTGGTGCTTTTCTTCTTAAGTGCCATAGCCTTTTCCATGATGAAGCCTATAGCTATTGTTTGTTTTTAATTGGTCATTTAATCAAAATTTAAGCTGTTGGTCCTAATCTTTCGTGGACTTATTCATGGCTGTAGATAATGCTGTTTTATCTTTTCTTTATTCTAATTAGATCAATTCAAAGTACTTAGGCTTAAATAATATTAAGGGAGTTATATTTGGACTGATATAAATGGAATACACGTTGATATGTGCAAATTGGCTAACTATTTCTAACATTCATTTATTTCTATATCTGGCACAGAATGTGGAAACAGATGTAGCAGTATTTATCACAAATGTTTTAAAAAGTTGGATTATATTGGAGCAGCGTCTGGTTAAAACAAAGGAGAAAATACAATTGACATTGATTGATGTAGTCACTACTTTGAAAATCATCAGTCATCTATCAAAAAGGAAAAAGAAAACTCTGTTTAAATACCATGTTTTTTGTCAAGGACATCAACTTTTATTATTACACATCCTTCAAAAATAAATGTTCTCTTGAAAAAAATGAAGCAATGAGCATTATAAAACATGGCATTTACACCAGTGGTTAAAAATATAGCAACCAAAATTTGGATATGAATTGAGCTAAAGTTTTACTGAGCAAGTTTATAACAAAATAATTTTTCTTAAACTTCACAGGGCATAGGATGAGTGTATATAGCCTTATGGAGCAAACATATTAACAAAATCATTTCAATATAAAAAGACAATATACCAATTATATATTTTAAAAATCTAGTCATTAACAGGGCTATGGATGGGTTCTAGAAGCCTCAAACTTAATAATGTGTATAATTGAAAGCAACATACCGAACTTCCTAAAAGTTTTTTAAAGCTCTATTCCTTGCTGCCAATGTTTATTTGAAAACATGGTGTTTTGATGCATTCCTGCTCTTTATAACCATTCAACAAACATTTATGAACATTTTTTATGTCCTAATTACTATATGGTGTAGGCTTGCAGGTATCAAGCTGAGGAAAATTTTTGCTTCCTGTCCCTGCAACTTTAAGCTCTGTTGGTTTACAGGACTTAATTCCAAAAGGAATGCTTCCACCAGGAAACATAACAAGATTCCACTGAACTGGAAGTTAAGACCTGGCCACTTTGGATTCCTTGTGTCTCTGAATCATCAGGCAAAGAAGGGAATTACTGTACTGGCTGGGGTGACTGATCCTGACTCTCAAGGGGAAATAGGACTGCAACTACACAATGGAGATAAAGAAGAGTTTGTCTGGAATACATGAACCTTCCCTAGGGCATCTCTTAGTACTACCATGCCCTGTGATTAAAGTCAATGGAAAACTGCAACAACCCAATCCTGGAAAGACTAAAAATGGCCCAGAAACTTCAGGAATGAAGGTTTGGGTCACTCCACCAGGCAAAGAATCATGGCCAGCTGAGGTGCTTGCTGAGGATAAAAGGAACATGGAATGGGCAGTAGAAGAAGGCAGTGACAAATATGAATCATGACCTCATGACCAGTTACAGAAATGAGGACTGGAATGGTCATGAATATTTCTTACATTTTTTTTTTTTTTTTAGTATGTTTGTAGATGTACATAAATCAAATATCTTTGCCTCATCTTATCCCCTTATTATATGACATAACTTGTATTAGATTCATATCAGAATTTAAGTCAATTTTAAGAATGAATATTACCCAAGGACTTGTACCCTATCCTGGAGGGATTTAGTGCATTTTCAGCTGTACAAAGGACAGTTGAGTATCATTAGGGGGGAAATATGTCTATTATTATTTTGTTTAGAGATTAAATATGGTGAAAGGTGATGTGTATGGCTGCCAAGTAGACAAGGTGTGGACTGTGATGGTTTGGCTCATGTGTCAACTTGACCAGGTAATGGTGCCCAGTTGTTTGGTCCAGCAAGCACTGGCCTAATTGTACTGTGAAGACATTCTGTGGACTTAAATTATCAGCGAGTTGATTGCATCTATGGTTGATTACATCTAGAATCAACTGAGGAGTTTGCCTTCAGCAATGAGAAATATCTCATCCAATCAGTTGAGGGCCTTAAAAGGAGAAGTGATTTCAGCAGTCAGAGAGTGTGTTTTAGTATGCTAAAGACTGCCAATGCAAAAATACCAGAAATGGATTGGCTTTTTTTAATGGGCATTTGTTAGGGTAAAACCTTACAGTTCTGAGGCTATGAAAATGTTCAAATCAAGGCATGATCAGAGATGCTCTCTCAAAAAAGTTTAGCTGCCGGCAATCCTGGATCCTGCTACATGATAAGGCAGAATGGTGGCCAGTCTGTGCCTTTTCCTCCAGGCTCACTTTCTTGCTGTGCTCAGTTGTGGGTGATCAAGCACATAGCAGGGCATAATGGTGACCTGCTCATCTCTTTCCTCTTCTCCAGGGCTGTCTCTTTCACCTTGGAGCTGATCCATGGGTGTAGTCTCTTGGGAGCCTCATTGCTTCAGCTCCAGGCTTCTCTGCTGATTCCAGTGTCCAGTGTCTGGCCTCTCTCTCAGCCTGTCAGGTTTTCTCTGTTTTTTTTTTGTTTTTGTTTTTTTTTTAACAACTGTAGGTGATCCTGAAGTCTTCTTTCAGATGGCAGGGTAAAACACCAGTAAAAGGATTAGGACCCACCCTGGGTCCTGCAATATAATCAAGGGCCTTAATTGAAGTGATCTAATCAAAATGATCTAATTAAAACGTCCCTTGACTGAATCTAACCAAAAGGTTCAAAAGGTTCACATGTACAGGAATGGGTTGGATAAGAACATAATTTTCTGGGGTTCACAAAAGACAAACTAGGACAAGAGAGACTTCCCTTCTCTACTTCAAATAGCCAGCTTCTGAGGAATTCACTGATGACCTTCATCGGAGTTCCTGGCTTGCAGTTTGCCCTTTGGAATTTGGACTCATTGAACCCCATGGTCACGTGAGACAGTTTTATAAAATCTCATAATATTCACAGATAACTATTGTTGGTTCTGTTTCCCTAGAGAACACTAATACAGGATCCCTTTGCATCTTTGGCTTAATAGGAGTTGAGTTCCTACCCATTAGAGTGGAGATACTCCATTTAGTACATGAAACTTTCAATAGAGACCCACAGAAAGGCCATGCCTTAGTAGTGGGGCTAAGATAGTCCAGAATAAAGGTAACTCTAGAGCCACTCTTAAGAACCTTAAAAATAAACTTGAGGGAAGCTTGACTAGACCATGGCTGCAGGTTGCTCAGAGGTGCTGCGGCCAAAGGTGGCCTCTGAGAGGCCTCTGGTGGGACCAACTGGTGTCCTGCCTTGCTTATAGTTGACAACCTACAACGCCGCTTGCGCACTAGTGAGAAGCCGCTGTCTTGCTCGCTGGTCAGGCCTCACCAGAGGCTCATTGCGTTGTCGCAGTGCCACCTCAACAGGAAACACACCAGCATCCCAGAGCAGCTCGATGCCCAGCTTCAGTGCTATTCAAAGAGTGATGGTATGGTTACTGCTTAGGAAAGCCACAGGCAGAAATTAACATCTCAAAAGAGTGTTTCCTGACCTTTTAGGTGTTCCCATTGCATATGACAACATAAAAGTAGTGGATGAACTGGGAGATATTTATGATGATCAAGGACACAATCATCTTAACATTGAAGCAGATTTTGTTATTTTCTACCTTGAACCAGGACAAAAGCTTATGGGTTTAGCTAATAAACTATCTTCCATCCACATAGACTATTTAGTATCCAGGAGTTTCAACACATCCATTCCTAAACCTGAGCAGATGCTGGCTGAGCAGTGGCAGATCTTAGAGATAAACGTGGGTGACGAACTAGAATTTGAAGTATTTCATTTAAACTCAGATGCTGCTGGAGTGTTCTGTATTTGGGGAAAATTAAATATCACCAGTTTACAATCCAAGTGCTCTGAACTTTCTAAAGAAGTAAAGGAAACCAGCACTGAAGAAGCTGTTGAAAAACTTCCAAAGAAGAAAAAGAAAGAGAAGAAAGACCTGGAGACTTATGAAGTGGAAGATAGTGCCACAGAAGATTTTGCAGATGTCACCACAAAGGTAGAGACAGACTTACAGACGAATAATAGTGTGGATGGCCTCTGGCAGGTAGAGCCAAAGAAGAAGAAAAGAAGAAGAAAAAGCATCAGGACCATCAGGACCCAGACCCTGTTTTCCAAGGCAGTGACTTACCAATGTGACCATAAAAAGAAAAACAGGAAAAGAAAGCACAACAAGGATGCTGAAGCTACTCCAATTTTAGAATACTTACCAAAAGAGAAAAGTAATTTTCTTAAGAACATTTTAAACATGATTCAGTTTTTGAAAGTTTGATTTATATACAATAGATATATAAATGTTTTAAATGATATGAAATGCATGTGCTTTCCAGTAGTTTCTAAAATAAGATACACTTAATTAGTAATTTTTGTGGGCTGAAATTATACAACTGAGTATAAATTACTTCAGGTAATACCAATCTTATTGCAGTGTCATTCTATCACACTCTAAGTAGATGTATCAGACAGTGGAAGGGTATAGGCCAGTGTCTTTCCATACAGTTTATTTATTTATTTATTTTTTTAAAAGATTTTATTTATTTATTCATTTATCCCCCCCTTGCTGCTTATGCTCGCTGGGTCAGCTAACCACGCCGTGCAGGTGGGCTTTGCCTTCACCAGGAGGCCCCGGGAACCGAACCCGGGGCCTCCCATATGGTAAACGGGAGCCCTACTGATTGAGCCACAGCCGCTTCCCATTTTCCATACAGTTTAGATAAAGTGACTTTGAGCCTTTGAAATATGGCTAGTCTATATTGAGATGTGCTCTTAATGTAAAATATACAAAAAATTTTGAAGATGTATGAAAAAAGAATGTACACTTAAATTCTATGTTGTTGAAATCATAATGTCTTTGATATAGTAGATTAAATATAATACTAAGATTAAAAAAACAATAAGCCTGAAAAATATGCCGGTCTGCAAGTAACTTAACTGCCTGCCAGAGCAAGTACAAAATTCCTGGAAGTAATGAAATAAAATATATCACTCTACAGTATAAAATTCAGAATATATACCATCCAATGAAGAATTACTAGATCTTTGAAGAAACCAGAAAGATATGATCTTTAACCAGGAGAAAAATCTTCATACACAGAAATTACATGTAAGTACTAAAGTGTTAAAAAAAACCAAACCTGTGAACTTAGAATTATATATACAGTGGAAATATTTCTCAAAAATGAAGGTGAGGCTTCAGGTTGACAAGATGATGGTGTAAGGAACTTCAGGGTACCATTTCCCCACAGAATCTTTGCACTACTAGGAGAAACTGGCAGAGGCAATTTCCTTGGAACTCTAGAAAAAAATGAAAGTGTTGCCAGTAAGCAGACAAGTGCCAAACCAAGAAAATACAGCTTTAAAAATGGTAGAAGAAGTTCATGGTGCCCTTGTTGGCCTCTCCCACAACCCCTCCTTGGCTCAGTGTGGAGCCAGATGCACTCCTATTGAGGGTCCCTGGACATGTACCTGAGGGAGCAGAGTAAGGCCTATGTACATTCGGGGGTGCCTCTATGTGCCAGATTATCCAGTGGCAGCCTGAAAGACTGAAATAGGAAACTCTTTTCTGACTTGCCCTTCCAGAAATTGCCCTGAATGCAGAAGCAGCTAGCAGACAGCTAAAGCAGTGTAAAACAATTAAGTCAAAGTGGCCTGGGGCAAAGGTTTACTAGCTTTATTACACATAATAGAGCTCCCCGAATATCTATTTCATAGGGAATGCAGAAATCATTTGGATTACTGTAAATGGGAGAATTCCTAAAGTCACAAGTGAGCAGAAACCCAGGACTAGATATAGGCCCAGAAAAGATAGAAAGAACCCTATACTTCACGTTCACTGCAGGCAGATCTTCTTGATAGGAGAGTTAAAATCTGAAGGAGAGTACCATCCAATGCAGTGCCACTTTGCAAAGACTGTGAAAGGTTTTTAGTTTTTAGTTTGTATTGGTTTGTTTTTGTTAGCTCGGTACACTCAAGGAAATATCTGTCATATCACTAGCTGGTTACAAAAATAAGAAACAGGAAGCTCAGGGACTAAATCCTGGAGTTATCAGGGTAAAATATTAAAATATACCATGTGAAAAAAATATTACAAGAAAGCAAAGAAATAAGAACTGATAGCACATCCAAAGGAATAAGAAAAAATTCAGATACCATCAATGAAGAAGATCAAAATGTGAACCCATTAGACAAATGTTTTAAAAAACAGTCCTTAGTGTTATGCTCAAGGAGATAAAGAAAAACATGGAGAAAGACCTAAAGGAAGCCAGGAAAACAATGCATGAACAATATAATGATCTCGGTAAAGAAAAATATATTTTAAGAAAGAACCAAACAGAAATATTGGAGTTGAAGACCACAATAACTGAAATGAAAAATTCCTAGAAGATTTCAACAGCAGATTGGAGTTGGCAAAAGAATTAGTGAACTTGAAAAAGACAATTGAAATGATTCAGGCTGAGGAGGAGACAGAAAAAGAAAAAAAAATGAACAGAGATATGAGACTGGTAGAATATCATTAAACTTAACAAATTTTTGCATTTTGGAGACCCAGAAGGAGAAGAAAGACAGAACAATCATTATTTATTTTATTAAAATTTTATTTTAAAAATATCAGAAACTTTCCAAATTTAACAAACACATGAATATACACATTCAATAAATTCAGTGAACCCCAAACAGCAAAAAACTCAAAGGGAACCATGCCCAGATACATAGAAATCAAACTGTCAAATGCCAAGGACAAGGTGAGAGTCCTGAAAACCAACATGTATTAGTCAGCCAAAGGAGTGCTAATGCAAAATACCAGAAATAGTTTGGTTTTTATAAAGGGTATTTATTTGGAGTAGAAGCTTACAGTTAGTTACCAGGCCATAAAGCGTAAGTTACTTCCCTCACCAAAGTCTATTGCCATGTGTTGGAGTAAGATGTCTGCTGATGTCTGCCAGGGTTCAGGTTTCCTGGGTTCCTCTCTTCCCAGGGCTAATTTCTCCCCAGGCTCAGCTCTCTGTTTTCTCCACAAGGCCAGCTGTAGACTATCAGGTGACCAGCTCTGACTCTCTCCCCGGGCCTCAATTCTCTCTGGGCTCAGCTGCTCTGCTCCTCTGTGTGCTTACTTCCTGTCCTCCAGCTCAAAATTCCAGCATGAAAAACTCCACCTCTGTCCTTTGCCATGTCTTTTATCTGTGAGTCCCCACCTACCAAGGGGCAGGGACTCAACACCCTACTGATGTGGTCCTAATCATAATTTAATCAATTAAAATTGATAACTCTGACAGACCAGTTTACAAACATAATCCAATAACTATTTTTGGAATTCTTATGAATGCCAAACAGCTACACAACATATTATGTGCAAGGGAGACCCAGTAAGATAAAGTACTGGTTTCTCTTCAGATACGATGGAGGCAAGAAGGCAGTGGGATGAAATACTTAAAGTTCTGAGACAGAACAATTGCCAACCAAGAATTTCATATCCAGTGAGACTGTCATTCAAAAATGAGAGAGAGATTAAAATATTCCAAGATAAACAAAAGCTGAAGGAGTCATCACTATTAGACCTGCCCTACAAACAATGCTAAAGGGAATTCTTCTGGCTGAAAGAAAAGGACACTAGACAGTGGATCAAAGCAGATAAAGAAATAAAGATGTCTGGTAAAGTTAACCATATGGGTAGTTATAAATGCCAGTATTACTGTATCATATTCTTTGCTATGTAACTACATTTTTTTTTTTACCTCTTACAGGTTCAAAAATATAAATATATAAAAATGATGATTAATCATTGGTTTTTGGAATACATTATCCAAAAATATAATTTGTTACAAGTGCAACAAAAGGTGGAAGGATGGAAGAATATAAGAACAGTATTTGTGTATGCTATTAAAGTTAAATTGTTATCAAATCAAATGTGATTGTTACAGATTTAAGATGTTAAATTAAGCCATGGTAACTACAAAGAAAATATCTGAATAATGTATAAAGAAAGAAATGAGAAGAGACTCAAAATTGCATAGTACAAAAAAATTAAATAAATATAGTGGGCATTGATGGAAGAAGAGAGGGATAAAAAGGGTATAAGACTTATAAAGACAAAATAGCAAATGGGCAGAAGTGCTGCATTATCAGTATTTATTTTAAATGTAAATGGATTAAACTTTCCAGCAAAAGGGTAAAGATTAGCAGAGTAAATTAGAAAAGCATGACCCAACTATATGCTGTTTTATAAGAGACTCACCTTAAATTCAAAGACACAAGGAGGTTGAAAGTGAAATAATGGAAAAAAAATTACCATGTAAATAGTAACCAAAGAGAGCTGGGGTAGCTAAACTAATATCAAATAAAATAGACTTTAAGTCAAACACTGTTATGAAGGACAAAGAAGGTCACTCTATGCTGAACAAGTCAGTGGGAATAGAAAAAAATTATAAATATAAGTACCCTTAATGGTAGAGCCCTAGAATATATGAGGTAAATATTGACAAAGTTGAGGGAGAAATAGCTGTTTCTACATTAATAGTAAGGAACTTCAATACACCGCTGGATAGAACATTCTAAACAGTATCAATAAGGGAATAGAAGACTTAAAAGATACTATTGGGAGTCAGATTAGGCAGATAAGGTTTAGCTCTCTCACAAAAACAACAGAGAAAGAGTCAAAATCTGCCTGAGGAAACTGCTTTGGTGGTCAGCAGACCAGGGTATTGCTTCACAACTCCCAGGAGGGTGAGGGAAAGAGAGATGAAGAACCTGAAATGAAAAGCTATGAATTAGTAAACCTACTAGCCTCCAGAAAGGGCTCTGCTTATCCCCCACTCCCCCCAAAGATATTAAGCTGGGGTAAAACCTCTATTTCATTTCAGCTGACTGAGAGGGGAACAGATATCTATCTCCCTGTCAGCTGTTACAAGGGAAAAGGGAAGGGGAGTCGGGGGGCTTTTCTTCAGTGAATTTGGCCAGCAGAGCCCACTTTGAATCTTGGCTCCAGCCAGACCAAAACAAAGGAAAACCGATAGACATACAACTCCATGGAAGGATGTGCTAATGAGCGCCAATTTCTGACCTGTCTGGAAATTGCATGGACGAAAGCTGCACTCTGTTCTCTAATTTCTGGGAGAAAATCTGCACCCCATTAGTGAGTCCCTGGCATGATTTTGGTTATTTAAGCTGGGAAACTTTAAAGACTTAGTTTAAGTTGAACCTAATATCAAAGAAGAGCTTTGAAAAAAAATAACAATAGGCAAGAGAGAAAAATTGGCCATCAGAGTAAATTCACCAGCATACTGAGATACCTAGAAATCAACAAAAATTTACAAACATACTATGAAAAGGGAAGAGACAGCTCAGGCAAAGGAACAAAACAAATATCCTGAAGAGATACAGGATTTAAGACAATTAATTGATGATAATCACACAATTCTCCTAAATCAATATAAGGAACTGAAAGAAAATTTGACTAAAAAGATAAAGGATATTAAGAAGACACTGAGAGAGCATAAAGAAAAATTTGAAAGTCTGCAAAGAGAAGTAACAGACCTAATAGGAATGAAAGACAAGATCGAGGAGATGAAATATAGATTAGAGGCACATGAGAGCAGATTCGAATTGCTTGAAGACAGAATTATGATTTCAAAGACAGAACATCTGAACTGGAAAAGTCAGGAAAACAGAGAGAGAAGAGAATGGAAAAAACGAAACAATGTCTCAGGGAACTGAATGACAACACAAAACACAAAATCATACACATTATCAGTGTCCCAGAAGGACAAGGAAATGGAAAAGGAGCAGAAAGAATATTTGAGGAAATAATGAATGAAAACTTCCCTACGTTTATGAAAGACATAAATATCAATATCCAAGAAGGACAATACACCACAAACAGAATAAATCCAAATAGACCTACCCCAAGACACCTACTATTCAGAATGACAAATATCTGCGATAAAGAGAATATTCTGAAAGCAGCAAAAGAAAAGAAAAGCACATATACAAGGGAAGCTAGATAAGATTAAGTGCTGATCTCTCATCAAAAATCATGGAGGAGAGAAAAAAGTGGTATGATGTATTTAACGTACTGAAAGAGAACAACTGACAGCCAAGAATTCTCTATCTGGTACAGTTGTTCTGCAAAAATGAAGAGGAGTTCAAAGTCTTCACAGACAAACAAATACTGATAGAATATGTTACCAAAGACCAGAATTACTAAAAATACTAAAGAGAATGCTGCAGTCTGAAAGGAAAATCAAGGATGAGAAACTTGGAGCATAGTGTAGAAAGAAGATTAATAGAAAGGGAAAATTAAATGGGTAAAAAGGTAAACAATTGTACAATATGACAACAGAAGTTCAAAGGTCAAAATGGATGAAGTAAATAGTGCCTTTACAGTAATAACATTGAATGTTAATGATGAACTCCCCCAATCAAAAGACATAAATTGAAAGAATGGATAAAAAAATATGAGTTGTCATATCTTGTTTTCTACAAGATACTTACCTCAGTCGTAAGGACACAACCAGGTTAAAAGTGAAAGGTTGGAAAAAGATATTCCACACAAATAGTAACCAAAAAAGAGCAAGGGTAGCAATAATAATACCAGGCAAAATACATTTTAAATTCAAAATTGTTATAAAGGATGAAGAAGGTCATTATATAATAATAAAAGAGGCAATTAAGCAAGAAGAAATAACTATAGTAAATATTTATGCACCTAAACTCAGTGGCACCAAGATACATGAAGCACACACTGGCAAAGCTGAAGGGAGAAATAGATGTCTCTACAATAATAGTTGGGACATCAATACACCACTCTCAGTATTGGATAGAATATCTGGACAGAGGATAATAAAGAAACAGTGAACTTGAATAATATGATAAATGAACTAGACCTAACAGACACCTATAGAGTATTGCACCCCCAAACAGCAAGATAACATTCTTTTCAAGCGCCCATGTATCCTTCTCCAAGATAGACCATATGTTGGGTCACAAGACAAGTCTCCATAAATTTAAAAAAATTGAAAGTATACAAAACACCTTCTCTGATCATAATGGAATGAAGCTGGAAATCAAAAATGGACAGAAAAAGGGAAAACTCATAAAAATAAGGAGATTAAACAACACATTCTTAAATAATCAGGGGGTTAAGAAGAAACTGCAAAGGAAGCAGATGTGGCTTAAGTGACTGATCTCCCGCCTACCACATGGGAGGTCCCTGGTTCGGTTCCCGGTGCCTCCTAAAGAAGACAGTGAACTGGTGTGATGGGCAGGCATGGCAAGCTAATATGCAACAAGAGACACAAGAAGAAAAACATGATGAGAGAGACAACAAAGAAGGGAGCGGAGGTTCCCTGTGCCTCCTAAAGAGGCGAGCAAGACAGTGAGCTGACGCGACAAGCAGGCGTGGCAAGCTGACGCAAGAAGATTATACAAGAGAAATAAGAAGAAAATATACAAGAGACACAACAAAGCAGCGAATGGAGGTGATTAAAGCAATTAGGCACCTCCCTCCCATATCAGAGGTCCTGGGTTCGGTTCCAGTGCCTCCTAAAGAAACAAGGAAGACAGACACAGCAAGTGGAAACAATTTATTTCCAAATAAATACATTTTTAAAATGAGAAACTGCAAGAGAATCCATCAAATATCCTGAGATGAATGAAAATGAGAACACAAGATATCAAAATCTATGGGACACCGCAAAGGCAGGGCTGAGATGGAAACTTATAGCCCTCAATGCTTACCTTAAAAAAGAAGAAAGAGTTAAAATAGAAGATCGATCTGCACCCCTAGAGGAACTAGAAAAAGAGTAGCAAACTAATCCTTTAACCAAGTCAAAGGAAAGAAATAGTAAAGATCAGAGAAATAATAAATGAAATTGAGAACAAAAAAATAGAATCAACATAACAAAATTTTGGTTCTTTGAGAAGATCAACAAAATTGACAAATCCTTAGCTAGAATGATAAGGAAAAAAAGAGAGAAAATACAAACAGAAATGAGAGAGGGGACATTACCATTGATTCCACAGAAATAAGAGAGATCATAAGAGGATACTATAAACAAATGTATGCCAAAAAACTAGAAAATATAGAGGAGATGGACAAAGTCCTAGAAACACACAAACCACTTACACTGACCCTAGAAGAAATAGAAGACCTCAACAAACCTATCACAAGTGAAGAGATTGAAACAGTCATCAAAAACCTCCCAAAGATGAAAAGCCCAGGACCAGATGGCTCACAGGTGAATTCTATCAATCATTCAAAGACAAACTTATACAGATCTTGTTCAAGCTCTTCCAAAAAACTGAACAGGAAAGAATGCTACCTAACTCATTCTATGAAGATAGCATCATCCTAACACCAAAACCAGATAAAGATATTACTAAAAAAGAAAATTACAGACTAATATCTCTGATGAATATAGATGCATAAAACCTCAACAAAATACTTGCAAACAGAATCCAAAAGCACATTAAAAGAATTATACATCACAATCAAGTGGGTTTTATCCCAGGTATGCAAAAATGGTCAGTATATATATATATATATATATTTTTTTTTTTTCTGATTTTGAATAGTTTATTAAAGGAAAGGTGAGGCATCAGTTTCAAATTGTACAAAAGGAAAAAAACCTCATATTGCAAATGTACAATTTACAGAATTACTAGCAAAACCAATCAAGGAGACACTGAAAATACAAAAATTCGATTGACTTCAAACTGAACTGGAAACCCATTGGAGTAGATATTAAGCCTTTTTTTGTTGCATGGTAGTCTACAATTCTAAGTCAGCATTTGTTTTCCACACGAGACTGTCAAGCAAAGTACTAGTTTGTGGATGTGCCAGAGCACTTCATGGTTTGCTTCCTGGCCAGAACCACAGGCAGGCAGGGCTGGCATGGTGGACAGTCCAATCATTCCTGCCCCTTCTCTTCCAGTGAAATCCATTGATTGAGGTCAATCCCTTTTTTGCAGTAACAGAGAAGAGGAGCATGTAAATTACTCAAAGGAATGTTGGTGAATGTCACCTCAGAAAGACTGACCTGAAAAATCATTTGTGTCCTAATATTGGACTTATCTCAGTACAGATGTGTGTGTGTTTTTCTGGAGGGAGGAAGAAATTTTAAATTTTTAAAACAGCTGTCAAGATAAACACTGTTATACACCTGTTTTATGAAAACTCAGCATTGAGTAAAGAAAAAATATTTTTAACTTTATTTTCCTGTTGTACAATTTAAAAACTGTTTTAACATTTTGCCTTTTTATGTTTTAAGTATATATTTTTAAAGGGGACAATTCAATAAGAACATGTAACAATTATAAATATACAAGCACCTAAGAGCAGAGCCCCAAAATATGTGAAGGAAATACTGACATATTTGTAAGAAGAAATTGATGTTTCTACATAAAAGTAGGGGGATTTCTCATACCACTTTCAATAATGGATAGAACACCTAGTCAAAAGATCAATAAGGCAATACAAGACTTGACTGAAAAATCTAACCAACTAGACCTAACATATATATATATAAAACACTTCACCCAACATATTTATATATATATATATAAATATATATATATATATAAACACTTCACCCAACATATTTATATATATATAAAACACTTCACCCAACAAAAACAGAATATACATTCCTCTTGGGTGCACATGAATCATTCTCCAGGATAGATAATATGCTGGGTCATAAAGCAAGTCTCAATAAATTAAAAAATATTGAAATCATACAATGCATATCCTCTGATCACAATGAAATGAAACTAGAAATCAATAACAGAGGGAGAAATGGAAAATTCACAAATATGTAGAAATTAAGCAACATAATCTTAAACAATCAATGGGTTAAAGAGGAAATCAGAAGTGAAATTAAGAACTATCTTGGGATGAATAAAAATGAAAATACAACATATCAAAACTTATGGGATGCAGCAAAGGCAATACTAAAAGGTAAATTTATAAATCTTATGCTTACATTAAAAAAGAAGAAATACTTTAAATCAGAGATCTAACCTCAGAACTGGAAGAACTAGAAAAAGAAGAGCAAACCAAACCTAAAACAAGCAGAAAGAAGGAAATAAAGATTAAAGTGGAGATAAATAAAATAGAAAAAAACCCCAACAAAACCAAAAATTGGTTCTTTGAAAAGATCTATAAAATTATCAAGCCTTTAGCTAGACTGACAAAGAAAAAATTAAAGAGGATACAAATAACTAAAATCAGAAATGAAATGGGGG
>JAKSZT010054416.1:25525666-25674131 GCA_026826555.1 Tolypeutes matacus
TTTTTTTTTTTTTTTTTTTTTTTTTTTTTTTTTTTTTTTTGTAGTATCTTTATCTGGTTTTGGTATTAGGGTGATGTTAGTTTCATAGAATGAGTTTGGTAGTGTTCTTTCCTGTTAAGTTTTTGGGAAGAGCTTGAGTAAGATTGGTATTAGATAATCTTTTGATGAGTGATAAAACTCACCTGTGAAGCCATTTGGTCCCAGGCTTTTCATCTTTGGGAGGTTTTGGATGATTTATTCAATCTCTTCACTTGTGATTGGTTTGTTGAGGTCTTCTGTTTCTTCTAGGTTCATGTGTTTCTAGGAATTTGTCCATCTTGTCTACATTTTCTAGTTTTTTGGCATACGGTTGTTCAGAATATCCTCTTTTGATCTCTCTTATTTCTGCAGGGGCAGTGGTAACATACCCTCTCTCATTTCTGATTTTATTTATTTGTGTCTTCTCTCTTTTTTTCTTTGTCAGTTTAGCTAAGGGTTTGTCGATTTTGTTGATCTCAAAGAATCAACTTTTCGTTTTGCTGATTCTTTTTGTTTTTGTTTGTTCTTGATTTCATTGATTTCTGCTCTAATCTTTACTATTTCTTTCCTTTGGCTTGGTTTGGCATTAGTTTGCTGTTCTTTTTCTAGTTCCTGCAAGTGTGCCGTTTGGTCTTCAATTTTACCTCTTTCTTCTTTTTTAATGTAGGCATTGAGGACTATAAATTTCCCTCTCAGCATTGCCTTTGCAGTGTCCCATAGGTTTTGATATGTTGAGTTCTTATCTTCATGTGTCTCGAGAAATTTGCTGAATTCTCTTGCAATTTCTTCTTTGACCCACCAATTATTTAAGAGAGTGTTGTTTAATCTCCATACATTTATGAATTTTCCCTGTTCCAATTCATTATTGATTTCCAGCTTCATTCCATTATGATCAGAGAAAGTGTTTTGTATAATTTCAATCTTTTTAAATTTATTGAGACTTGTCTTATGACCCAACATATAGTCTATATTGGGAAAAATCCATGAGCACTGAAAAGAAAGTATATCCTGCTGTTTTGGGGTGCAATGCTCTGTAGATGTCTATTAGGTCTGGTTCATTTATCACATTATTCAAGTTCTCTGTTTCTTTATTCCTCTGTCCAGATGTTCTATCCAATACTGAGAATGGTGTATTGAAGCCTCCACTTATTACTGTAGAGACATCTATTTCTCCTTTTGGTTTTGCCAGTGTGTGCCTAATGTATCTTAGGGCACTCAGGTTATGTGCATAAATATTTAGTATAGTTATTTCTTCTTGGTGAACTGCCTCCTTTATTAATATATAATGACCTTCTTCATCTCTTATATCAGTTTGCATTTGAAATCTATTTTATCCAATATTAGTATTGCTATTCTAGCTCTTTTTTGGTTACTATTTGTGTGGAATAACTTTTTCCAACCTTTCACTTTTAACCTGGTTGCGTCCTTACACCTGAGGTGGGTCTCTTGTAGACAACATATAGATGGCTCATATTTTTATCCATTTTATCAGTCTATGTCTTTTGACTGGGGAGTTCAATCCATTAATTTTCAATGTTATTACTTCATTCATTTTGTTCTTTGGCTCTCTGTTGTCATACCATTCTATTGTCTGTGTTCTTACCCTTCAGTTTACTCTTCCTAATAATCTTCATTTCTAAACTCTTTTCCAAATTTCTCGCACTTGTTTTTTCCCCCTGCAGCACTCCCTTTAGTATATCTTGTAATTCTTGTCTTTTGGTAACATATTCCATCAGTTTTTGTTTGTCTGTGACGTCTTTGAACTCGCCCTCATTTTTGAAGGACAGTTGTGCCACATACAGAGTTCTTGGCTGGAAGTTTTTCTCTTTCAGTACCTTAAATACATCATACATATTATTCAGAATGCCAAATAGAGATAGAGGATTCTGAAATAATATGTGTCTCAGGGTACGTCTATTTGGATTTTTTCTTTTTGGGGTGCATTGTCCTTCTTGGATATTGATATTTATGTCTTTCATAGGGTTGAGAAGTTTTCAGTCATTATTTCCTCAGATATTCTTTCTGCCCTCTTTCCATTCTCTTCCTTTTCTAGTACAATGATAATGCAAAATTTTGTGCATTTCACATTTTCATTCAATTCCTTGAGACTGTTCCATTTTTTCCATTCTCTTATCTTTCTGTTCTCCTGTCTTTTCCAGTTCAGATATTCTGTCTTTAAAATTACTAATTCTGTCATCAAGCTTTTCAAATCTGCTCTTATGTGCCTCTAATGTATTTTTAATCTCCACTGTGTCTTTCATTCCCATAAGGTCTGTTACTTTTCTTTGCAAGCTTTCAAATTGTTCTTGAAGCTCACCCAATGTCTTCTTAATATTCTTTATTTCTTTAGTCATATTTTCTTTAAATTCTTTGAAGTGATTTCGGAGAGTTGTGTGATTATCACTGATTAATTATCTTAAATCCTGTTTCTCTTTAGGATATTTGGTTAGTTCTTTTTGCCTGTCCATCTCTTCCTGTTTCTTAGTATGGCTTGTAATTTTTTGCTGATGTCTAGGCATCTGAATATGTTGGTAATATTAATCTGATGGTCAATTTCTCTCTCTTTTTTTCACAGATCTTCTTTAAAATTTGGTTCAACTTATACTAAGTCTTTAAAATTGCCTGGCTTAAGTTATCAATATTGGACTGGGGACACACTAGTGTGGCGTAGATTCTCTCCCAGGGGTTAGGATACAGATAGAATAGAGAACAGTTGTTATGAGAGCACTTTCCACAGAGGTGTTTCAGTCAGGTCTTTCCTGTGTTCCTGTGCTGAGTCTCCAGTGCAGGCTCTGCTGGCTGAATTCACTGAAGAAAAGCCCCCCAACTCCCCCTTCCTTTTCCCTTGAAAAAGCTGACAGGACTCACCTGCCGAATCAACTAGCCCTGAAAATGGATGGCACTGGAGCGTCGGGCCCATACCCGGCCGTCACCGGCAGTTTAAAAAAAAAACAAAAAAAGCTGACAGGGAGTAAGATATCTGTTCCCCTCTTAGTCAGCTGCAGTGAGCTAGGGGTTGTACCCCAGCTTAATATTTGGGGGTGGGGTTGGGGAGCCCTTGCCAGCTGCCATGGGGGCTTTGTAACTCATGTTTGTTGTTTTGGCTTCTTCATCTCTCTGCCCCTCATCCTCATTCTCCTGGGAGTTGTGTAGCACTTTCCTGGTTTGCTAACCCCCAAAGCAGGTCCGTTTGTCTCTTTCTACATTGTTTTTGTGAAAGCATTGAACTCTGTTAGTGTGTCACCATCTTCCCACAATTCCCTAACAATCGAGTTTTGACAAGGGTGTCAAGTCTATTCAATGGGGAAAGAAGAGTTTCTTCAACTAATGATGCTAGGAAAACTGGATATCTATATACAAAAATTGATGGTTGATCCCTACCTCATACAATATACAATTAACTCAAAATGGGCCAAATATCTAAATATAAGAACCAAAACTAAAACTAGAAGAAAATATTGGGAAGCTTCTTCAGAACCTTCTGTTAGGCAATGGTTTCTTAGATTTTATACTAGTAGTACATGTAACAAAAGAAAAAATAGATAAATTAGACTTCATCAACATTAAAAACTTCTGATCATCAAACAATTTCATCATGAAAGTAGAAGTACAACTTATAGAATGGAAGAAAATATTTGGAAACCACATATCTGATAAGGATTTAATATCCAGAACATATAAAGAAATCCTACAACTTAGAAACAAAAAGACAAAAGGCCCAATTAAGAAAATGGGCAAAAGACTTGAATAGATATTTCTCCAAAGAAAATATACAAATGTTCAAGAAGCCCATGAGAAGGTGCTCAACCACCATTAGCCATTAGGAAAATGTAAAGCAAAACTGCAATGAGATACTATTTCACACCCACTAAAATGGACACTATTAAAAAATAAACAAACAGAAAATAACAAGTATTGGAGAGGATGTGGAATTAATGGTTAATTGGTACAAAGTTCTGTTTGGGGCGATGGGAAAGTTTACATAATGTATGGTGGTGTTGGTTGCACAATATTGTGAATGTAATTAACACCACTGAATTTTATATTTTAGGGTGGTTAAACAGGGAAAATTTTAGCTTGTATATATAATACTAAAATAAACATTTTAAAAAAACATAGAACTGTACAACACAAACAGTTAACCCTAAACTATGGACTATAGCTAAAAATATAATTATAATAATATTATTTCATCAATTTTAACAAATTTACTACACTAAGAACTATAATGTTAATTGGAGGGTAAACTGTACATGAGTGGGGGTATATGGGGAACTATATATTTTCTGTATGACTTTTCTGTAAATTTATAATTATCCTAATAAAAAATAAATAAAAAATGAAAGTGAAATACAGACTTGTTAGTCAAAACACAGCAAAGCAAAATTCATTGTTAGCAAAACTTCACTACAAGAATGTTACAGCATGTTTTCTGGCAGAAAGAAAATTATGTGGCATGGAATCTTGTATCTGCACAAAGAAATAAAGAACACTGGAAATGCATAATGAATGTATAAATATAAAATTCATGGTTTTCTTATTTTTCATTGCTTAACTGATATTCAGCTGTCTAAGGTAAAATTGTAAGAATATTTCATGGGTTTTGTTTTTAAAAGTAAAGTGTATGACTACAGTAGTAAAAAATGTAGAGAAATGGAAATATATTGCAATTTCTTACATGTGAAGTGATAAAATATTATTTGAAGGTACACTGTGAAAAATTAAAGGTATTTATTGATACCATAAGAGAAAATATTAAAATATAATAGAAGTAGACTTAATAAACCAATTGTAGAAATAAAATGTGCTACTAAAATACTTAATATAAAAAAAAAAAAGAAAAAGGGGACAATTGGAAATAAAGAGCTAGATGGTAGAATGAAATATAAACATATTGATAATTATCTTATAAATGGGACTCCAGGAGACCAAGAACACATCACAAGTGGAATTAGAAAATATTTTGAACTGAATGAAAATTAAATTACAGCATATCAAAATTAATGGAACATAACTAAAGTAATGATTTGAGGAAAATATATAGTTTTAAATGATATATTGAAAATAAATGTCTAAATATTACCGATTTAAATTTGCATTTTAGAAACTGTGAAAAAAGAGAAAATTACATCCAATTTAAGAGGAAATGAAATAATAATATAAGAGCAGAAACTGATGGATTTAACAGCAGAAAATAAAAGAGAAAATCGTGAATCCAAAGCTGGTTCTTTGAAAAATAATCAATGAAATTAATAAACCTGTAGCTACATGGATCAAGAAAAAAACAAAAAAGAATTAAACTGCAATATTAAGAATAAAAAAGAGACACCACTTTTAATTAGAATAAGCAAATACATAGAGTCACAAACTAGATTGTACAGATATTAAAAGACAATAAGATAATATTTGAACTACATGCCAGTGAACTTGGCACTTTAGATGATATGAACAAATTCTTTGAAAGATGCAAACGACCAAAACCAACTCAAGAAAGGTTGATATCAAAGAATATTTCTATATCAAGAAACTCAATTTGTAATTAAAAACTTTCCCTGGAAGAAGACTCTAGGTCAAGATAGCTGAAATGGTAGATTTGATCAAACATTTAAGGAAGAAATAATACCAATCATATGCAAACTTTTTCTGAAAATACCAGAGGAGGGAATACTTCCCAACACATTCCAAAACTTTTAATATTATCTTGAAACCTTAATCAGACAAAGTTATTACAGGGAAAGAAAACCACAGATGGATCTTTCTCTTGAACATACATAGAAAAATACTAAACAAATATTACTAAATTGGATCTAGCAATAAATAAAATGGAAAATACATCATGACAAAGCAATAATTATCCTAGGAATGCAGAGTTCATTTAGCATTCAAAAATCAATATAATACATTATATATAACAGAATAAAGGAGAAAAAGCATATTTCAATAGATGCAAAAGAAAACATTATTCAAAATTCAACACTCATTCATGATAAAACTCTCAACAAACTAGGAACAGAAAGTAACTTCTATAATATGATAAAATACAGATTATACTTTCACCACTTCTAATCAACATCATACTAAAGTTCCAATCCTGTGCAGTAAAAAAAAAAAAAAAAAAAAAAAAAAATTGAGGCACAGGGATTGGAAAGTGTATTAGTCTGCAAAAGGGCTGCTGATGCAAAATAGCAGAAAATGTGTTGGCTTTTATAAAGGGGATTTATTTGGGGTAAAATCTTACAGTTCCAAGAGAAGTCCAGCTAAAGGTACCATAAGAGGCATTTTCTCACCAAACTCAGCTGCCACATGTTGAAGCAAGATGGCGAGTGATCTCTGCCTGGTCTCTCCTTCCCTTCCGGACTCAGCTGCTCTGCTTTTTTCCAGATTTCAGCTGCAAGTTGGCATAGGGCTTGTCTCTATATCAGTCTTGGCTGTTCCACTCTCCTTCCCAATTCACCTGTAAGCTATCAGACAAATGGCTCATCTCTCCCTGGGACCTTAGCTATTTGAACCTTCTCCTTTCTGTCACATGGCAGGATTAAAAATGACAGAGCTCTCTCTTCCTGTCTGTCAGTCTCTCTGTGTGAATCCATTTATATCAAACCCCAGCAAGAGGTGGGTACTCAACCCAAGTCACAAGTTACTGATGTAGTTGAATCAAAAGCCCTTAAAACAATCTTAACAGGTAATCCAGTCAAAGACCCTTCAACTGATTTTAATACAATTGAAGGGTATCACATCCAGAGGAATAGATTAGTTGACAAACAAAATATTTCTCTTTTGGGGATTCATAAAATAATATCAAACTGTCACAGAAAGGAAAAAGTAAAACTCTTTATTTGCAGACAACATGATACTGTATGTTGAAAAAAAAAATCTTCTAGACCAAACAGGTGACTTTAGCAAGGTTGCAGATCCAAGGATGCAAAAATCAACTGTATATCTATATAATAATGATGAAAAATTGAAAAATAAAATAAAATTGTACCATATATTATGCAATTCAAAACTTTAAAATACTTAAGATACATTGTACAAAATGTGTTCAAGATATATACTGAAGACTATAAAACACTGATGAGAGAAATTAAAGACCCCAGATCATTGGGGATACACACACACATACCATATTCATGGATTGGAAGTTCAATAGCATTAAGATAATAATTTTCCCAAAATTGAATAATAGATTCAAAATAATCCCAATCATTATCTCATCAGTCTTTTTTGGTAGAAATTTATAGATATTTAAAAATGTATATAGAAGTGCAAAGGGGTTTTGAGAATAATCTACAAATTTGGAAGACTTGTACTACTGGTATTGGTTTCCTAGAGTTGCTGTAGCAAATTACCACAAACTAGTTTAAAAAACAGAAATTTATTCTCCCACAGTTTAGAGGCTAGAGATCCAAATCAAGATGTCAACAGGGCCACACTCCCTCTGAATTATCTAGGGAAGAATCTATTCCATACTTTTCTCTTAGCTTCTGTTGTACAAAATGGCAATCCGTGGCATACCTTGCCTTGTTGACACACCACTTCTATATCTGCCTCCATCTTCACATGACATTTTCTTTTCTTTGGTGTGTCTGTGTCTCTGTGTCCAAATTTCCCTCTTTTTAAAAGGACACCAGTCATATTGGATTAGGACCCACCCTAATCCAGTATGATCTCAATTTAGCTAATTACATCTGCAAAGACCTTATTTCCAAATAAGGCCACATTCATGGGTATAGGGGGTTAGGACTCAAATATCTCAAACATATCTTTTTGAGAGCCACTATTCAGCCCACAACACTACTTGATTTTAAGTCTACAACAAAACAACAATAATTAAAATAAAGTGGTGTTGGTTTAAAGATAGATATATAGGAAAAAGAAATGGAATCAAGAGTCTAAATCCAAACCACATAATTATGTTCATTTGAATTTTGACAAAGGTGTCAAAGTAATTCAATGGGGGAAAGTTAGTCCAATGGTGTGGTTATGACTGGACATCAATATGGAAGAAGGGAACATTAACCCCTCCTTTATACCACACATAAAAGTTAAATCAAAGTTAAAATGTTATTTTGGAGGCAGTGGAAGTGTTTATAAATATGGTCCAAAATGTAAACCATTGATCATGGTTGGTTAAAAAAAAAAAAGTTATATCAAATGTAAAAGCTAAAGCTAAAAATCTTTTAGAAGAAAACATAGGAAAAAAATCTTTGTGGCCTTGTCTTAGGCAAAGATTCTTAGACAAGATACAAAAATCATTACTTACAAAAGAAAAAAAATCAATAAATTCGACTTCATCAAAATTGAAAACTGCTTTTTCAAAGACATGTTTAGGAAAAAAGGACAAAAGTTGTAAAACATATATATATCTGACAAAGGATTTGTGTTCAGAATATATACAAAGTTTATAACTCAATCATAAGAAGAGGAACAATGCAATGAAAAATGGGCACAATTTTGAAGAAACTTCCTAAAAGATGATAAACAAATAATCAATAAGCACTTAAAAGGTGCTCCATATTATTAGTCATAAGAGGAATGAAAATTAAAACTGCCATGAGATACTTCTATATACCCATTAGAATGCTAAAATTGGAAAGACTGAGAATATCAAGTTTTGGCTGAGAAGTGGTAAAGTGGCAAACAAACTCTCATACATTGCTGGTGGCAATGAAAAATGAGAAACCTCCTTGGAAAACTGGCAGTCTTACAAAGTTAAACAGATGTTTGCTTCTTAACTCAATAATCCCACTCCTAAGTACTTATGCAAGAGAAATAAAATCAAATATATGCATGAAGATGAACACTGATATTCATAATAGCTAAAAACTGGGGGAAAAGCAAATATACATAAACTGGTGAATGGATGAACAAAATGTGGTATGTCCAAACAAGGGAATGTTACTTGGCAATAAAAAAGACATATGCATAACACATGGATAGATCTCTAAAGTATTTGTTATGTATCTACCCCAGAAACGTATATTCTTTAAATTAATCCATTCCTGTGGGTGTGTACCTGTTGTAAATAGGATCTTTTGGTAAGGAGGATCTTAAGTTAATTGTGACCCACCTCCCTCAGGGTGGGGATCTTAATCCTCTTACTGTAGTCCTTTATAAGAGAATGAAATTCAGACAAAGAGAGGCCACGGAAGCAAGAAACCGGAAGCAATGAAACCCGTAAAAGAAGTGAGAGATCAGTTCTCACAACCTCAGATAAATTATAAATTTATCTCACTTGGAATTTTAAAAATTACTTTGTCTCTCTTCTCAAGCAGTGTTCAAGTTTAGTTTAAAAAACCAGACTAAAAGAAAATCATACTAAGGAAAATATTTTGCATGCAAAATGTATGGAATATTCATGTGACAATAGGATTGTAGAAGTTCATTAAAAGAGAGATGATGAGATCACTGTTTCTCAACATGTGGGACATGCATCCTGGTGGTTGTTTGGATGTTACACAAATCAATTTAAACCAAGGAAGTCATCTTCTTGGGCAATTCTCTTCTAACTTGCTGACAATTATGTTAAGGAGAAAGTCTCAATTTGGTACTATTACATCTTTAATGCCATTCTAATATTTTTTAACGCCCCCCCCAGCCCCATTTTACAATGAGAAATTAACATTAGAATCACGGCTTCTAACATATAGTATCCAGCAAAAAATTTAAACATCATTTAGTTTGTATTTTATTCTTTTTATAGTTACCTTTTATTTACAATCAAAATTAATCATTTTCTATATACTGAATTTGCATCTCATGTGTAAAATCTCAAATATTTTGTACTTCTCCTTTGTATTATTCTGAAAATCTATGAGGACACAAACTAAAGCAGAATTATGTATGAACAATAACAAAAACAATAAACTGCTTTAGCAACTTTATTTTTACAGATATAAATTATTCACAAGATTTAAAAACTGAAAACTTTAGCAGTCTTCAAGATTTTTTACTACATTTTAATGAAAATGAAGCAAAGTAGAATATACTTATACATATACAAAATCCTTCAAGAAACTAAAACTGTTTCAACTTCTGCTTTCAAAAATACTGACTATACTGAATTGAGTCTGACTCATTGTTGATACTTTGAATTTAGGAAGCTGCATTTCTTTTGAAATAGTAGGAAAAGATCAGTCTTTACTGGGAGATTCTGATGTCAGTAGAGTTAAACGTACTAAAATTCAGGTTTTATATTAAAGTTACTGAAAATATAAGGGAAAGAACTGATTGGAACAGAGTTAATAGGAAATATTTAAAAAGTCACAAGTTACTTAAAAATAGATCACTTTTAAAAATCTTTCATTTTTAATATAATAGAACTAGTTCCTGAAAAAGTTGATTTTAAAACCCAGTATACAATGATATAAATAAAGATTCCAAATGAATATTTTTTGGTAAAGAAGTGAGATTGTTTCAAAAATTCATGAAAAATTTAGGAAACTTAGCTTTGCCCCAAAGATATCTTTCTACTTGTTCCAAAATTAATCTACTAATGTTTCTTAAACTAATCAATCCATATAATATTGACCATTGCTGTTTTATATGATGTATAGGCCTGACCAGAAATTTTGAGAAACTTCCTCTATTAGAGAGTGTAACTTTGAATACTTTGTAAACTAGGGAAAACAGCTTCTGATTTAACCTACTTTAAATTTCTTGGACTAATCTCCCCCTTCCTGCTCTATTCTTGCAGTGAAAAGGGCAGGAGGGGAATTTCTTCTACTGTTCCATTCAAGTATGGTCTTACTCAATTTTCTAATTTTCTCTGAAGTTTCATTTAATTACTGACAAGGAGAGATGCTTCCCTTTCCCACTTACAACTTACCAGGATATTTTTCTTGTAGAACTTTTCTTATGGATTGATCTTCATCAATGGAGTAGAGATTTTGATGTGATAAGTTTCAAGGAGAAAAAATAAAGCTTTTCTCTCATATCCCTACTGGCTTTTCTTAGTTCAAAATAAAGATCTTTTATTGCACAAACAAAAGTATTTTAGAGCATTTTAGAATAGTATTGTTATTTTGCCATGTGTATTATTGTATATCATACATCAAAGGATAAGATTAGATATTAGAGGTTGTGGCAGTTTGATATTATTTATGAATTCCAAAAAGGAGATATTGATTATGTTTGTAAACTGGTTTGTTCCTCTGGGTGTGATAACCCTTTGATTATATTAGATTCAGCTGAGATGTCTTTGATTAAATTATGTTAAGATGAGGGCTTTGATTCTACCATGTCATTAGGGCATGCAAGGTTGAGTCCTCGCCCGCCCCGCCCCTTGGTAGGTTATATAAATGGATGCTCCATTAAGAATGCAGAGAAGTAGATACACAGAGAAGAAGAACACAGAGGAAGAGAGATAGCTCATTAGACACGGCAAAGGCCCCAGGAAGAGAGATGAGCCTCATAGTCTACAGCTGACCTGGTAAAGAGACCAGAGCAGCTGAGCCTGGAAAGAAACAAACCCTGGGAAGAGAGACAAGCTTATGCCACCCCACGGCTGAGACTAGAAGAAGCTGGGACCACAGAGCCTAAGAGGGAAGAGGAAGACTGAACTCTCATAGAAGTTGCCCACCATCTTGTATCAATACGTGGCAACTTTGGCTGAGAAAATACCTTTTATGTTCCCTTGAGTTGGACTCTTTAGGGTCTTGTGACTGTAAGCTTCTACCCCAAATAAATACCCTTTATAAAAACCAGCAGATTTTTGGTACTTTGCATCAGCACCCCTTTGGCTGACTAACACAGAGGTTATTGAATAGGAAGGAGAAAATAGTGCTAATTTTAGTCATAATAACATTTTTTAACACCTGGGACTTGTACCTGCTTTTAGGCTATCTTTCGAACTCCCCATAGAATTTCAATAACTACTGATAATTTATCACATAAGAACTAAACTCTTTGGAACAGAAGGATTGGCTGATGTTACAAGTGATGTTTGAAGATAAGGTTAACAACAACGACAACAAAAAAATTTGTTAAGAAAAAACATGATACTTTTTTGTTTTTTTGGTAATTTTCTTACAGGAAATATTCTTTTTAGCCTAGGTTAAGAAAAAGTGTCACCCCAAATCAGTCTTAGCTTACTCTTGACAAAGTTGATTTTCATATTTTAAAGTCTTCTTTCATTGGTTTTTCTCCTACGTGTCAGATATGTCTTGGTGTAAAGACGGCATATTTAATTAAGCATGCTACCCTAAAGGAGTCCCTTTTTGAAGAGGTAAGAGTTTTGCTGATCATATTTTAGCAAGATAATGTTAATTAGTTATGCTTTGTTATTTCAAACTTCTTTTTTTTTTTTACATTCTTCAGAAAGTTATGTCATGCCTATGCTATGAATGTGTATTGTGCATTTTGTGTATATTGAGGCACAATATAGATAGTAGTTCTCACTGATTGGGGAAGAATAAATTGAGAAATAATTCATAGAAGTTAGGGAATCATTTTTCCATTTCTAATGAGGATAAATTCAGAGGAAAACTGTTTAAATGTTTGAATGATAGAGTGAAACTGTGGGCAGGCCAAAAACCAGTTTGTAGGAATGTCATCTGTTTTTGTAAACTTTTCTTTCCTGAGTTCATTTTATGGGCAAACTTGTCACAGTTTATAAACTAGAGCATGCGCAGAAACATAAATTCTTGTTTCATAAATTCTTAGATTACCCCTGAGATACTAGGAACTCACCCTCTTCAGAACTAAAGATCACGAGGTTGAGGAGACATCGGAAGCAAATAAAATGTGAGGGGTCATGAAGCGGATGTGACTCAAACAGTTGGGTGCCTGCCTACCACATGGGAGGTCCCGGGTTTGGTCCCTGGTGCCTCCTAAAGAAGACAAACAAGACAGCAAGCTGATGCTCCAGGCTGGTGTGGCAAGCTGATGCAATAAAATGATGCAATGAAGAGACACAATGAGGAAACACAATGAGAGATACAACAAACAGGGGTGGAGGTGGTTCAAGTGATTAGGAGCCTCCCTCCCACATGGGAGGTCCTGGGTTCAGTTCCCGATGCCTCCTAAAAAGAAGAAAAGCCCGCAATGAATGGACATAGAGAACAGACAGTGAGCGCAAACAACAAGGAGAGGGGAAGAAATAAACAAATAAAATAAATCTTAGAAAATAGTGAGGGGTCCTTCAACAAGGAAGAGCTGATCTGCAAGCATAATTCTACCATAGATGGGTCATTCTGTAAGCAACCAATCAGAATATGCCAAATCAAATCCCTATCACTGTCCCCACCTCCCTTTGTTACAACCCATAAAACTCCCTTGAATCTCAGATCAGAGAAACAGAGATGAGCTTTCCTCCTGTTTTCTTGCCTGTCGACCTCACAATAAAACCCTTTCCTTTCTCAAAATCCTGGTGTTACAGTATTAGTTTCTGTGCACATTGGGCAGGGAGCCCTTTGCTCGGTAATAAGAGTTAGGTAAGTTATAAGGAAGAATGCCTGTAAATAAGGATTTTCAGTATAAAAACAGTAAATTGTGCTTTATCTTTTTCAAGAGGGATTTAAAATTATTTGTTTTCCTCCCTGAAGGTGAGAACAAAGATTATATAAGCTTCCAAATTTTCCTCTAGTTTGCTTAATATAATTGAAAATTCTTAATGAACCTGGAAATACAAGAAGAAAAAAGTAACTCTAATAAACATTAAACATATTTTTCCAAAGCACAATACAAAAATGGAACAAAAATATAGTTATATTTTAAAGCACATTTGAAAGTATTTTCATATAGTCTCCCTGCACTAAATTGAAATCAATGTCTCAAAAAGCTAGTTTAGTTTTTGACCATCAAATTTTTAATTTTCTAGTTTTATTTTTCAGTGACATATGTTTAGGTTTAAAGGAGGACTCTTTTACATGAAAATAAAAAGTATTCATAAAATATGCCTAAAAACTGTTTTGTGATCAAAAAGAAAATATTTACTTATATAAGGACAATTTGGTGAATTTTTGGGTATTCTAGAAAATATTGGATATAAGATTTTTCTGTAATGTTGCATTTTAAGCAAAACATTTGTTGTTATATTATTAAATCCAATTTTTATATCCAAATTGTTGAGATCCTTTTTAGAATGAAACACCACATGGTGGCGCTCTTTCCTAAGAAATGATCAGGTTTGGCAGTATAGCATCCTTTATGTTGCCTTATCATTTTGTTTATCACATTGGTCACCTGTTTCAACTGTTAAACACAAATATTAGATTCGTACATGTGGACATTTAAACATTTTGTATTCTATAAATTGTTTTGTATGCAGAACCTATTTGTGGTACCTTTCATAAATATTGAAAAAACTTATAAATGTTGGATTTGGTTTGCTAATTTATACTTGGTGAATTTGATTCCAGACAAAAACACTGGAAGAAAGTATATTATAAATATTACCTCGATGTTAGAATTTGCCGTGAACAAGTTTTGAATAAGCCTAACAATGATTTGGTGAAAAATGGTGGGATGAAGGAACAGTCCAATTAGTGTCTTAAAATGAGAAGCCAAAGCACTTAAGAAAGAATATAGTGGACATATAGCCACAGGCCACTGAAATCTGAATGAAAAGATTGAGGAAATTCTCATATAGAACCTCCTTCTCCTATGCTCACCTCCACAGCTGCTTTCCCTGACAAAAATCCATCACAGAATATTTTCTGTCATGCTTAAATAATGAGCTCAATCATTGGGACCTTAAAATGTACATATATTTGGAGAAACATTCTTCATTTTTCACTTTGATTTTTGTAGGATAGCCTATACATCATGTTTCCAGAGTTATGTCTAAAATGCTGCTAGATTTAATGATCTTGGGACTCATATGATAATGATGCAAATAATGCTCTTCTGCATTTATATCCTTTAATGCATATATTTAATCCATAAAATAAGCTATGGATAGCTATTAAATCCATAGAAATAAAATTCCTGCAAATGATATGAAATTATCCCCATGTCAGGGAATAAAACCCCAAATCTTTGGTAGAGAGAACATAAACTTCGCGAGGTCAGGGATTCTTATTTGTTTCACTGATGTTTTCAAGCACCTACTGGGTGTCTGGGTGAAAGCTGGTGCTTCCTTTAATGAGTTGAACAGATAAATTTTTGAACTTATAGCAAAGTAACTAAATCAAGAAACTATTTTGAAATAGTTTGAAATCAAGAAAAGTATTCCTTTTTTGTTAAGGATTATAATGGAAGATGGCATGACACTGAAGTAAGACCTGAAATATGAATTAATAATTCACTTTCAAAAGTTGTAATTCCAATTTCTGAGTTTTTAAAAACATAAAATAAAAGTTTATAAACGAAATTTTTAAATCATATAGAGTAGAAGTTAATTGGACTTGTAATTCAATGGTCATTGCATATAAAGCAGAGATATATTGACCATACACTGTATTAAGTTACTTTTACCAAGGAATATGCAATTGCTTGGAAGCTAATTTTTCCCACAAAGAAATAAAGAACAGTGCAAGGTCATAAACAGGGTTGAAGAGACAGCAAAGTTTAAAGGATGGTATTAATATGAGCTCAGCTGTATCTGGTGGCTGTTGGAGCCTGGGGATTTTGATGCCCTGCCCTGGGCATCATGAAATGATGCCAATGATAAATGCTAGTTTGGGACTCTGGGTTTCACTAATGGAAATGTTTTGACTAGGTTAACTTGGTTGTTTGTTTTGGATTGTTTATCCCACTGTAGTTGCTGTCTTGAAGGAAACCAGAGCTGTCCACAGGCTTGTCGCTTGGCACAGCAGAATGGATAGATACTTCAAACTAGGCATCCCACGGGGGACCTCTGGGATGAGCAAGAAGTGAAGATAAGTCACCATCGAGCAGCATACCTCCACACTTCAAAAACAGCATCCACTCAGACGTGAAGCAAAAATAGCAGTGCACCCCTAATTAAAAACTTCCTCAATTGGGGCCTAGTTGGACTCTATCAGTCATACTTTAACATACCCATCTTACCAGTCCTAATATCTGGGACACAAGAATACTGGGTTGTATAAGACTTAAGAGCTGTCAATCAAGTATTAGAGGACATCTATCCAATAGTGCCTTACCCATATATTCTCCTTACCAACATTTTGGATACTTATACTTGGTTCACTGTTTCAGATTTAAAAGACACCTTTATAATGCATACCCCTAGAAAAAAAATCATGAAAACTGTTTGCTTTTGAATGGGAAGATCCTGATACAGGAATAAAACAACAATATTCTTGGGCTGTGTTGCTACAAGGATTCAAAAATGCCCCAGCTCTTTTTGGTCAAGCACTGTCCAAGGACTTACATGGAGGACAACTCCAAGAAGGACTTTTCCTTCAATATGTTGATGATATACTCATAGCCAGTAAAACCCAGGAATCCTTAAATTGAAACACCGTAACAGTGCTAAAAAGGCTAGCAGAAGAAGGATATAAAGCATCTGAAAAGAAGGTCCAAATAACGCAGACTCGTTAAGTATATTGGGTTCAAACTGTCAGAGGGACAACAGGCCTTACTGCCTAGTGAAAAGGAAAATTTATAGCAAGTATAAGACCTAGAAATAAAAAAGAAACTTGGAGGATTTCTAGGCATGGTTGGCTATTGCAGGCTTTTGATACCAAATTTTAGACTTATTGCTAAACCCCTATATGAAACCCTAAAGAGGGAAGAAAAAGTTCCTTTAGATTAGACCACAGAATGCTAACTAGCATTTCAAAAATTTAAAGATGTATTTCTCTCAGCCCCAGCCCTAAGACTCCCTGAAGTAAAGAAAGAATTTAAACTATTTGTACACGACCCACAAGGCATTGCTTTAGGAGCAATAGTACAAGAATTTGGAGGAAACCTCCGGCTAGTTGCACGCACATCAAAGCAACTCTAAAAAAAAAAAAAGAAAAAAGCAACTCTATTCGGTTGCCAGAGGCTGTAGCTGCCACCTGCGATTGTGTGGGTAAAGTTTTTAGAATAGTGCCTGGCACAAGGCAAGTGCTATTTGACTGTTAGCTTTATCAGGCTTAGGAATTTAGGCATCTGTGTGTGGGAGAGAAGGTGATATGGGGCCCTTGGGTGCCCCTAGCATTCAATGACCCTGTTCCACTGATAATTTACCTTCTTTGTCTGAGAATAAGCCCTCCAGTCATTATGACCCGAGTTGGGTTAATTATCACCTGTTTTTTCTGGATTTGAAGGAGTTTAAAAGGTAACAGATTTCCACCAGAAGTCCTCCCTCAAAACACAGAAACAGATGTTCTAAAAGTGCTTAAAGCTTTATTATACTGAAGCAATTTCCAATATTAAAAAATTAATTATATTATTCCTCATTTTTTTAAATGAGCTGTCACAAGTTTGCTGTAGATAAATGTATACTTATAATATAGTTTTATGATATTTAAATGTAATGCTACTATTAGTTTAGCACAAATATTGGTGATCAAAATGTGAAATTTTTATGGGAAAATTAATGTTTTACCTTATTACTCCCTTATTATTCCCATTTCCATCTTCTCTAGGTTTTAAAAAATGGAACTATTCTCAGTTGACATTAACTTTGCCTTCCTACAAAATTTATTCTGCAATCTTGTCTATTTTATATCAATTTGCTTTTTATTTAAAATTGCTAAATCTGTGACTTTCTGATATCTCTTTTCAACAAGAAAAGGACCGGAAGCAGGACCTGCAGGAAATTAGGGTAGGAACATTAATGAAGAATGTGAAATAATGGAAAAATGGGGAACAAGAGCTCATGCTGATCTACTTCCTAGTGACAACAAAAGCCCTGAGTCACAGCCTATCTCCTTGTCAGAACCAGTTACGTAAATTTTGTGGGACCCAGGGAAAAAGAAAAATGCTGGGCTTCTTGTTAAAAATTATTAAGTTTTAAGAAAGCAACAGCAAAGCATCAAACCAAGCCCATGAGGTCCTGTGCAACTGCCTAGGTCGAACATTTATGAAGCTAGTCCTTATCTTTGTATTGTGCTCAGGAAAGGTGTTAGGTTTTGAAATGCTCTTTCTTGTCCCTTCCTTTCAAAGGAAGGAAAATAAACTTTAATAAAAACAAATAGGAATCTTTGTGAGTTGAATATCTGTTATATGAAGTTCAATTGCCAAGTTTGGTAGAGGTTGAGAATCCACTCTGTGATTACTTCCTTTGTGGTTCTAAACAGTGTTCTTAATACCCAATGAACGGTAACACCCCCAAACCTTAAGTCTCTACTATTTGAAAAAGCCTTGGAAATTCGGGACTTAATTATTTCCTTAACTAAATTCCTGGTCTCCTTTGATCAGTAAAATGTTGTAGACTACTTACTCTTTCACGCAAAATATAAGCAGCATAACAAACCATCTTCCGAGGAGGCCTTTTCTGATTGATAACAGTTTTGACAGTTCTTATCGGTTCCATCTGTGCTCCCCATGCCCTCAACCAAGTTATTAGCCATGCGCAGAGAAGCATATATAAAAACTTGAAGTGCAGTCTCTTTTGAAATTCTCTTAGCACCATTCTCTACCTCACCTTCGTCCCTGCCAAGGGAAACATACTTTCTTCCTTCTTTGCCAAGGAGAGAATATGTTATATCCAATTTTTCTGACTACATCATCTCCTCTTCATGTAATAACATATTGAGCTTGTGAACTTTCAAAAACTTTAATTAATGCTGGCTAAATATTGTTGGGACTGTGTTAAAGACGTGATGCAGTGTTATATCGTCACAATTATTGGCATAAACGAAGGCATTGGTTCTATAGCTTCTCATTTATTTTTCTTATCTTGCTTGGGTAATATGTGCAAAGGGGAAAATGTAGTCATTTTAAAATTTTGCATTAAAGTTATACTTGTCACTTAATAGTAAACTTCTTTATGAATTGGAGTTGATGAACTTAAATTCACACATTAGAATTCTGGCTTTTCAAAAATGATCTCAGACAGGGGCAAGAAGTCCCACTCAGTCATTATGTGTCCTGGATACAGCAGATGGGTTGGTTCTGCTGTGTCTTCTCTATGTAGGCTCCTAGGGATGTGCATCGAGGCATCTAGTTAGCTTGTATATTGCTTAGGCCATAATTGATGTGAGCCACTATGTAATATGGAAATGAAAAAAAGTTGAAAGTTTAGTAAATATAAATCCCTAGGAGGCTGAAGGCTGAATTTAATTTTCTTTTTTTTTCATTCAGTTTAGGAAATGATTAGAAACAAATAATAAATGTCTAGGAACATACCCAAACCTTCTCTCTCCATTCTGCTTGGGTTAGAATACTTTTGCTCGAAGATCTAATCCAGAACCAACAGAAAATTTATAACTAGCAACCTGCCCAGCAGGTTCTATTAGTTAAATTATACATTAATCTGTGTTATCATGAAATTGGGAAATTAAAACAAACATTTTTAAATTGGGACCATCTAAAGCTTATTAGGATTTGTGTTTAACAGACAAGAGTAGGTAGAATGAGGTAGGTATAACACAAATTAAACCAATAGTGCAGTTATTGGGCTAATATGTAGCAAAGCAGTTAATAAATACTAGTTTGAGGTACTTGTTAATGTTCAGCTCAAGTTAAGGCTAGAAAAATGCAGAATTGAAACCTGTGTCTGGTTCAGAGTGACTGAGTAATATATATTGTTGAATCTGATAGGAGGCAAGAATTTCTGATGTTTTGGTTCACATTTTGAGAATGAACCAGAAAACTACCTCCTCCCTTGCTGTATACTTCCACACCTACAATGCTGTCCCTTTTCCTCTTTAAATCCATTAAATTCCAAATTCAACAATTCCGCTGATGAATTTTTATGATCCCCATAGCTAGGGTTGAAATGTAATTGAGTTCTCTTTCTAAAATTGTATGACAAAGTGACCTGAGCAGCCAAGCCCTTGAGAAGAATGTCTTTGCAACTCTAATCAGAATATATTATTCAGTGTTCATTGCATTTCTTAAAGCATCATAACAGTGAATTTCTAAAATTGTAAAAAAATTAAACACGAAGCATGAAAAGCTAACATTTGAATATTAGTAAAATCTTTGAGTCTAACATTTATTCCTAAATATTTACAATTTTTCAACTGAGGTAAGTGCCTTAGCTTATTTATTTCATTATTTCTAATTTCATTCTGAGAAGCTAAGAATTCATACCTTTGGGCATATAGAACTTCAGAGAGTAATTGGTATTTATTTATAGCAGAAGAAGATTCACTTAGCTTAACTGCTAATATTTCAAACCGAAGACTGAAAACTAGTACAAAATTGTACAGTGTAACTACATAAAAAACAAAAAAATTATCTTCACTGACTATGAATTAACAGACTCTATGGATTAGCTAACATTCTCTATCTCCCCTGTAAAACATCATTACTAAAATTAGCTAGAGGACTGCTTTCTTGTATGTCCATATGCTCTGCTAGCCCCAGTTGAGTTGTGTGCCAAATTTAATACTAGTTGAATTTGCTATTATAATTATATAATTTAATTAAATAATCTATGAATCAATGAAATATGAGCACAAAAAGTAGTAAGCTATTTTTTTTCTAAGAAAAGTAGTTGAATGTTTTGGAAAAAAAGCAATATAACTTTGGTGAAAAACTATTTAATTAAATATAAGGAAAATAACTGTAAAAGATGAGAAATTTAGCATTGTGATTATTAGTTTTGTTTTTTAAAGTTCTCACTTCATTTTAAAGACATTTTAAAGAAAACAGAGACATTGTGTCATGGATATGAAATATACAAGAAAGATGTTGCAGGATTACAATCAGTGGATACCTACTCTAAAGAAAGGCCATGGCCCTAGGCAAAAGAACGTTCATTCACCTGTCTTCGTTAAAATTACATCAATGCGGGAACTTCTTCCATTGCTAGAATCACAATATGTCTATAGTAGAGTGCCAGGAGGTCCACTCTGGTCCGTAGTTCATTCCCCAATCCTGAGGATTCTGGGATGGTGTGTGGGAGAGTGTGTAGACTACAATGTGAACTATGGTCCGTGCTTAATGGCAAAGCCCCAGATGCGTTTATCAATTGCAATGAATGTGCCACACTAATGAAGGATGTTCATGTGGGAGGGTGTGGGAGGTGTGGGGAGTGGGGGATATGGGAATCCCCATATTTTTTGTGTAACATTTATGTAATCTAAGTATCTTTTAAAAATATATATTACATATTTTAAAAAAAGAACCAATAGGGTCAACGTGAAATTCATTTGCTCTAATGCCCACAGCCAGTGTTAACAGCTGCACATTTGCAATCAGTTTGGACAGGGAACACTTACTTTGCAGCTCATTAAGCAAAATGGTGGTGTCCATTCTTCTTAATAATAGTCCTGGATTATGGAAAACTGTACTCAGTTATTATTATGCTTTGTATTTAGTCAATAAAAACTTGTTTTATTTATAATTTTATGTAATATGTATGTTAACACAATAACATTTAAATAAAACTTGTGGAAAATTTTCTCTATAAAAAAAAAAAAATTACATTTTTAGCAATTATTAAAAAAAGGTAATGGAAAATTTAAATATATCATTTACTTTATTTAAAATCACTCCTTATTTCATTTAACTTTCAGTTCTGAGGAAGCCACTTATAGTAGAAGCTGTAGTTTGTCCATACAATAGTGCATTTCTTCTGTTCTTACTAACAGAAACCTAATTTTGTCCAAGGTATCAATGTAGCCTAGTACAATTCCCAGAGTCTCTTGCAGTAAGGGATGGTCATGGGAGAGTGTTTTAGCCAATGAGATGTAAAAGGAGGTCATTGAACTCATTCAGAGGGGCTGACTCACACAACACATGCCTCTTTTCATCTTCTCTCCCCCCCCCCCTTTTTTTAAATTGTGGGAACACATAGATAACTCAAAATTTCCCTTTTTTTGTTGTTTATTTATTTTATATTTTAAAAGATGCTTAGATTACATAAATGTTACACAAAAATTACAGGGATTCCCATGTTCCCCACCTCCCACACCTCCCATAATCTCCCACTTAAACATCTTTTGTTAGTGTGGCACATCACCTGCAATGGATATACACATCCTGGGGCTTTGCCACTAAGCATGGACCGTAGTTCACATCGTAGACCACACTCTCTCCCACACAGTTCTGCATGGTATATGCTGATGTAAAATGGCCTATATCTGTCTTTGTGATATCACTCAGGATAATTCCCAAGTCCTGAAAAAGCTCCTGTATAAAATTTCCCATTTTAACCATTTTTAAGTGTAATCTTCAGTAATAATTAACATTATTAATTATATATATATAATGTTGTGCTACCATCACCACCATCCATTACCAAGACTTTTTAATGATACCAAACAGAAATGCTGTATCAATTAAGCAATAACTCCCCATTCCCCTCACCTCCCTCCTGCCCCTGGTAACCTCTCATCTATTTTCTGTACCTATTACTTTGCTTAATTTAGATATTTCATATAAGTAGAAACATAGACTAATGCTTATGTGAACACTGGTGTACAAGTATCTGTTTGAGTCTCTGTTTTCTATTCTTTTGGGTGTAGAATTGCCATCTGTTTTTCCCTTTTAACCTGCCTGAAATGCCAGGTTAAAATCATTGATGCTTGGAGTTCTGAAAGCCTGCTTGACCACTTAAGGATGAGGATCATTCCTTGAGGATGTTGGAGCAGGGAGTTAAAAGAAGTCCTGTCCCTCGTGACACGTGATGTTACCATACTTCCCTGGGTTGCCTAGCTCCAGGCTTCCTTTGTATTTGACAAGAAAAAGCCTCCTAGTTTGTTTAAGTGTCTGATTTTTTGTTTTGTTTTTAGCATCAGCAGACAATGCCTACCTGACGGCTTGCTCTAGCAGTTAATGGCTCCGTGAAGTATGTGGATTCTGGGGTCAGAGTGACGGGTTTGGCATCTGGCCCAATCATTCTCTGTGTGACTTAAAGCTTACTTAATTCTCTGTACCTCAATCTTCTCAACTACATAATGAAGTTCATAGTAACCTTTCTCATGAATTGTTAGGTCAAGTTAATAAGATAATACATGTTAAATGCTTAACATTAACCTACCTGTAGCAGGTGTTCAATAAAGGCTATTTTTAATAAGGTCACAAATGACCTCCTAATTTCTAAATCTAGTGGATTTTCACACTTATTTGAAGGTTGAAATTAATTCACATTAAAACACATTTCTTCCTTTTTGTAGCTCATTATTCCTTTGTATTTGTATCCTGTTTATCCATACAAAAGTGATAGATATGCCTGTAGATATCCAAAGGTAGAAGGTAACATGCTCAATTTAGAGCCATGGATACATTTTACACATGTAAACTTTGGCTTTGCTATTAACCATACCATGGTACTGAAGATGCTGAAGATAGGATTCTCCAGGGCTAGTTATAGCTGATAAACTGTCAGACTTACTGAGGATGTAGTATTTCTCCTCCCACTATGTACAGTGGAATTTAGTGGAATATATCTTGTATAGTGGAATATAGTATATTTGGGAAGAGATGATGTCTTACATACTGAGATGTTTCCTCATTTGTATTTCTCAGTAGTACCACCCGAGTGAGACTAACACTTACATGACCCTAATTCTATGTGAAATAAATTTAAGTATGGCAGGCATAAAGAAGACAGATGTCCCATAAGCCAGAAAATTTACCAGTTTATAATTGGATTTAAATATGCCTTTTATTTGAATACAGTCAAAATTACAGGCAACAAGAAGGCCCGTTACTACTTGGGTACAGGGTGGAAAATCTTGTAAAAATATGGGGTAGCAGGTAGAATTCCATGAGTCACAAGTACAAATATGAAATATGTAACTTTTAAAAAATTTTCTGTTTCTGATTCTGAGACCCCTTTCTGCCTGATGCAGGAAATTTATCCTAGCTACATACTTGTAAATTCTGTGAAATTCAGAATTTCCCCATTATGTCATATTGAAAACTTAGTGAAATTTATGACTGTTTCTCCTTCATCCAACCACTCTCCCCTATAGATGATCTTACCTCTTGCGGAGGAGTTTGTGGTGGGAGGCCACCTTACACAAAACCATTAGGAAGGCATCCGCTAGGAGAGGTGTGCATTTATCAGTGTTAATCAGTTTTGACTCTGTGCTGGCATCCTTTGAGAAAGAATTCATTTCACTGTTCCCCAGTAGTTTCCATTCCATTCCCTGAAATAAAATAATTCCTAGCCAGCTGCTCCACCCTCATTCATTGCTGCAGAATTCTTTTCTCTCATCAAAGAGATAGCAGCACATGGGACTGATCTCTTCCTTTCCCAGCCAACTTTCAAGCTCTTTCCTAGAGTTAAAAGGCCTTCTCCTGCAAATTTTGGGAATTACAGGGGGCTAAAGCTGTTCAAGGTCCATTCATTTTTCTACTGACACAGCTTGCACTTGTCTGGGCTCTCGGGCTTTCATGCTATGTGGAACTATACACTTGTGAGGCTGTCGACCCCAGATTTCCAGATGAACAGGTCAACTCCACTCTGGGATATGCCAGACCTATCACTACTGATGAGCATCTGCTCAGTCCCATCTCCAGTTAGCCTGGTGATGAGTTGCGGAGTACAGAAACAAACAAAATTTGAAGTCTCTCTTTCTCTCTTCTAACGACCTTCCTTCTTTCTAGCTCCCAGGATCTTTATCTATTAGAGTGGGGTTGTTGTGTAAGGCGGAATAAAACAGTTCTGCCTGATAAATATCCTTTCCAATCATTCTGTATTACACCTTGATTAAAGCCTGTCATCTTTATGGATGTACAAGATTGTTTTATAAATATTCCATGAATACATGAAAAATGTATATTCCCTGTTCAAAGGTTGAAAAAGTCTCATTTTAAATCAAGTTTATTGATTGAATTATAAATTCCTCATAACTTAACTCTTTATTTTCTACTAGATTTCTTCAGTTCTGAAAGAAGTACATTGAAGTGGATGGCTGTATATTTTCATCTTATTTTTTTAAATATACTTTTTAAAGCTTTTTTTAAAAAGGTACTTACATTACATAAATGTAACATAAAGAATATAGCTCTAGCGGTTACTTCAGCTGTCGACTTCATCTTATTTTTAAAAAATATATTTAGATTCTCTGTTTTATGGTCCATATAAGTTTAAGGCAAACTGTGTTTATTATATACCTGATGTCCCTCATTATCCTATTAGTGCTTTTAATCTTTGTAGAAGAAAAATAGTGCCAAACCTGTTCCCTGTATGTAAGATAATTTGAAATATCTTTCTGGAAAGATATTTGCATTCCTGACAAAATGTTTAGACAATTTTCTGACAAGTCTTAAGTTGATTAAGATCCTTTCTTGCAACTAAATACTTCTCCCTCCCCCACCAAACTGACTGTCCATCAGGAGTCTAGTGATCCTCAACCAAATACTCTTTTCTTTCTACATCTTTCTTTTTTATCTTGTCTCATTACGAGTTTTAACTTCTTTTTTAAAAACGTAAATGTCTCTATCAAGAAAGAAATATTTAAATTTGCCTGTTTTAGAGCTCCTTCCTTGCAGAAAGCTTGAAATAAAACTTGGACGTGTGCTCGTATCTAAGTTTTGTGAAAATATTTTTTATACTGTAAATGATACCATATCTGCTATTCATTTAACCACACTTACTTTCTTTTTTTGTTTTCATTTGCCTGGTAAGTATTGCTCAATTCTTTGTTTCAAACACTTTTTACTAATTTTGTATTAAGTGCCTTAATTTTTTTGAAACTTTCTGACTGTTTTTTATTTTAATGACTACTTAAGTCCATCAATATTTAGAATAATTATTGGTATACTTGATTTTCTTCCTTCCATCCTAATTTATATTTATTTATTATTTCTTCTCCTTCTCCTTAACCTTTTCCTTCTCCTTTTATTCCTACTCCTACTTCTGCTTCAACTTCTTCTTGGAAATATTGTCTAAGATTTTAAAATGAGGCAAAGGGATTGGTGAGTGTCCTACCCATTCAGTTAAGTCCTGGGCCATTTTCTAGGAAGCCCATCCTGCCATTATTGACTTCTCTAAGGTCACTATATTTCAATCTCCTTGAGTGCTCTTATAATTTTTCTGTTGACATTTATACTTGTCTCCTTCAGCATTGTATGGGCTGGTCACTTCTGTTTGTTTTGACTCTCTAGCTCACTCTGGCTTCTAGCTCATGTGTTTGATTGCTGTTTTTCTTTGGTGACTCATATAAAAGTGGTGGGGTTCCAACAAGTAGTGAGAGGTGAAGCAGCCATCTGCCATGAGCCAGGGTCATGCAATCTGCTGAAGTAATCTCCTGTTTCCTGGTCTCCTCATATCCTCTCTGCCATAGGGGAAGTAAAGCTCAGCCCACACAGTCAGCTTCTTCTTGGCTTCTTAAGGGTCAGGAGACCAGGCATGTTTCCCATAGACCCATAAATCTCTGTGGATTCAGCTGTATCCAGGGTCTGTGACTTTGTGATCCTAAGCCTGAAGCTTCAACACTTCTTTGGGTGCTCACCTAACACCAGGGGATGGGGAAGAGTGGGGAGTACTGCTCTTGTTTTCCCCATAGGAGTCCCTGAGAACCCACAGCTTTATTCCACCTCTCCACCCTAGCTTCCCATGGATTCTACTCAGTGTTTTGATTGGGCAGAGGTAGACAATTTGGAGTTGGTATTAGAAATAAAAAGAGCTTTATATAGAACACCATCTTTCCAGAATCTCCTTGAGAACTTGGGTTCTGGTTTTAAAAGCCAAGGTTTTAGATTTTTAGTTTCTGTTTGGGTAACACTGATAATTCTGAAACAACAGGTGTCCTCTAATCTTAGCAGTCCAAATTAGTGGAGGATTATCAGAAAAACAGATGGTGGAGAAAAGAATACAATTAGTACCTTGCATATCATGCTACCTTGGAAACGGAGGGCATTGTGAATACCAACTACCTAAATCAGAGGTCAAGATAAGGCTTGTTTGGGCACAAAGGGGAGAGTTGGCAGAGACTGTTGCTGCAAAGGGGACTAGAAACTGGGTGGAGGCAGCTCAGCAGGTTGTTGTTTCGTAGGGCTTGCATAAGAAAGGAATAGAATGTGGGCACTGATATGGGCTTGAATGAATAAATAGACTGGGGATATGATGGGTATGTAAAAGCAAGGAACTGGAAATCATATTGTCCTAAAGCTAATGTTAAAGCTAAATGTTAACTCAAGAAAAGAAGAAAAGTTGTTAATGCCAGAAATGAGTGAGTCAAAATGAGTGATAAGAACCTTATTTAAAATTAACCATATTTAAGCATTTTAAAAATGCTGTTACTATTTAGGGAGCTCTACTAATGAGTGGGATGAAATCTGCAGAAGCTCTGATAAACACCTGGAACCTAAGAACTCAAATTCTGTTCTAGTTAATCCAGTAGCTAGTTGGGTGACTTGGGAGTATATATTTGAAGTTCTGTGGATTTAATTCATCATCTTCAAAATGAAATGTTTGGCCAGTAAGATACCAGCTTACTCAAATTCAGAGATGATTCTTTATAGGGTCATACGCACAGACACACACATGCTGGGATGCACATATACATCTTTCTCTCCTCTGCAGCTCAGCTTTCCTGTTGCAGGTGACTTAGAATCTGGATTGGAAGTCATAGAAGGTAGGTGCTCTTTGGCTCAATATACTCTGCCTACATATAACTATACAATAATAAATCTTTTAAAAGGTTGTATATTTATCTGGAAGCAATATATGCCACACTTGGGAATACTGCCCAGACCGCTTTACTGAGTGACAGCTTGATAGAGCCCAGAATAGGAAAGGGATCTGTAGAAAATGCAAGCATCCCTGTACTTGGGTCATATGATCTGACAGATCCTATGGTATTTGAGACATCTGTGATATGAAAAGATGTTGTGTGAAGTTGATAGCTATCCCAAGCAAGATAATTCCAAAATCGGCCCCTACGTCTCTGGAGTAAGCCATGCTATCTGAAGCAGAGAGTTATACATCATTCAAAAAGATGTTCCTGTTGTTCTACTGGACCTTAGTAGAGACAGTGTTACTGACAATGAAACACTAAATGATCCTGTGGTCAGAACTTTCCATCACGAGTTGGTTTCTGTTAGCATCATAAATCACATATTTGGGTGGGCCCAACAGCAATTCATCATAAGATGGAAATGCAACCTCTGGTATTCATTATGAGCATGACTACAGGGCCCAAGTAAGCTGCATGAGCAGGTGACCTGGCCTTCCATGAAATCCATCACCGATGCCTGTCCCTTACTTAAATATTATTACTGTGGGGGAGGTTTATGACTGCTGAGAGAGGAAGAAAAAGGTGATGTTTAGTTCATGGGTGGGTTGACTATGTAGCGTAAGCCAATAGCATATTGCTATTGCTTAATAAACCTATTCAGGGATTATCCTAAAAACAGTGGGATGAGGGGATAATCCTCCCAATAGACAAAGCTGTAGTCATTGAGGTAAAAATATATATGGACTCATAGACATTAGTGAATGGCTTGGCAGGGGGGTCAGGAAATGGGAGAAGATTGAGGTCTGATCTGGAAGCATGAGATGGACCTAAGGGATCTAAGAGACCTATAAGCATAAATTATGAAGACCTTTGTATCAAACGTTGACATCCATTATCTACTAAACTATCACTAAGAATCAGCCAGCTTCTGTCATCAACCAACCAAGTTCATAGAATTTATGAACAACATAACCAGGGTGGCAGAAATGAAAGCTATTCATGGACTCAATATTGTGGCCTTCCATTTACCAAAACTGATTTGGCTACTGCTATTGCTGAATGTTCAAGTTAACAACAGAGACCAATGGTAAATCCCTGATATGGTGCTATCTTTTTAGAATACCTGCCAGCCCACATGGTAGCAACGTTTTAAAAAAGTACTCTTTATTTCAAATTCAGAAAATAATATAATTGACAAAAAGCAGCTTAACAAGTTATGGAAGCATTTTTTCTCCAAAAAATTCTGTCCAGGCATTTTTGTCACATATAACCCCCAAAACAAACTCAATTATTCTTTTAGTGTTTAGAAAGATACTCAGATAAACACAAATTGGTTAAATGACATGATCAAGGTCTCCTTGCTAATGAAGAAAATGAAGAAGAAAAAAAATGCTTAATTATATTCATATCTCATAAAACTAAACCCCATATTATTTTTTTGACCTTTAGCATTGATATAGTACTTTCTTTGTTTTTGCTACAAAAATATTACAATATTATTGTTAACTATAGTCTATAAGTTATATTAGTTATATTTTCCCCATGTATCATATTCTTAAGATCTTATACTAGAACATTCCTGTATTTATATTATTAACCACAATCCTCATCTACTGCCAAAATCACTGTTATACAGTTCCTAGATTATCCTCCAACAACTTAAAAAAATGGAATCCTTCTATCTTGGAAGAGAAAAAGAATCATCTTGACAGAAATAGAAACATATTTTGGTTTGTCTTTCCTGACTTCAGAGCCTCAGTTAAGATCAGTATTTGAGGATGAACAGGATGTTTGATACATAATACAGGACCTAGCATAATATCCAAGGGACATATTTTACGTCCAAGAAGGTGCGGTAGTGGGCATTTGAACCTGGAATCCACAGTCTCTATCACATAACATGCCAGAGAAGCTGATGGCTTGATAGAGTGATGGAACTGTCCTAAAAAATTTTATTTGATACATAATTTACATACCATTAAATTCACTCATCTTCAGTGCATGATTCGATGGAATTTAGTAAAATTATAGAGTTGTACAACAATGACCACAATTTAATTTAGAACATTTCTATATCCCCACAAAAAACCTCATGCCCATTTATAGTCACTCCTGATTTTCATTCCTGTAACTGTATTTGAAGGCAAAGCTGATGTATCAACTTAGATATGATAACTTGAAATGGTAAGGCATTGTTGATGTGTACCCTTACTCAATGGCCACATGTCCTCAGCAGGTAGAATTCATGGATCTTGAAACCAATGGGTAGAAGCAGCAATGCACCTTCTTTCCATGATCTCAGTGACCTATGTGGGAGATTCGTGCTTTCTGACACTGCAACTCTAAGCCTGTGGTTCTAAAGGTTCTGGTTCCTGGATGGAGAATGCATCCACCAGGGGACAGAGCAAAATTCCCTTTAATCTCTTGGCTATGGCTGCTGCCCAGACACTTTGGGTGCCTGTTTTCACTAGACTGGCAGTGGAAATTGACCCTGATAATCAGGATGAGGTAGGGCCATTTTTTTCAAAAAGATCAGGGAAGAATATGACTGACCCAGGTGTTCTACCCAGGTCCTAGGGGTAATCCCCTGACAAGTTTTGACAGTAACTGAAAACAGCCATGGTTTGAGAAGGCCATGGTGGCTAGGAATTCAGACTTCTCAGGGATGAGCATTTCAGTCATCCCACAGGTAAGCTAACAAGACTAGCTGAGGGAGTGAGGAACCTGGAATTGATATAGGAGGGAAATGGTGATTATTAGCCCAGAAACTGTCTGCAGCTGTGGAGACTATAGTTTGTCCTATCATTTTTTTTATCATTTTCTTGTAAGTTTTCCGAGGAAATAAGACCAATTAGAAACCTAAGGAGCCGTACCTGTAGTAAATTTATTATATGAAGAAAGTAAATCCAAAAGCAAGTGTGAAGGTGGACTGTGGAGGATGCTATAGTTCACAACCCTGATTCCACCTTCTGGGATGAGGCATTTATTTCCTCAACTGCTTTAAGTGTTGCCTACTGATGACAAACAGTTGAATCCCTTCCCAGAAATTGTTCTCAACCAAGGAACTACATTAGCCATGGTTACACACCTCTAGAGCCATGCCAAATCCAATCACTGGTCTATGTGTAGGTACCAAGGTCCAGCCCCTGTATTAATCTCTGAAGAGCCATCTGAACCTCAGAGCTTCCTATGGGAGCAAATAGGGATCTGACTCCTGGCTTTCATTTCTTTTGGGTATACACCTAGGAGTGAAATAGCTGAGTCATATGATAATACTGTGTTTAACTTCATGAGGAAATGCCAAACTGTTTTCCACAGTGGCTGCACCACAATCAGTTGTGTTCAGAAAAACAAAAATAAAAAAAACACATATATTTTAGCAGAAAATGTAATTATGTTTTAAAATAAAAATATAAAATGACTGCAAAAATATAAAATGACTGCAATCCAGTGCTGTCCTATAGATAGTAAGGGAAAAATATTCTCTATGGCTTCTGCTTCCTAAATGACAGTTTGCTTCCCTAAACATTTTTGTGTGTATGTGAGCCAATAATTCATAACAGATAACAGAATCATAAGAGGAATGTTTTTCCACACCTTTTAATCAATGATATTTTCATTAAAAATACTTGGGTTATTCAAAGTCAAAGTTGAACAAAGTAATTTAAATTTCCTATAGATAAGAATCTATATTTTATTTAAGGACTTCTTGTAGAACAGAGGTCCTTACCCTTCTTTGTTCCACGGACCCCTTTCTCAGTCAGATGAAAACCATGGACCCCTTACCAAGTCTACACTATACTGTGTATTACATCCACACCAACATATCTCCACAAGAATAATGTTTTTTTCAATTTCAATTCAAGCTCATGGACCCTTTGTTAAGAACCTCTGTTGTAGAAGATCGTCAGTGTTTCAAAATGGCCGAACTTCAGCATTTATAAACAAAATGCCCAGTAACCACTTCTAAAGAAATAAAGTTATAGAATTTTAGTTTCATTTCTCATTCCATTGGATCCAAACATTGTAGCTGATAAGGGACTATGATACTTCAAGGAAGCACACAACATAATTAACAAATATTTAGTCTATTTTCTGTTTACTAGGGTTTATGGCAAGCCCTTATCTTTGTTTTTGAAGATCTTTTTCCCCTGTTTTGCTTATATGGTAGAGAGGAAGCTGATGAAAACTTAAAAAGAAAGCTGCTGCAACCTTTTTCTCTAATGCAAAGATGAGTGAAAATTAAGACTATTGTTTAAGTGGACAAAATAATTTTTCAAGTGAAACTTCAGTTTCCTGTATAAAAATTACTGAAAATTTAAATTGTTTTGATGACTATTATCTTAAATCAAGTATTAAGGGCATAGAACAAATCACCTTTAAAGCACTTCAAGTGTCAGACTTCTGAAGACTTTTTTGGTAAGATGTACAAGGTATGCTGTCCAAAAATAACTCTGTACTTTATTTTTATCATAATCTTCACTGAGGCAAGTAACAATAACAAATAAGTGTTGCGTTAGGGATGTTTGGATCACAAGTGCACATATTTGAAAATATCTAAGAATCAGTCAGGGTGATCAACTCGAAGCAGAGCTCTAGGGCATATTTGGCAACCACAAACATCAACCTCCCTTAATATAGTTTTAATAATGAATGATGTTTTATATTATATCATTTCCCTAATATAAGAAGATCCTCTTTTTCCTCTCTCCTTCTCTCTGCATGTGTGAAGGAATTGTTTATATTGTTTTGGTGGAAAAGTGGAAGAAAAATGTATTGAATGATATAATGTAGTATAAAGTTCTCAGAGTAGCAAGCCATAGCTAAAATCCATTGAATTTATGTGAGTGGAAATCAGTCTTAAGCTACATCCAGCTGAGACTGAGAAATAACAACTTGAAGTTACATTGCTACAAGAATTAATAAGCAGTCCTTACCCCTTTGTGACTATGTTTATTCTAACATGTGAAAGACTGGAAATTTGTGTGCATAATACATGATGCTTTTTTCCTTTTTAAACATGTGTTCTGATTGTGGAGATGGAGGTGCCACCTGATGGATTGTTTAATACAGACAGTTTAATAATGTTTGAACTATTCTGTATGCTTCTTGGAAAATCAACACATTTAAAACTAGATGCTAATATAAATTTCTCTGCTGTGTGGCCACTTTCTTTCCCTCGTTATATTTGTTTTATCTAGGTTAACAAAAATAAAGGAGAATCCTATACACTACCACCATGAGATTAAGAAATATTTCTTCTTTTAAGAAAATAATTATAAAAACCATTTGGGAATAGATTGGCTTTTTAATTTTTAATAAACCAATTTAAACAACCCTTGAGGTATTGGCAAGAACTGTCCAAGTCAGGAAGTTACAGCTTTGGTGTTTTAAAGAAGGAAGAATTACAAAGCTTCCAAGAGTCTTTATACAAAAAGAGACTCAAATGAGCCTGTTTAGGATGGTGGGCTCAGGCTGCGGACTAGGTAAAGAAATCGGAGCACTTATTCTGTTTCTACTGAAAAACACCTTTGGAATGATGGGAAAATCAGAGTCGTGATTGGGGTCAGTGTCCTTATCAATAAAAAGAGAGAGTTAATTTTCAGTTTCATCAGCATGAAGTATCTTATCTGTATGTGTATACAAACAGGATGTATGATTTTCTACTTTGGGCTGTGTAGAGAGAAAAACATAATAAGTTAGTAAAGGTATGATTAATTTGTTGGATTTGTTAAGTTTTGGAATTCTTTTGCCATGTCTGCAAAAATTGACTTTTGTGTCCTAAATGCAGAAGGTAACTGAAGCTCATAAAATTTAAGAGTATTTAAATGTGAACCAGTGATAGAGAACTAAAATCATATTTAGTTGATTATAACATGAGTTTTTCAGACCAGTAAAGATAAAGAAATTCAAGTATATTCATTAGACTTTTAAGTTCTTTCTAGGGGATTTTAAATGACACCATCTATAGAAATTTAAATAAAGAATACCCACAACCTTTCTTTTATGATAATTCATCCCTCTCTTTTATTTAAGGTAGGTACTATTGTTGCTGGATTTTCTCTAGGTTCTTGGTTAAGCTACAAAAGATGAATTTGAAGAGCAAGCCAGTTTAGTTAGGCCAGTAATTAATTAAGGAGCCGAGAGAAGAGAAATAGGAGAAAATAACAGATTATGGGTCCCAGGTAGAGAGGAAGGAGCTGAAAAGAGATAAAGAGGGCTGATTTATAGACTACAACTCCCTGTTACAGATTACAGATCCCCAGGTTTACTTGCATGCTGATCCAGGCAGGAGGAGGAAAAGGCAAGAACAGGGGAAAAACATGGCTAGAATAGGACAAGGGAAAAAGGGAAAAAGGGGAAAAGGGCCAATTTGGATCTGGTGCTTGCTTTTTAAACCATTAATTATTCCGCCCCTTTGCTAATGTCTGGGGATGAATCTCAGCTTTGATTGATTACCTCACCCCTTAATCACCCTGGAAGGCCCAATGATAAAGCCCCTGGAGAATATCCAGGGCTTCTCCTTGATCTGTAAGAAATATCGTTCCAAATAGTGGTCCTTGCAAGGGTCTTCCAGCAGCCATCCTGTGGGGTATCCGTGGCCACGTGGGTTTCCTGCCAGGTTGCAGATTCATTTCTTTATTTCCTAACTAGCCTGCTTTACTATTCATTTCAATTAGTCAGCAGAGATACTAAACTGTTCATTTAAGCCACAACTAGCATTTGTCACAGGGCTACATACCATTCAAAGTCAGACATCATTGTTCCTGCAGTCAATTTATATTCTAAACACACTATATCTTATGCCTTTATTCCAATTTTGGGGGAATTTCTACAGCATTTGTAAAATATTAGAATTTAATTTTTAATGAGTATCAAAATTTCCACCAAGGGTATTTTAATGTTTTGAATGGAGAATTGTTTTATTTGCTTAGTACATTTTTTGAAATTTTCGGTGTCCAAATATGAGTAACCCTGTGATCAAAGACATGTCTAAAATACACATCAGGAAGTAGAAAAATAAGAAAATAACTTGTTTAGAAGAGTGATCTTATTAATGTGTAGGAAAAAGTTTGTGGTTGACTTTTTGTTTTGTGGGATTAAGTTATTTAGTAATCTAACTTTCTAGATGCATTGATTGAATTAATTGGAATGTGTAACATAAAGACAACATATTTTTCAAAAAGTTTTTATGAACTGAGTAGGGGGCAGGCACTTTAAATGTAATTAAAGAAGTTCAAAAAAGGAAGGACTTATCTGAGGTCGTGTTTTTCTTGGCAGAAGGAGAAAAAAAGCACTGTATTTAAAGGCATTGTTTGCTAAACCCTGTTCTTTGACCAGTATTATAGCAGATAGAATAGTAACAATTTTCTATAAACTGAACCTGAGGAATCAGTAGATGACTTTCAATTAAAAAACAAAGGCTCTTAACACACTCTTCTTGTTCTTGTGTTATTTACCAGTCCTTTCTTTCATTACTTTATCTGTTTTGAATACTTACTTCAGAAGAAAAGCAACGAATAGTACACTAACTCTGTAGATAGTTATTTGTTTCTCCGATATTGCTTTAGATTCTGGTAGCTAGTCAACCCTTAAAAATTTTGGGTTTTATTTCCCCTGAAACAGTATTTCAGTATTCATGAACTATGAGAATCTCAGTTTTCTGTAAATGGCTTAAAGTTTTTCAGATACCTCTAACAGAGAACATCTTAAAAGAGGAATACCATTGATTTCTAGGAGAATCAGAGAATATTTAATACATAATTGAGCCAGTCAGAAGAAGAGTGGCAACAGAAGCATTCTGATTAATTACACTTTTCTGTTTAACTGAAGTTTAGCCCCCAAATCTTTCTTGTTCCTACCCTTATTAAATAAAAGTAGAACACATTAATCCATTTTTAACAAGTACTCTATATTGAATGTAGATGAAGGTGTAGATATTTAGATTAAATATATATTAATTCCAAGATTTATTATATTCATTTTTATTTACTCATAACCCTAATATGTGAGCTTATTTTGTTAGGCTTTGCTTGTCTTTTCTCAAAATAACAGGTCAGTACAATTCCAGTTAAAATTTTAAATTGTCTTAAAGATGCTTTCATTTTACAATAAAAATTATTTGCTTTTATACTGTCAATTGTTTGTATTTATAATGGTGCTTTGTAAAATATAAAAGATACTTGAAAGTATATTTCTTTAAATACTATAAATATTCTGTAATTTTATTTGAACTATTAATTTACCAAGTAGACTCATGTAATATATGAAACCAAGTTTAAAATTTTAAAATAATATATCTAGGAAAATTTACTCATAAATTCAGTCATGGTTAACTTTAACTTAGTTCTGTTCAAATTATTACAGATCCTGAAATCCAATATTCCTAAAATATAAGGCTTTATTATTCCACTATTCCTATTGATCTGTTTCTTTAACATGGGGTCATTTATGTAATATTCCACTTCTTTTGATCACTTATAGAAAAAGTTAACAAACTGTCCTTCAAAATACTACTTCATTACTCATCAAAAGAAGGGGAGAGAGTTCCTCGGCATTATTCTTAAAGAGCATGATTCTATTAAGGGTTGTTAAAGTATGTTTCTGTGGAGTTGGGGAGGTAGCCTGGAAGTGAGTCTGCACTTGCACATCTCAAGATCAATGCTTTTCAGGACAGGATCAGTGCCATCCCCCAGGAGGAACATGAAACATCAGGAAGAACTCATTTTCCTTTCCTTAATTCAGCTCTTTGTCACCACATTGCTTTATTTGAATTGTTTGCTTTCTATAGACTCATTAACTCACTTATTGGCTGATGTCATTGTTGGCAGGATAATATGGTATTTTCTGCAAAGGACACCAAGGTCAGACCAAATGGCAGTGTCCTCTGAATAATTACTTGCATGAAGATTTCTTATCAGATTTCTCCCGTTTAGCTCTTTTACATATTTGTGCTGTGCCAGGAAAAATGATCGGATAATTTAATAAGAAAAAAATTTATTGAGTCATACAGTGGAGAAATGGATCCAAACATTTGCTTTAAATGATAAAACTAATTTTAAAACATTATCATTTAAAATATATACAGTAGCACCTTGTTTTCCAAGAACTCAACACATGTAAATTCAGTTATACATGATTGGCAATCAAATAATAATAATAATAATAATAATAATAATAATAATAAAGGCAGAGAGAAAGAAGCAAAATTTAAAAAAATTATTAATTTTGTTTATTTTTTGTTACTAGAGTGTTTATTTGTCTCATTTGTATAAAAAATTATGACAGGTATATTTGTATAAGAAATAATTATTAAATAATGGGGTTCACTCTTATGCCTGATTTTCAACTTACCAGAAAGAACTTGGAATGTATTAGGCATGGAAAAGGAGGTCCTATTGATTACTTACAGCCTCATTTTAGTAACTATTAATTTTTTCTCGATCCATCAGAATATTATCCATGCCCTGAATTTATTTTATAATTTATAACTGCACTGTATATGCCATTTTGTTCCAATCATTTTTTTCCTGAACTATCACTCAGAATTACGAATTTCTGAATTATTGCTTCCTCTTTTTTCCATAATAATAAAAAACTTGGTACTCACTGACACTTACTGCATCCTAGGTTCTAAGTTAAACTTACTATACATATTTCTTGACTGAAATAAATCAAGTGAGAGGTAGTTTTTATCATAGTGCCATTTACTGAGGATTGGAGCAATTAAGTAATTTACCCAATATCAATGGACATAGCAAGTGATGGATCAAGGATATGTAACCAAAGAGTCTGACTTTAGAAGTTACACTCTTAATTAATATTCTATAGTGCTTCTCACAACTAAAAATGTAGGCGAAAGAAATAAGAACAAGGTAATGTAAAGAAATAGATGTAGATACATAAAGTTCATGTTAAGGATTTAAACCTATAAATTCTTAATTCCTTTATCTGAAAAGTCCCTGTGGTTGTCCCTTTTCCCCACCCCAAAATAAGAAATAGCTTTGAGAATGTGGCAACATTCCTGATTCTTAGAAAGAATATTCTTGTCTCTGAGTTTCCAAAAACACCAGAAAGGAAGAAAACCAGACTTGGCTCTGCATAAGGCCAGAGATGAGGGACAGATGCAGGGAATATTTTTGGATAAATCCCCATAACACGGATCAAAACATGTTTAAGTTCATAAAGCTAAATAAGTTCACCATATGGTTAGTCAACTTTATAAAAGAAACTGGTGACAATTGTAGGTGTTATGTATGAAAATAAGAAAGGGGTTTTAAATAGCAAGAATGACCTATAAGAAAAAGCTGAAACATGTTTCAAACACTGCTTTGGAAGATCTCTTTGACCTTAAGGAAAAGGCAGTTTTTATTTTTTAAGGGAATTATTTCTCTGTTCAAAAATTTTCTTTTTAAATTTTCACTCTAGAAAATGCAACCTTAGAATATTCATATTTCTAGTATTGGCTCAGGAATTCCTAGGTCACATCCTTGAGTGTGTCTCTATGTCTTGAAGAAAACACAGGAGTTTAAAAGCTTTAATAACTAATATACTACAGAGAATAGTGCCTCAACATGTAACTGGTTGAATGTCATCTAGAAATTAGCGGGACCAAAAAGGAATTTAAGGACTACATTGTAATAATTTCCAAAGACAACTATTGGAGATTGTTTGTATGTGTTAAGTTCAGAGAGGATTAGAGAAATGAGTGGGGACATTTGAAGAAAAAAGGAGAAAAATATATGTTGAGGAATAAAAAAGGAAATAGTAGCGAGATTAATTTAGCTTTGTTCTTAATTGCAGAAAACAGAGAAGATATTTCCTCTCTTAAATTTTTAAAATAAGAGGCTCAAGTTATATTAAATGGCAGTAAATACATTAGACTAGAGCTAATGATAAAACAAGGAAATAAAATGCTTGAAGTTGCCACCTGGTATTTTAACAAACAGAAATCAGTGTTAGTAAGAAAGCAATTTGTGGGGAATGGATGCAGCTCAAGCCGTTGAGTGCCCCCCTCCCGCATGAGAGGTCCTGGGTTCGGTTCCTTGTGCCTCCTGAAAACAAACAAACAAACAAACAAACAAACAAACAACAAGCAAAACAAATGGCTGAACCAACTCAGGGAGGCCAATGTGGTTCAGTGTTTGAGTGCCGGCTTCTCAAATTGAGGTCCTAGGTTCAATCCCTGGGCCTCAGTACCATAAAAAAGAAGGAAAAAGGCAACTAGTAAAGGGGCTTGTGCATCAACTTCATGACCAAATTGACCAAAATTGTAGTCTACTCTATCTAAACATTAATCTATAATTAGAGATATTTGAGATTTTATGAAGACCCTAGAACAGTTTCAAGTGACCGAATCCAAACTCCAAAATAAGAATTATGTATTATTTGTTATGAAATTTCCAATAGTGTGATTGTTTAGATCAAATCCCTCTCATTTGCAGATATTTTTATAGATATCTGGCTAAACAAAAGTTATTTAAAGCCAAATATACCCTAAACATTTGTCTAGCTGAAAACGTGCATTTATTAAATGCACGTGCATTTAATAAATAAAACGTGCATTTATTAAATGCCTAAAGGGCACAGTAACAAGCCCGTTTCTGTGAGTATATGTCCACTGTTTGAATTTTAGCTTCATCTTTCTTGAATAAACCACACATATAAAGCATCTTTTAAAAATGTCTTGTTTCAATATTCTTAATGTGGAAAAAAATTTTGCAGAGACCTCTGAAACTTTCTAAATGCACAATCATCCATATTTTATGATTCTCTTACCTCTCATAATTTTTTATAGTTGTCTCATTCTCAATTAAACAGCACTTTTTTTTTTTTTAAATCTAGACTTAATGGAGCCTTTCCAAAGCATTTAACTTAACTTGCATAGAACAATGACTTTCTTTTCACACATATTTTTCAATTAATACAAAATTTAATTAGATTATGTACTTACAATGATAATTTCACAGGAGGACACCTATTTAATATTCTTAAATTTAATCCATTCCTGTAGGTGTGGACTCTTTGTAAGTAGGACCGTTGGATGAGGTTACTTCAGTTAAGGTATGACCCACCTCATTCAGGATTGGTTTTAATCCTATTCCTTGCGTCCTTTATAAATGGAATGAATACAAAGAAGAAAAGCCACAGAAGCAAGAAACTGAAATCAAAGAAACCCAGAAGAAAAGAGAGAGACCAGCAGATGTTGCCATGTAACTTGCCACGTGGCAGAGGAGCCAAGGATCTCTGGCAGCTGGTTAGTGCCTTGATGATGCCTTTATCTGGACATTTTCCTGGATTCTAACTGTGACTGAATAAATTCCTATTGTTTAAGCCAACATTTCATGGTATTTGCTTTAAGCAGCCTAGGAAACTAAAATACAGACCTTGCTAATAAATTACGTGGCAAGAAAGGACAAAGCGTCATTTGGAGAAAAAGCAACAGGAGAACCTTTTGGAGGGGTATGCCTTGCTAACTGCAGTTATGCCCAGGGAAGGGCAAACTGGAGTAAGGATGCGATGTGGTGACTCAAAGAGAAATTTATGATTAAGCCAGGCAGGATGTCAAGGCACCAAATATAATTTCTTTTATGTCCATTACAGGAACCTCAAGTTTCAAATACAACACTAAATTCACTGAGAATTTGTAGTGAATAATGACTGCTTTTTAAGATACATTACTCTAGTGCAACAAAATTAGAACTTTAATAAATATAGACAATAAAATTTTAAAATGATGTAACTCATCCTACTTTTTAGCTCTTTATAAAGGAAGCAGTGAAGCTCCAGATATTTTAAATGAAATTTAAATGTACACAATATGTGTTTATAGAATTTTTTCAAGTATAGTCTTAGCACCCAAGAGCTATCATCATTGACATTTTGGTATACTTCCTTTCTGTTCAAACTTTTTGTCTTGACTTTTCCTAGAGACAATGTTGAAAACATTGCATATATAATTTGTGTATCCACATAATTTTACCTTGTCATTTTATTTAACATGATATCAAAGCATTTCCCTTGTTTTATAAACTTACCAAAATATAATTTTAATGTCATGTTTCTAAAATATTAAATGGTCATGAAATACACTGTTAAAATTCTTCATTATCTTCCCACCACCACCTTCAGAATAAACTCCCAAACTCCTTAATGGGCTTATTAGGTTTGCCATGATTTGACTCTTCCTGACTCCCTAGATTTTGTTTTTTTCCTCTAATTAGGTCTAACAGACCTTAACTTCTAACACTTTGGAATTGCTTGTTGCCCTTGAGCCAATCACACTTTCTACTTTTTGCCTTCAATGTCTTTTCCATCATAATCTGGTACAACAATTCCTACTTGTTTTTTTTTTTTTTAATTTTACTGGGAGGTCCCGGGGATCGAACCCAGGTCCCTCCATATGGCAGACGGACGCCCAACCATTTGAGCCACATCCACCCCCCCCACTTGTTTTTAAGGACTGTGGTTTAGAATTAGTTTTCTGGGCAGCTGTTCTTGACATCCTCTCTCCCCGAACAGTTGCTGATTTGGATCTTCCTCCTCTTCTGAGCTCCACAGCACCCCTCAGTTCTCACAAAACCAAGCCTCTTCCTTTAGACCTGCAACTTCCTGAGGGCAGGGACTTTGTCTTATTCCTATTCATATTGCAGTCCTTGGAATATTTCCTGGTACATAGGAGGCATTCATTTAATAGCTGCTGAATGAGTGAATAAATGATCATAAATTAATTATGTTTTATCAGCATCCCTGTTATTGCAGCTCTGTCCTCCCTGATCTAAAGACCCTATTTTCCAATTTCCAAACTGTCCTAATCCACTGCCAAGTTACTATGTGTATTGCTTCATTGACTTAGGCCACTTTGTATTTTAGGACTTTGAGTTCTTTGTCTGCATTTTGGATGGTAAATATTGCTAATAGAGTTAAAGAAAAATCTCCATTAAACATATTTGAAATTTTAAAAAAAGGCAAACTCAGAGATACTTATGAATCTGCAAATTTTAAGTACATATGATTGCATTTCACATTTGACAAATATTCAAACATCAATGATGGTATTCACGTCTAATATTAATGCAAATATAGAATTCATTTTTTATTGAGTGTTGGCTGTGCAGCTTGCTCATCATTTGAGGACTTCTGTGACTGACTCTCAGGAATATACTATTATCCTGCTTTGAAACGTCCTTTTCAGTGTAACTTTTCTATAGGTGGTGTTAGATTGAATTACATATCCCAATTTAGACATATTCTTAATCTGAATTCACATTCCTATTGGTGTGAGTGCGTTGTAAATAGAATCTCTTGAAGAAGTTACTTTAAATTAAGGTGTGGCCCAACTGAATGAGGTTGGATCTTAATCAAGATTACTGGAGGCCTTATAAAGAGAAAGAAACTGGAAGCCAGAGTGAAAGGAAACCATGGGGAGGAGCTGGAAGCTAGAAGTTAGTGAGAACCTGGAAGAGAAGGAGAAGACATTGCCATGTGACAAGAAAGTCAAGGAAATCAAGGGTTTCTGGCCAGCCAGAAGAATACTGACCCCGGGAGGAAGCAAGCATTCCAGTTTCTAAACTGCAAGCCAATGAATTCTTGTCGTTAAGTCAAAACCAGTTTGTGGTATTTGTCATAGCAGCTCAGGAAAGCTAAGACAGGTGCTAGGAAATCAGGAGAGAATAGACTCTTTATGGATGTGTGCTTGGTTACAACTTCATGAGCTTGGGCAGATTGTTTAATCTCTCTAAGATAACTCCACTCCTTGTAAAATGGGCAGAAAAATAATATCTATCCCATGGGACACTGAGGATTAAATAGGAAACCACATGAAAGAACTTTGTATAGTGTCAGGCTGTGGTGCTTGCTGCATTCATACTTATATTTTGACTCTGGGTCTATATGCCCCTGAACAGCTGTATAAGTCAAACCTTTTCCTGCTAAACTCATTCTCCTTGGCATCTCAAAGGATCTGTATTCTTTTTTAAATTCCGATTTTATTCTAATCCCTAATCTCTAAAATCCATGATCTAGTTTAATTCAGAAGTCTGTTTTCTGATCCACATGAAAAAAACCAAACCTCTATTTTATTTCCCTGCTATTTGATGTCTAGGTTCTCTTAGAAGTATGACCAACTAGTTGCCATTAGTCTCCTTTGAACGTAAGAGCAAGGCTTTTGCTTTGCTTATTCTTTAGCAGTTAAGCAGCCACTTACTACCTAAACATATTCACCAACATTATCACCTGACACTTGAATATTGCCAATTAACTTACAAATAATTTTTGATGTACATCAAATTTTCATTTTAACATGTAAGAAAGTTTGAACAACTGTCCAAAGAATTCTTGTCCCCTTGTCAGTTGGACATTTACTTTGTTTCCAGTCTTAGACTAACAAAGTAATGTTGAATATCCTTGTACAAAACATTTATCCTTATATGGAAAGCTTTGATTGATGGAAAGATTGACAAAGCCAATGGTTTTAAAGATAATTATCATTGTGTTCCTTAATTTTAGTTGTGTAATTCAAGGAGAAAGGTGTGCATGTATTGACATAAAGAGGAAAGGAATCTGGAGAAGAAGAGGTGGCCAGTAACACAGCTGTAACCTTAGCATGACTTTAACAGGATTTGGACAAGATATTTAGGTAAGGAGGAAAGAGAAAGGGAAGACATGATATAGGAAGTAATGGCAGTATTAATATGTGAAAAAAGAGAAAAGACAAGAAAGTGAGAATCAGGATGTCTTTAAGGTTCTAAACCAGGATTTCAGAAGTAATAATGCTAAAGGTATCTATAAAAAGAAAAGTTAAGCAATTCTGCATTTATCATTAAGTTTTAAGAAATGATTAGACTTTTATATACAAATATTTGCATGAGGGATACTGAATTCTAGAAAAGGCTCAGAAAATTTAAATTATAAGCCATAATTATACAAATGGCCATTAAAATAGTGAAAAAAGATTCACTATATATCACTTACTCTATAGAACGCGATGAGCTGCATGTTCAAAGGAATTAAAAAAAAGAGCCCTCAAGGACAAAAAATGAAGGTGAAAGGTAAATGTAAACAGATATACTAGGAAAATAGTTATATTTTAAACTGTGTTTTATTTTAATATATTTTGAATTTAATCAGGGCTATAAAGTAAAAATATACTAGAATAGGAAAACAAATAATGTTAGTCTTCTTTCATTGTAAGTAAGGAAAGAGAATAACCATGAGGTGGTGCTATTCAACAAGAAATCAGAAACCACTGGGCAAGAGGCACTTTGATTTTTGTTTGTTTTGCTAAATCTCTAAAAAGGCACACTGAAACGGTTACATTGTAAGGAAACAAACACTGGGAATTTAAAGGCACGAATTGCCCCATCTACCTCATTTCATTTGCCATTTGAATTTTAAAAGCATATTGCAAATAAATGAATCTGTGGTTTTCTAGAACTGGGCATACTGGCAAGGTGTCAAGCCACTCACGCTGTAAGCTTCTTCCCTTGGTTAAGTGCCTGCTGTGAGGCTGCACTTGGCAGGTTGAAGGGGCAGGAGCTCAGGGAACAAGGAGAACAGAGGCTTTTCTATTTTCTAGAGTTTACATTTGTCAGGTTCTTCAGAGGTCTTAGGCACCTCCATGTGTTTGGCAGAGAACAGTGTGGGCTGAGCAATACGGAATCCTCTGTGAGAGGGCATTGGCTGATTTATATTAATGTAAAACCAAGGGTGTGAAAAATGTAAAATGGGAATGGCACTAAAAAATGAATAGTTGTGCTTTGGTAATTCAAAATACTTTCAGTTATTTTGAGCCATTTGAAAATAAAGTTATATATTAATAAATAAGTTATATATAAAAATATAGATATTTAGATACAAATTTTCATAAATTGTAGCCATAAATGAGATGAACTTTATATTTTTCATGAGCCTAAGTGTGGGTTAAACTGTTTAAATTCAATGCTCTCTTTCCTGGATAATTCTTATGGTTTCCAAAATACATGTGGCTTCTAGAGTTTAACCAACACTTGGTTGAACATTTGTTTTTTTAAAAGAAGATAGCTTGGGAAGCGGCTGTGGCTCAATCAGTAGGGCTCCCGTTTACCATATGGGAGGTCCCGGGAACCGAACCCGGGGCCTCCTGGTGAAGGCAAGCCCGCCCGCATGCCGTGGTTAGCTGACCCAGCGAGCACAAGCAGCAAGGGGGGGATAAATGAATAAATAAATAAAATCTTTAAAAAAATAAAAATAAAAATAAAAGAAGATAACTTTTAAAAATTGGGAGAGGTGGGTATAAAAGGTTACTCATCTCAATAAAAAGTCGAATAATGTCACCCGGAATTTTCAAAACATTTAAGAAATATCTTGTAGAAGGAGAGAATCTAAGGAAGCCAGTTGGAAATAAAGAAAGATGTACAGAACTAAAAAGAAGTCAAAATGAGTAAAATGAAGGTAATTTAGACTTGCTGCATGTTTTTGGGTGGGGAATTCTGTGAAGGATAGTAACACTTCTGATGTTAAGGGGACAATGCTTTTAGGGTATAATGGGGAAATTTTAATTTACTCAGCCACTGGCACATATCCGTATCTCTTTGTCCCCAAATTATCAAACCTGTTCTAACTGCAGGATATGCCCAGTAAGTCTTCCTTAATTAGTCGCAGAGAGGAAGATAAAGGCATGTGACATAAGGAACACTTACAAAAAGAGGCTGAATCTGAAAATATATGAAGTGATACCAAAAGAGGAAAAACAAAAGACAGGGAGGGAGTTAGCATCAAAGGCAGATACAGATCCTACAGAGCAGATGCTATGACCAATAATTGGTCATTAAGATGTTTTAATTTCAGTTGAGAATTAGTTCTAGAAGTTGAATCCAGTGTAATAGAAGAGTTTGAAGAAATAGAACGTTCCCCATTCCAGTTTTTTATTCAATTCCATCTATCTCTCTTTCTCAATCTCTCTCTCTCTCTCTCTGTCTTTCTCTCGTTGGAAGCAAAGTTGAAGTTCTAAATTATAGGTTTCTTTTGGAACTATGGATGTAATAATATATGTCAGGGAGCAAATGCAGATTTTTCTACCTGACCCAAAAACATCAGTGTGTCATGCATCATCAAATTGGCTCAGTAAAGATAGTATAGAGCATATTTTTCTTTTGCCTTTAAAACCTGTGTATATGGGACAGATGTGGCTCAAATGGTTGGATGTTCGCCTCCCATATGGAAGGACCCAGGTTCGATCCCCAGGACCTCCCAGTAAAAACAACAACAACAACAACAACAACAAACACCTGTGTATACAACCTAGAATATTTCCTTTATAGAAAAAGAAAAAAAAAACACAACCTGTAATTGTAGATATTTAGCATAGGCCAACACAACTGATCTGTATTTATAATAAGTTGTTTGGGGAACAAGGCAATGATTTAAAGATGAAATATATATCTATGCACAAACACAAATGCATACATTTCTTTTTTTTTAAAAGATTTATTATTTATTTATTTATTTCTCCCCACCCACTCATTGTTTGCACTTACTGTGTCTGTCTGTCTTCCTTGTTTCCTTAGGAGGCACCAGGAACGAACCTGGGACCTCTGATGTGGGAGGGAGGTATTTAATCGCTTGACACCTCTGCTCCCTGCTTTGTTGTGTCTCTCATTATGTTTCCTTTGTGTCTCTTGTTGCGTCAGCTTGTTGTGTCAGCTCGCCACGCCTGCCTGTCATGCCAGCTCTCTGTCTTCTTTGGGAGGCACTGGGAACCGAACCAGGGAGCTCCCATACAATAGGCAGGAACCCAATCAGTTGAGCCAATCTGCTTCCCAGCATACATTTCTAACAGGCCAAAGTAAGTTTTGGAAATCCTGTAGTCCTTAACTTTTCTTGAAGCAAAATTGTATATAATATCCCAAATCAGTGAATTTCTAACCTTACTTTTAAGGTTTCAAAAAAATTCATGGTTTTTTTTCTTTCCCATAGGTTCCTCTGTGATTCTCTTCATGCTTTCCTGGCACTATAAACCACTTCATGTCTAACTCAAATCAAAATGCAATCATATTAGAGTTGTCAGTAAAATATAGGACATACAGTTAAATTTTAGTTTCAAATGAATAACAAATAATTTTGAGTATATCAATGAAGCAATTAGGACATACTTATAATAAGATATTCAATACCCAGTTATATTTGAATTTTAGATAAATGATGAATCCCTTTTTAAGCATGAGTATATCCTAAATATCATATGGGTCCTACTTATACTAAAACTTATTTGTTATTTATCTGAAATTCAAATTTAAGTGGTCATTCTGTATTTTTATTTGTTAAATCTAGCAGCCCTCATGGAAGTCTACCTTTCAGTTTACCTTCCCCCTCTTTAGAAAAGGCACAAATTTTAGTTTAGCCCAGTCAGCATGGATGTGATGGATAGAAAACTACAACCCACTTGGCTGATTAAACTGAAAAAGTAGTACTCTTGACTCATTCATATGAGGAACACTGCACACAATGTAATGAAATTTTAATACAACAGAAAAGGGTGAACACCTTTTTAGAATTAATTATAATGGGGCTTGACAAGTAATAATACATTGACTATTATTAGCAGCTGGACTGCAGGTAGGATGTGAGCAGAATATCTTGAAAAGAGATGTGCACACTCTGGTCATGTGAAGGGCCGTTTGATATTGACATGAGTGCTTTGGTGGTTAAATGGAAATTATGATCCTTAAATGTACCTTTGTCACACCGGACTGAGTGGGTGGGTAGAAGGAGAAGAGCATCATGAACAATAATATGAGACTTCAGAACCCAATGGTGAGTTTTAAAAAAGAAAGGATAGAGAAGCAGATGTGAGTCAAGTGGTTGGGCTTCCATCTATCATATATGGGAGTAACCGGATTCGAACCCTGGGGCTTCCTGGTAAAAAGGTAAGCAGGCAAGCCTGGCCCGTGCAGTGAGCCATGCAGCAAGATGATGATGCAACAAAAGAGACACAGGGGAGAGTCAAGGTGAGACATGCCAGAAACCAGGAACTGAGGTGGTGCAGGTTACAGGGTGCCTCTCTCCCACATCGGAGGTCCCTAGGATCGAATCCTGGTGAAGCCTGGAGAAGAAAAATGAGAAGAAGAGGCAAGAAACAGACACAGAAGATCACCCAGAGAAAGGACATAGATAGCAAGTCACGGGGGTGGGAGGGTAGGAAAGGATAGAAATAGGTCACACTTGAAAATGGAGACTATGAGCTAATTCTGTTAGAATTCTTAAATATACAGGTAAGTATGTGCAGACAGATAGGCCTAGAGAGAACCTGGGAACTAGAGATGAACTAACCAGTAATATGGACTTATTTAAAGAACAAATGAGAGTTATGCAAAAACAAGAGTAAAAATGGGTGAACAGAACTCCTCCTACCTTAATCAGCTCTGGTCAAAGTCATGCTGAGTCTAAGTGAGCTACTCAACAAAAAGTAATAGCCAAATGCTTTTATTTCCTTTTTTTGCAGGCTTGTTCTACTCACAATTAATTTTACTGAAGAGAAATCATGTACCGAATACTCTGCTGGGCACCAAGAATATATAAATGAATAAGTCACACAATCTGTGACCTTAAGGAATTTATAGTCCTGTGGGTAGGTGTGTGTGTGTTTTCAGTGCTGAAGGAGAGAGATAGACACATAAGCAAATGATCACAATGTGTTTCATAAATTTGTTCTCATGTTGTTAAGGAAAAAGCAAGTGAGAGGGTTAAGGTGCACTGTGACAGTTTGAAGTTCTTTTATGAATCCCAAAAGAGAAAGATTGTTTTTGAACTAATCATTCCTGTGGGTATGAGACCCTTTTGATTGGATTACATGAGTGAATCATGTCTCAGTTTGAGTCTCTGTCATTTTACTGGAGCTGATATAAACAGAGACACTGAGAGAAACACACAGAGAAAGGAAGTCACCATTTTTGATCCTGCCATGTAAGACAGGACTTGAGGATTGGTGGCTGCCAAAGCTTAAGATTGGAGTCCCCAAGAAGCTGGGCCCACAGAGTAGCTCAAGAGGAAACAAGCCCTACTATTTGCCCGATAGTCCACATTTGAACTTGGGAAGAAAGCGGAGCAGCCGAGACAGGGAGGAGCCCAGAAAGAGACAAGCCCTTTGCCTGGCTCCTCATAGCTGAGCTCCAGGACTGGGCTTCAGAAGACTGTGAGATTGGAGGGGAAGGCAAAGACCTAGGCGGAGATTGCCTGCCATCTTACTTCACCAAGTGGCAGCTGACTTTGGGGAGAAAAGATCTTTGATGGTGCCCTGATGTGGATATTTCATGGCCTCAGAACTGTAAGTTTTACCCCTAATAAAAGCTGACCCATTTCTAGTACTTTCCATTGACAGTCCTGCAGCAAACTAAGACATGCACCAAACATAATCTTGGGAGGTGAGAAGAGTCCTCATGGAGACCTTGAGACTTTACCGAGTATTAAAGACAGCAGGTTGAGGTCAAAGCATAGCCATGGAAGCATGAGGGGTGTGTGTGTGTGTGGGAGGGTTGGGGATGATTACAAGTGACTTGGAATTTCTGGAATATAATAATCACAGTGAGGAAATTTTAATAAAACAAAGGCATGAAAAGAGTACATATTTATTTAGTATTCAATATGAAGACATTAATATAAATGCTAAATATACAAGTAGAAAGAGCAATATTATACAGATAACCCAGAATTCTGAAAAGGTTTGCTTTTCTCCTTTACTTTAAAAACTTACTTACAGAGGGTACACACAAATTCAGTACTCTGTGTATATATGTGTGGGGAATGGGAGGGGAAATGGTTCACAAATTCAGTATTTGAGAATGATGGGAAGGAACTAGGAATATTCACTGGGAAATTTTATATTTCTGGAAGCCATTCATATTTATATATTTAGCATAGGCTTCCCCAAAATGCAGTGTATCCTTGCATGTTCAGTGATTTCTTATCCACCAACCTCGTTATCCATCTTTTATTTGTTTCCTCTCTTTGCTCCTTCAGTTTAATGCATTTAACCAATTTCTTATGGATTTTTTACCTTAACATTCCATTTTCCTTATGCTTCTCTCTCATCCCTGGCATTGTGTATGTCCTTCCTGCCTCAGTTTGGGCCACAGAACACAGTGTATGGTTGGACCCACCCAGCCTATCATGATGGTCATAAGTTGGTTTCGTCTGCATCCAGGATCTCAATTAGTAGTCACTCCCATGTGGTCCATTCAGAGAGGCAAGACCAGGTCAAGAAAGAGAACCAAATTCCAAATTATGATATATTCTGGAAAGCAAGGTAGGACCATGAAGCTACATTATAGGTTTCTAGTACCCTGTTTCTTGGCCTTGTCTGAGACCTTACAGAAATACTCTGAAGGTAAGGACACACAGTGAAAGTACAAAAGCATTTTAAGTTGGAATGAAAATGGAGGTGGGTCAGTCAAAGGGGTGCTGATGCAAAATACCAGAAATTTGTTGGCTTTTATAAAGGGTATTTATTTGGGATAAAACTTACAGTAACAAGGCCATAAACCATAATTTACTCTCCTCACCAAAGTCTGTTGCCACGTGTTGGAGCAAGATGTCTGCTGATGTCTGCCAAGGGTTCATACTTCCTGGGTTCCTCTCTTCCCAGGGCTTCTTTCTTTCTGGGCTCAGCTGTTCTGCTCTCTACACAAGGCCATCTGTAGACTATCAGGCAAATGGCTTGTCTCTCTTCCTGGGGCCTCTGCTGTTTCCAATTGAGCCTTCTGTATTCCTCTGTGTTCTGTGTGTTTACTTTCCAGGGCTCCAGGATCAAAACTCTAAACTTCCTTCTCAGCAATGTGGCTTCCCTGTGAGTCCCCGCCCACCAAGGGGGCAGGGACTCAATGTCCTACTGACGTGACCCAAAGTCTCAATCATTCCTTAATCAAGTAAAATTAAAACCTCTGAACCCAATACAATCTAATCTGCCCAGAGGAAAAGACTGGTTTACAAGCATAATCCAATATCTTTTTCTGGAATTCACAAACAATATCAAACTGCTACAAGGAACAATCTGAAATAATTAGAATAAGCACATTCATAGAGTCAGAAACTAGAATACAAATTGCCAGGGGCTAGGGAGCGGGTAGGGAATGGGGAGTTAATGCTTAATTGGTATGAAATTTCTATTTGAGGTGATGAAAAGGTTTTGGTAATGGATGGTGATACTGGTAGCACAACATTGTAAATGTGATTGACACAAGTGGTTAATATTTTAGATTGTAAATATGTTACTAGAATAAAATTTTTTAAGAAACCAAATTCAACCCCAATTTAAACTATGGACTCTATTTAACACTACAATTATTATAACATACTTTCATCAATTGTAACTATGTTACTACACTAATGCAAAGTGTTAATAATAGGGGGGTGACTATGGAAACTCTGTATTTTCTGCATGATTTCTGTATATCTATAACTTGTCTAATTAAAAATTATATAATAAATAGATGAAAGCATTAAAAAATTGGAGGAGCAAATATGGTATGTTTTGTAAGGCTCTTTCTATAGATAGTCAAATGTGATAAGGAAGAGTGACACCAAAGATGTATGAAAGAAAAGTTTAGTAGTATTCACAGATCCTAGAACAGAGAGGGACAGAAGGCCTCTCAGAGTCACACAGGGAAACATGTCAGGAGCATGGGACTCAACCAAGCCGGTAGGGAACAAGGGTGGACCTTGGTACTGTGCCTTTCTAGTGTTATAGGGGTGGAGCTGTAGCAGTTGGTCAAGCAAGAATGGGACTTGGAAAGTCTGTATTTGACTTTCATGGGGTGTGAACCCAGTAAGGTTGAGAGGGAGACGCTGTTTACTTTATGTAAATAGGTGTCAGAAGGGGTTAGTAAGGGACCTAATGGTAAGGGTCTAAGATGCTGAGGCAATATGACAATGCAAAGTCCTTCATGTTATTTCAGACACTGAAGATGCTGAGGCAGCATGATGGAGTGAAAAAGTCTCCATTTAATTCACTACACAGTGAAAAACTAATAAAATTATGCAATGTAGGTGTAGTTTCTATATGGTGAGAAATTGCCTAACAATTGTATTGACTTGTATTGTTATGCATTATTGACTATAGTATGTGAAAAATTCCAGTCAAAGAAATGCTCAAGTCAGAATCCTGATAAAGTACCCACAGGATTTGGGGGCTAATGTGAAAGGTTGCAATTTATTTATGAGGATTATAAAATTGGCTTGAAAGTTGATCAGAATGTTTTAAAGAAGAGAAATATTCTGCAAATTCCTTTGAAAACACATATCAAATAAATTGAAAATTGAACATAAAGTTTGTAGTTGGCCTGTAAAAATGTCAACAATTTGTCTCCATGCAAAATATAGATCTGAAGTTTCTTTTTGTTTTTAAATAAGTGTTAGATTTCTTAACTTTCCATTATGGAAAGCTTGTTTGGCTTACAAATTGGTAAATCAGTAATGCTTCATACACTTTAGTGCCATGATGAGCTCCTAATTTCTGCAATCCAAGCCTCAAATAACTCTGAGATGCATGTGAGATGGGCAGAGTATAGTGTACCAAACTAGAAAGAGATGGGCAGCCCAGCATCCCCATTCCCTCACTGTGTGACCTTGAGAAATTGACTTAAAATCTTTGAGTCTAGACTTCTCTTCTGTAAAATAGGGGTACTAACATAGTGTGGCAAGAATTAAATGAAATTACATGTGTGAAGTGTTGAGCCCAGTACTGGCTCAGAGAAGGCGTTCAGGAAATGTGAGTTATTTTCTTTTCCTGTTGGTCAAACTGGGAGTTGGAAGCTGAAGGAAAGAAGGAAGGCAACACAGTTGTTAGTGATTGATGCCTTACTACCTCCAACACCTCTTGCCAATCCTGAGTAGAGATACTGATATGGCAAACCCAAAGGATGAGAAAGAATAGGGATGAGAATTGGGAAATTCAGTGACCTTAGTTGCGATAGCTGATATGAAAAGGAACAGCTAAGACCCTCCAGAGAACACCTGGAATATGTCTAATCTGACCCTGTGTTGATCTCATCTGTGAGAGACCCTGTTAAGTATTGAACTAGAACTCCAATATTGCCCTCTATCCAATGCCAATAGTTCTCAAACTTTGAACCATTTATGTCTTTAACCTTCTGATTTCTAAAACCAAAGTAAATGAATCACAGTAACAAATTCAGATTTTGAATTCTAAATATATATTTGATAAGATAATTTATCTCATTAAAATTTCTTTACAATGGTAAATGTAGATGACTAGATAACATTTTTATTTAAATATATAACTTCTCTCATTGGACGTGGGCAGGAGGAGGATATTGGAGAAGACTTTGTAACCTTGGCAATTAAGACCTAAGGTAGATTTTGACATCAGAAAGGGCAAAATTGTGGCATAACACTGTCTTTGCTTTATATAAATCTGTTTATTAATTGAGGGAGAGTTTCTGCTGTGGAAAAACTGAAGAGGACTTTTTTCATTTAAAGAAATAATATTTCCTATAACTCTGGTAAGTGCTTGAGCAGTCACTTTATAAATTGCTTTAAATTAAAAAAAAAATCCCATGGTAATGCTCCAGAAAATTGAAGCAAGCATCACATATTTCACAGCAGTAGTAAGAGAAGGGGCAAAAACAAGCAAAAAAAAAAAAGATATAATTTACCAAGTCTCAATTTTGATCAGAAAAAGACTCAAGGCAATAAGACATGCCATTTTATATAACCCAATCCAATCACCCTCAAACATATCTTGGAGTCCTTGTCCATTTTTATAACAAAACCTGCTCTTTCAGTCAATGTTTTTCACTTCTTCTATTTATCAAATGTCTTTTGACTTTTACCACTTTGTAACATTTTGAAATTTCCCTTTTCTTTTGGAAAAGATGTCACTGATGATTTAGTGGCAGAATTTCTCAGCCTCTGAAATGTATGTTCCAGTCTGAAATGCCTTTACATATGTTCTTTGGCTCTCCCCGATTACCCAATGCTCTTTGATAATACTGATTTTAAATGTCATTAGCCTTAGCGACTCACCTTCTACTTCTAATGCTTAAGGAATGGATCATTAACTCATTTAAAAAAATTTCCCAAAAAGGTTGGTTCTACCCACTTGTCCTTCAATTAATTATCAGCTTGCAAAAGGAGAGAAATAGAAGCCATATTAAATGACATCTTGAACCTGAAAAAAGAATCAGGTTGCCAGTAGAACATATTTAAAAGAATGATTAATCTCTCTGAATTTTATAGTCAAAACATTTTGACACTAACTGGCAGTTTTAATGATCACTGTAATTTAGCTGATGGGTTCATTAATAAAACTCCAGGACTAATTTATAACATTTACCACTGTGATCACTAAAGTTAAGGTTATAGAGAACAAGGAAGCAATTCCTTAGGGTTTGTATATCATGTTCTTAGTAATCATGGTGGGAAACTGTGCATAATAACTTCTGGAAAACAAGTAACAGGGAAAATTACCTTGTCTGCTAGTAGCCCTTGGTCCTATCGTATAGGTGAAGTGCCCCATAGCTCTCCCAAATGACTCAACTGCCAAGAACTCACTCTATAAATTTTAGTTCCTTGGAGAGAAAATAAAAAACGCAAGTGTTATCAAATCAGCAGAGTACAAGAATCTTTTAAATGCCATTAAAAATACAGGGACTTAATAATGTTGGTTTTGTTGCTGTAATGTATATTGGTGTGGTCAATCATTTTAAAGTTCAGGAAGCTTCTGTGAGATGGAAGTTCCCTGCCTGAGCCTTTGAGGTTTTAGAGTTCTGAGTGAGTTCAGCTCTCTCAAGTAAAAAGTGAGGTTATAACACCAAATAACATTTAGTTAAATCAACCAGTACCTTAGCAACTCTTGGTTGATGTTAGACAACTTTAAGAGTATCAGTCATAAGGGATTTTTCCATTAATATTTTAGAAGCTTTAAGGTGCAGTTCAGTTAGTGTTCAGGGTCAGGTAATGTTCACAATCTCAACATATATCAGTAGGGCCATTTGGGTGTAAGTATCCAGTTTGTCTGAATGTGGGAGAAGTGACAAATGCCATTAAAGTAGATCATAATAACAAAAATAGCAAATATTTGCTGAGTGATTGTGGTGTGCTAATTACCTCATATATTATTTCAAATGAGTCCTGAACTACAAAGAGGCAAAAACAAATGATTATAGGCCATATCCATTTTCCCCTACTTCTCCAGAAAAATAATTTTATCTCGGGACAGATCAGAATAATTTCTTAACTTTTCTGTGGCCATAGGATTAAGCTATGGGAGACAAGTGTAAGTGTTATATGAAATCTTCTGGGAGATATGTTTAGGTGGCAATGCTCACATGATTTTTGTGATGTACTTCTTAGCTCCTTCTTCCATCCTGTCTCCTAGAACTCGCATGTGCTATTTTGGACCATGAAATTGAAGCTACACGTGACTGAACAACAAGACAGAAGGAGACATGTTCCCTGATAGAGTGAAGTGCCGAACAGCCCAGGCCTGGCTGCCTGGATTTTATAAGAGAAAGGAATAGACTTCAAACTTGTTTATACTATAACTATTAATATTTTTCTGTTACTCATCACCAAATATAATTCTAAGATATATCAACTAGAGAGGGGCCAATTTCAAACCTGTGATTAAGAACCTGTTCTTCTACCTGATATATCATCAGTAAATAGGTAGTTTCTATTGAGATATTTGCTTTTTTACTTCTAACTTGTATCTCCTTTTACTGATTCCTGTCTTTCTCCCTGCTCCTCATGCTCCACTCCCCATTGACTTCCAAAACAGCTTGTACTGTAAAATGTGCACAAACACAAACTGTGGGTGCATTCTCTTATTCAACAACATTCCATAAACATTTATTCTTCATCTACTATTTTCCAGCTCTTTAGCTATATACTGAAATTATCAAGGGAAATGACACTATAAACTAATACTCATAACACATTCTGATGGATGCTCTGATAGAAGTATGTCATTGGGATGATGGTGTAACAAAGGGGTAACAACTCTTCCTAGTGGTCTTGTGGGGAAAGCATCAAGGAAATTTCACTGAAGCAGCATTACTTGAATTGAGTCTTAAAAGTTGAGTAGAAAAGGTGAAGGGTGGGGCAGAATATTTTGCACAGCATGGCCTGTAGGAAGGAGCAGCACTATGAAAGCTGATGGCATATGTCTGAAAGGAGGAAGTCTGACATGTGGAGGAGTGGCAGAAGATGACCCTAGCTTTGTGCCATGTCCCTAAGGACCTCCTACACCATGCTGAGGTACTGAGATTCATCTCCTGGGATACTGTTAGGGACTTTTAAATATGGAATGTTGTGAGCAATTTAGTACTTTGGAAAGACTTTTATGGAATAAATGATAAGAGAGAGTGAACAAGAAGAGAGACAGGATATTATTGCATTCAATGAAAGTGGGGTTGTGAATGAAGAGATGAATTCCAAGATTTGGTTAGAGCAGGAGTGAGACAGGGGGAGTAGAAAAATCTGAGGAGATAGAATTTGAGGAATCATCAGCAAAGAGGTAAAAGTTGAGATCATGAAGTGTTTCAAAATCCCTCAGGAAGAAGGTATAGAGTGTCAGGATGTGAGGGTTAAAGAAAAAATCCCAGGAAATAGGTGAAGGGAAAAAGAGTCTTTGGGATAGGATCAAAATCAGGAGAAGAGCCCAGTAGAGAGAGAGGAAGCAGGACAGGTAAAGTGATAGTATATTATGATTACTTAATTAGAGTCTGTCTTCCATACCGTGTCTTTTCATACCACAGGCTGAAAAACATTTTGTTTACTATTTTATCATTATCTTCTAATTAAAGTCCAGTGCCTAATATATTATAGTTGCTTAGTAAGAATGTGTTGAATGAATAAGTATCCAGTTCAGTGGAGAGAGGTTATGTCAAGCACATCCCAATGTTATAAAACAATAATAACAATAAGACTATGATTTAAAACCACATCCTTCTTCTGGTTCTTGAAAGAAGTGGATCAATTGTATTTGCTGCTTCCATCGAGAGAGAATGTAGCTTTCAGGGCATTTATCAGAACACTTGATTTGCCAAATTACATATTACAATTCTTTTTTCAGAAACTGTGATCACAATACCCATAGTGGCAGATTTTTAGTGGATGTAGACCTGTCTGTCTACCACACAAAGAGAGAACACATTGATGAAGAGACTGGAAAGGATTATCACATTTAATATAAAAATGGTGAAATAACAGAAAATAGAAAACAAAATATAAAACAGATGGAACCAAAATATTATATGAGTTTAGAATTACATTTTATGAAAGTAGAACTATTTCCTCGGGTCTAGAAATATAATATAGCCACCAGCAAACATCGATGACTATAGAGGAGCAGAAAGAGAATTTAGATGAAGGAAATGTTATCAGGAACTCATACAGAGACAGCATAGAAAACAACAAACAAATTGAGATTATAAACATCAGATTTACTGTTACTAGTGTTCTTGTTGGAAAACTCTTTCTAAGCCAAAATATAAAAACAATGGCTGAGAATTTTTAGGGTTATAAAGCCTTAAAAATTAAATTGCCAAGCATAGAATGTAGAATATTTTCATTTAGTTTTTAATTTCTCCTACATAGGTGGTCCTCAGATCCAGAGGGCTTCAGAATAAACAAAGTAATGTGCTGTTATTAAAATTAGAGAGGTTTTTCTCTTCATGCAGTTTTATTTCCATTCTCATTTTCTTAAGCACACAGAAACAGCAAAGCTGTATTCAACTTGGCCTTTGATAGGTTAATAAAAGTAATGGCATTTCAAGGTAAAATTCTTAGAGAAAATCTGCTATGCTTAATTTTTAACAGGGATAGGATATACCACTGTCCAGTCCTACCCAATTATTGATGCTGGGGTTTTGCCTTCACATCATTAGACCTCTCTGGGTATCAAAGACTCCATCTACCATTTCAGAAGGCCTCTGAATATCATTCCAGATAGGGCTTAGCAAATTCTTGAGTCAATGGCTGGAAACTTAAGTTACAAGCTCCTTGGACACTGGGTATACATCTGTAGATGGAAGGTTCACCCACCCCCAGAGGCACACTGCTCTCTACAGGTGATGGGTGGTCTTTAAATGTTGACCTGACTTCAACTGGACTCCCTGACACTGGTCACTAAGGGTGATGGGCTGTTTTTCCACAAGGACAATAACTCCCCTACATGATTATTCATCTCCCAGATCTGCTTCTCTCATTTCCCATCCTCTGACTTTCTTTAAGTCCATGCCCCATCTTAACTATTCTTCCCCATCTCCCTCATGGCCCCCCCACTGCACAGGTAAACCTGTATTCTCTGGGTGTCTGTATAAGTGTGAGGCTGTATGTTTACCCCACTACTCTTTATTGCATTTATTTGTTATAGTATAAACTCCATGTCGTGCTTTACTTAGCCTCCCTACTATGTTGACTATTTTTCGCTCCTTTCACTTTTATTGTAAAAATTCTTACTTCTCTTCAAGGCAATATGGGTGCCTCTGACTCATATGCATAGAAAGACCTCATATAAAGGAAATGGGAGAAACAAAACATGAAAATTAACATTTCAGGATATCACTGCAAATTCTAACTTCAATGCTAGTGATATTTCATACACAGAGAAGCCTTAATCTGGGATTTGTACATAAATTTAGCATAAATGTGAGTATTGTGCATAGTCTCTCTTTCTTGTCACATACACCTAAATATGTATCAAAACAAATTATACATCTCTATCCCTGAATCCATCTCCATCTCTCTCTCTCTTTTTCTATCTTTGTCTCTGTCTCTGTCTCTATCGTTGTGTAATCATTTACTTAGAATCAAACTTAGCACCATGGGATACTCACACCATCCAAGAACTGAGATGGCCTGAGGAAAGAGCATATTTATGAACTCCAGTTCACACACTTGGAGGAAATGGCCCAAGTATTTTAAGTTTAAGGTATTTTTTCTCACCCTTCCTCTTCCCCCCACCGTTCCTCCTGGTCTGTGAGAAATTTATCCAAGTTTGAATTTGGTTGAATATGGTTGAATTTATCCAAGTAAAAGGCACGTATGTTATCTCACAATCTCTCTCTCTCTCTCTCTCTCTCTCTCTCATATATATATATATACATATATATATATACCTACTGGAGGTGCTCTTATTAGCAGTTCTACAGCTGTATAGGAAAGGGAACTGAAACACACTCCCTGACTGGATTAGGCACCAAGGAAATAAAGACATTATTTCATGGAAGATAGTTTGAATCTACATAAAGGGATTCTACTGAGGCTGGGATGAAAGGCTACTTGCATTTGAGCAAGTAATTCAGACACTATGGTAAAACATGGCTTGAGTGTCTAGAAAACAGTCAGTGGCAATGGGACCAAACTGGGGCCTGTTGGACACCACTGCAGGGCCCTTCGAGACCAATAGGCTACATGTAGCACAGAGGAAGATGGCACTTTGTGAATCTCAGAAATTGTCTCCTCTCCTAAAATCTTTTACATGTAGGAAGGGGCATGAGTGAAGGCTAGAATTTGAATGCATTAGCACATAGGTCTACCATATGAAACAATGTGTTTGTTCTTTCCCATGCACTTTTTTTTTTTTTTTGGGAAAAATTATATCTTTATTAATATCCACATTAATAATTTTAGCACATTTCCCATGCACTTGACGACCTCCAGGCTTATGTTACCCTGAGAAATACCTGTATTGAAATATCTGTGTGAAAGACTCTATGAGGTCTGAACACCTATTGTCTATGGCAAGTCTAAGTGTCCCTGAGTGCTTTGTATCCTATCAAACTACCTAATCTTATTTCCACTCTTCTTTTACATGTACTCACTTCCAAGTAGCCTGTTCTTCTTGTTCCCATTTTTACATGTGCTTTTCCTTGGGATGGAAAACTGTTTTCTCCATGATTGAAAATGCCAATCTTGTTTCTACCTCCAAGCCTTATCTGGATATCTTCTGTCCACTCTGTGTCCTCTCTGTGGGCCTGCTCTACTTACAGCTAATGAAACTTGGGCTTTTATGGTAGGGCTTGCTTCTTTGGAAGAGCAATAGAGCTATAACTAGTTTGGAACACATAATATTTTAAATCAATACTTGCCTGTGCAGATATTGATAATTGGTGTTTCTCATGGTCCTTGACTTACATTCATTCTTTCTTTTCCTAATTGATTCACTTGAAAAATGTGGGACTGCTCTAACTGTTAGTTGTTGATCAATAATTGTTATCAATGTTGTTTAGTTTGTGGAACATGAGTGGTTCTACAGCAACTTGAATAATAACTGTGGATCAGAGGCCCAAGTGATGGAGAAATATTTCCCAACTTTTGGTCCAAGAAACTGTTAAGGTGATGCTTCCCAATCGCCATTTCCATCCTTTTCTTTAAAGAGCAATTAGGTCTTTAAAGGTAGATTCTTTCAGCTTCCCATTCTTTCACACCTGTCCTATGTCCCAATAAGTTTACATACATGTTATTTCATGATATATTTGAATTAGAAAATACCAAGCTAGAGTAAAGGCTAGGAGTTGATGTTTTTGTTGTTGGTGGTGGTGGTGTTAACTTTCTTAACTGAACAATTACAAGTACATTCATTTGAAATAAAGTGTATATAGGAATATGCAATCAAATCAATTTATGTTTTTTTTTTTTTTCAGTTTTCCCTAATCTATAGGAGAGCAATATTGCTTTACATTGTATGCTTTTTAAAGCTTTATTTATAACCAGTAGAGCATCATACCATATGTTCTAAAAAGTTACATAAAATTAATAATTTTAACCTATTTGTAGAAATACAGTAAAAGGAAATTTCTTTTAATGATAGTATAAAATTAAAAAATACATTTTAAAGCAAAGAATAGTAAGCAAATTTATTTTTGTACTCAATTACAAAGACCTACTAATTTTATTTTAAAATATTTGCTTCAGTTGGCAAATGTTTGTTTGCAAGGACCAGAGGACAACAATAATTTTCTCATAAACTGTAAAAACTATTCAGCTTGGGTTTCCCAGGAGCTGGAATAAGAACTCCATCAATAATAAGCTAATCCTCTCTTGCTTTCAATGGCTGTGTAGTTTCTTATTCTTTTTCAGCCTCCTATTTATTGGCTCTAGAGTCTTCCTTCTTTACCAACTGACTTCCTTTCTAGTTTATATTCCTTTTAACTTGAGTTGCTCATGGTTTAATACACTCTTTCTCTCTCTGACCTTCAACCATAGACTCTTTTTTTTTTTTTTTAAGATTTCTTTTACTTGTTTATTTATTTATTTTATTTATTTCTCCCTATACCCCCTCATTGTTTGCATTTGCTGTGTCTGCTTGTTGTAAGCTGGTCTTTTCAGGAGGCACCAGGAACCGAACCCAGAACTCCTGATGTGGGAAGGTTAACCATAGACTCTTACTATGTCAGATCCTCCTGTTAAGAATCCCTGTCACTCTTTTTCATAATTCCAAATTCTTGGAAGTAAATATGGTCTAACTTCTGTTTTCAAGGCAGACTTCAGAAGTCATGTTTGCTCACCAGTTTGGGTGAGTCATTTTGGTTCAGGTTCCCACTTTGGTTCAATGAAGGAGTGGGGTTACATGGCATAAAACATGGCCACCTCAGTGAGGCTGTGAACCTGGCAACAATCAATAAGTCTAGTATACTTGTCCATTTCTTTTTGTTCCACCTATCCCCAGGCCAATCTAAGACATCCTCTTATCTCTTGGTTATTATCATTGACTATTAATTGGCCTCCCTTCAGTCTTCAGTCTTAGTCTCTTTATCCATCCAGCACATCACCAAGAGATTTTCTCTTCTCCAAATCTGTGCTTCTCTTGTCTTTGCCAGCCTAAAAATTCATCTGTGGCTCCCCAAGGCATATAATAGCAATTCCCAAAGTGTGTTCTACAGGATGCAAATAGGGTTTTACAGGTATTCTATCTTGACATAAGATTGGTAAATACTGATTTAGCCAGTTATCACCAAGTTTACTTTCTCAGAACACAGTAGGAACTTTAATATGCTGATAGGTATTGTAATCCTTTCAGAAGGGATATAATATGCAGCATTTTCAAACTTACTTGAACATTTTTTCATGGATCGTTAAGTCTCTACAGAATATACTTTAACAAAACACTGTCCTAAAGCAGAAAATAAAATTCACTATTTTGTATATTTAAGTCTTCAACAATCTATATTCTCAAACTTGTACCCCATGCATGGATTTTCTGTATAGTTATGAAAAAGGATGTTTTAGTCCCATTGCTTTGACCTTAGGAATATTTTCACTCTACATTTCTGGACTTAATGGGCCATAAAACAAAACAGCTGTAATATCTTTGTTTCTGTTTCTCATCTCTCTTCCTGTGTTTCTTTATGGGGGCTCTCTCTTTCTCTCTTATTTCCCCATTCTTTTTCTCTCTACTCTTTCATCCCCTTGTCCTTCTGTTTTTCTGTCCTCTCTGCCTATCTCACAAAATTGGTCATAATTTTTTCTTTAAACCAAGGAACAAAACTTGCAATGGTAGAAGCCACAGTCTATAAAATTTGCTATAGATAAAAAATTATTTATGAGTCAAATATTCCCTGAAAGCTTTAAAAGAAAAGATCTGTCACCAGTTAAAATATTTTTAGAACAAATTAAAAAATGAAAAGTAGAAATATTTTATCTACTATCAGAAAATGATCAAAAAAGTGAATCGAATTAAAAAGATCACCTGCAAATATTTTTTTGATGAGAAGTCATTAATTTTTCATAATTATGATTAAAATGCTTTTATTCAGCATATTATTTAAATCAGAATGTGTTCAAGGCCAAAACAATGTTGGATAGAAATGGCAGGATTCCTTTTAATTCTCTAGCATGTGCAAGTAAACTGTTCATATGATGGAGACATTTTCCTTCCAACTTTGTACATGTGACTCTAAGTATTCTTCCCCTTACTTTCCATTGATCTGTTTTCTACTGATTCTTCAGGGCCACATTCTCATGAACTTTCTGTGATTACCTTGTTCCATCTTAATATCCTTGAAAATTCATGATACCAATGGAAAAGGTGATCGGTTACATGTTCTTGAAACAGTTTGTTCTCAGAGCACAGTTGTGTATGTGTGTGTGTGTGTATGTATGTATGTCTCAATCCCAATTTAGGCTTAAATAATTGATTTTGGAATTGTGTCTAGCCACTGTAATAGGCAAGAAATGGACAACACACCAAGATTTGACTACACCAATGAAAAATCATAAGTAGTAAGAGAACAGAACAATTGATATAGATAATTTGCTATGTGACTTTTGAGCAAACAAAACAAAGCAAAACAACAACAAAAAAATTGGCTATTAAAGCATACTTCTATGGGATATGAATGTGTATTCATGTTGTCATAGGTATGTTTCTTGATACCTATGAGGCCTACACAGTAGCCAATAAAAGTTTAACTTCCTTCTTGGGGAAGTCCTACTTTCTCAAATAAAGCAGCAAAAATCTGTGGAATATATAAGCAGTGCCTAACAAAAGAAAACAGAACAATATGCCAAGCCTTTGAACTTAATGATTGAACTTATGAACTTTGTTCCTATAATCATGAAACTAAACATAATCATAAGGCCTAAAATTTACTTCCTGAAAACCTCCTTGTTACTCAAATGTGACCTCTCTATAAGCCAAACAAAGCAAATGAATGCATTACTCCCCCATCACAAACATAGGACATGATTCCTAGGAATGAGTCTCCTTGGCACTGAGGGATTTTTTTGGACTGGAATAAAAATTTATTTTGCAAATCAGAGGGTTTTCATTTATTTGTTTTAAAAAAATTGATTGAACTGAGGAATATTTACCAAGCACTAACCAACAGTGCATTTGGGAAAAAACATGACCAAAAATGGGAAACATTAAATAATCAAGTTTTTTTGTGGCTAAGAGATTTTAAAGTGAGTCGGGAAGTCATTCTGCAAGTTAGGATTATGCAGGTCTAGGCAGATTCACAAACTGCCACAGTAAACAAAGCCTCAAACAAGAGTGTTCCCAGGGGCTCTAGAGATGTCCAGACACCAGAGGCAAGGCACACAGCCTCATGAAGTCAACACCCCCTTTGGGGGGCCCTATTTGGGAATATATGATAATCCATTTCCCCAATATCACATGGTTATAAATCCCCTACTCATGATTCTTCTCCTTTTATTTGAACCTATAATCTTCAAAATATCTGTTAAATATATATCAGAGACTTAAAGCTTTGGATTATTCATGTGCCAGTTGAGACATGAATTCCAGCAAAGTTGCAGCCAACTTCTACTCTTCAGTTCTTTGGGCTTGACTTGCACAACTGACAAAATGACAATGATGGACAAGTTCCATCCCCAAAAAACAAGGAATATCTACAACTGCAAGCAAAACAAATCTTCCCCTCTGCCCCATAATGTCTAAGTCCCCTCTCAGCCTGAAGCAGTCAGAGCAGACATTATCCCAAATCCATCCAGACTGAGGTATGAACAAACATAAGGGTCACTGACCAAAGTAGATTTATTGTTGTAGTTATATATCCATTAACTTGTTTTAATGGAAGAACTTGTAACATTGATATAAAGATAGTGGTTACTAGGGGTTCAGAAGGGAAGGAGAGGCATGAATAGGTAGAACACGGGGCATTTTTAAGACAATGAAATTGTTCTGCATGATACTGCAGTGACAGACACATGATATTATACATTTGCCAAAGCCTATAAAACTGTACAGCACAAAGTGTAAACCATAACGGAAACTATAGACTTTGGTTAGTAACAATGTTTCAATATTGGTTCATCAATTGTCGTAAGTATACCATACTAATGTAAGATGTTAATAATAAGGGAACCTATGTGTGTGGGTATGTGAGGGGTGTTAAATGGAAATTCTTTATGCTATACTTTTGGTGTCATTTTTCTGTAAATCTGAAACTTCTCTAAAAATAACATTTATTATTACAGAAAAACATTGACTGGTTGAAATAATGGTCAACATGAATTAATTATTTTAGAATAAAGATAATTCTTTAATCAACAGGCAATTCTTATACAAGTTTACTAGAAACAAATGTCACAAAACGTTCATTACCTATTAAAGATGTTATCAATAATTTCTTAATTTGAATTCCAACAAGGATAGGAAGCATGACAACCATGATTTTAATTAGTTTGAGTTGATAAATTGTATCTTAAAAATAAATATTATATACCATCCAAATGAATCCTTTCATATACCTTTAAAATTTTTAGTAAGTGAGGTATCCACAGACTAATCTCACAAGTCCTTAGATTATGATTATAAAAGGAAAGTAAAAAATTCAGTTAACTTATCAAAGACATTTTAATTCTTGTGTCCTCAGTCCCTGAAACAAATGAAAAGGCCTCAAAGTTTCAAGAAAGAAGACATTTATTTAGTGTTATCTACTTTCACATTTCATCTACTAGAACTTTCTGATTTGTCTTCCAAAATATTTTTCCTCTCCAAGTTAGATAGTAATTTAGTACTTTCAGAAGACTCTTTTTGTTAACCATGTATTACTTTAGCTCTCTTTTTTAAGTTCTGTGTTGATCAGATATTGAAAATGAAATGAAATCTTATAGAAAGTCTGAAGGAAGAAAAACTGTTGTGCATATTTTCTATTTATTAAAGAGATTATTATTTATATGTTGAATATCTATTTCTATTATTTATAGAGCTTCATGATTAAAAATATAATAATGAAGTATTTTCATGAATAACTTCAATATGCTTGAGAAGAAGATATTAGATTTTATTTTTTTAAATGTATTTTTTGTTTTCAAGTTAATTTATTTTGGAAGAACATTCCAGTAAAAAGCTATGGCCATGGTACTCATACTGTTGCAAGTTTATACTACTTCTTTATGGAAATAATGAATTTTATCTCTTCTCCATATTCACCAAATTACCTATCCAGTCTGACATATTTCTACCTCTTTTCAGCTTCTTTTCTATGATAAATCAAAGTCATTGTTAGTGCAGACTGCTCTAACAACTTAAGACTTCTATATAAAAAGTTCCGCAATTTTCTATGGGCAGGGAGTAGGCTGGAAAAGCGACCCAGCCACAAGCAGGTTCATTTCTTATGGAAAAGGAAGGAAGACTCAGAGGGTGGAACCAAGAGCTTGAAGGGAAGAACTATGAACCTCAGAAAATCATTTCCCAGAAGCCAGATTGTGCCTTAAGCAAGTAACAGACAATACCCACACAACTGGATTTCAGGACTACAGATTTAGAGGAAGCATGCCCAAGAAAACAAAGCTGAGGAGCCTCACCTGCACCTGAAGATGATTTAGGTAAGGAGATCCTGAACCTCCAATGGACCGTGATGAAGCAGGCCAGTCATTATTTGAGCCCAAGTTTTTCATCTGTAAAATGAGAAGAATTAAACCAAATTATTTCTAAAGTCTTTCCCCCTCTTTTTATGATTATTACCCATGATTTTCCATTATTTGTACCACATGACCATCTTGGCTGAATTAATGGTTGAGTACATTAACTTATTGGATTCTGTATACTTGTATTGGGAATTATTAGGTAGTAGATTCCCAGAGAGCAATAATCACATTCTGTCTGTATTCTGTAAAATTTCCATAGTGCTTTAGAGCCAAGTATTCATTAGATGTTAAATAAATATTAAACGATGAACACGGTCATGTTAATCTGTGGTGTACTAGGATGATTGCACCATTGCTGCTGAGCTTCTTTTGCTTATTAAAACCATTAACAACATGAACATGTACTCTTTGCTACTATAACATGACAAGTAAGGGTGCTTACAACAGTGACCTATTTCAGGGCTTCTCAAGTGACTAGAAATTGAGTTCTAACGTCAGGGTAGAATTCAAGAATAATTTACACAGTGTGAACTGTCCTTTGGGAAATATTTCTCATCAGGTTGCTGTCACAAAAGAGGTTGTCTTCATGGGTTATTTGGGATATGTTTTGACAAGTTGATCTTTGTTCAAGGGATACTTTAGTGAAGAGTAAAAAGATCATTGATCAGCAAATTAGATGCTTCAAGGAGAGACCTACAAGCTGGGTTTCATGAGTCTTTGTGAGCTATTTGGCGTGAGGCCATGCTATGATGCATATTTGAAAATGATGTTTTTTCACCATTCAGAAACCCCCAAATGAAGCAGAAACTTTAAAGAGTTATTTTAAATAGAACATTTTCTTTTAATAATTGCTATATTTTCAACTGTATTTTCAACTCAAAGACCTTGATGAAATCTTTCTGATCCCTTCAAGTCTCTTCTAAAAGGTGCTATTGTCTGCATCTTGGCTTTTTGACCTGTACTTACTATTTGGAGGATTGAGGGTTGAGTTTACTAATCAAAGGAAAACCAACTCTTGAAACCCATTAAAAAATGCCTAGAAAAATGTCACATGAATTTATGCAATTGAACCAGTTTTTCCTCAATGGGTATCAGTGAAACTGTGATAATAAGGCATAAAATGGGTGGAGAGTTGCTTATTATCTGGTTAGTTTAGTTAATATAGTCAGCTAAAGGGAACAAATCTAACATTCTATCTGATGCCTGTTTTTGTTTATGTTTCTTAAATTAATTATGCAGGCAGCTTCTAAAATGAAAGGCTGTTTTTTGCAGCCTACAACAAAGTGCCCTATTAGGCTATTAGATTGGACTGTCATATTCACATACTCACATGCACACACATATTCATGAAATCATACTTACATATATCTACCACTAATCTTATTTCAAAGTCTTTAGCAGAATTAAGGTATAAAGCAATTTTGAGAAACAGGGCAAAGCAAAGTTCTCTAAAAATGTTTTTTTTTTTTTTTTTTAACTAACAAAAAATACTACTGTACTAGTGTTATTACTTACATTACTACCATCTGTCATTTGGTAATTTTATTTTTAAAGAAAAAAAAAGTGTTTTCCTGACACACCTTAATTCTTTGCTTTCTACAGCATTCCATCTGTCTCAGTAGTTGAAATGAATTTCCAAGATAATACTTAAAGGAAAGATTTGATCTTTTGTGGTCTCTGAGCTTGTGATGCTTACAAGAGGAAGGATAGTAATGTTATAAAGTTGAATCCTTTGCATCTTATATGATTCATCAGATTTCTACCAAATTGCTGAGCCCAGGAAAACCAGGCTAGTCCTGCTGGCAGTAATGAGACACCATGGAATTGTTTCTTACCCTGAAAAATGGTTTATGGGAATGTCCCTGGTGAAGTCTACCCTTCAGTTCTGTGATTGTAGGGAGATACTTCAAGAAGGAATGACTCACTGGTCATGACCCCAAACTCCAATGGGAATCTGTGTCAGCCTGATGAATGAAGCCATTTTCTGATAATTATCCTGAGGCTTTGATAGGAGTCCCAGGGCCTGCTGCCTCTGTTATTTTGACCACTCCTAGGGCAGCAGGCTGAGAGACCAGAGTGAGCCATGCTGGCAGCTCCATATCAGTCACGCCAGGGTTGTTTTTGCCAGGGCTTGGACTTCCTCCTATCAGATGGGAAGGTTCAAGAAGCCAGTCAAATCATGCTCATACTTTCATCTGAAGATTTTTCTCAGCAAGATGATGATTTTCATTGAATACTCAAAATAATATAAGTAAAAGTATCTCTTTCTAGGGCAACATTGACATGAATAATAAGTAAAATTTTGGCTGAATTTAAAATAATGGTACATTTCTGCAAATGCTTCTGGCTCTTAGCCTTGAAAGGCAAGAAACAAAGCATTTCTTTTGGGCATAGGCTTTCTTGTACTTTTCTGGTAGTTTCCCTAAATCCTCTCATTTAAGGATAATATAATTAGTTTAAATTAAGTCTTTTTGAGAATGTTCATGTTTAATTTCTTAGATTGTTCCTCAAAATCTTTCCAAGTCCATTGTTGGAGGTCATGATACATAATATTACTAGATTAGAAGTGAGAGGATGATTCATCTGAGGTTTGAATTCTATTTAAAACTGGAAGAAAAGTAAAATTATTCTGTTGTTTGTACTTGCATTTTCTGAAGTATACTTCAGATTTGTTTTTCTTTACATGTTACTGTCCTCCTGTCAGCACACAGCAAATCATGGATCATGGAGTCATCTCAGCCTGGGATTAGATACTCATTCTGTCACTTGACAACCTGGTCATCTTAGGTAAATTATGCTATTTATCAGACAATCAAGAAATGCTGGCTTCCTTTCTCAAATTTTCCTGGTTTTACTTTAATATCATTTTTCTTGCCACCAGAAACATATCTCTTCCTTTTCTTCTTTAAACCTATTTCCTTTTGATGCAAAATATCACTCCTGCTATCCAAGTGCCTAAAATACAACTCATATGAGAGTTACATTACACAGGCAAAGTGTGAATATTCTTTGGTTCATTGTGGCCCAATCTGTGTCACACTCAAAGAAACAGTTCAGAAATACACACACACATGTATATATATATATTCCATTTCCAGAGCTCCATTTCTGCCTTAACTCCATTTTCAGAGTGGTGTTCTCAACCAGGCGCAGTACTGCCCCTTCAGAGACATTTGCAAATGTGTGGAGGTGTTTCGGGACATCCTGCAATATGTGGGACAGTCCTGCACATTGAAGAACTGTTCTCCCAACACTACAGTGACTCTATTGATAAACATTTCTCCAGAGAAAATTCCTTAAATGGAAGAGCATTATGAATGTATAATCATTAAAATCCCTCTTTTTTTTTTTTTAATCACTGGTTTCTACCAAAATCCCTCACAAAGATTTGAGTTGATCCTGAAATGCTCATTCTCTCTCTCAGTTCCCAACCACAAAAGCTTTCTCTGAAAGCCACAGTGCTTTTGTTTCTCTTCTCCCTCCCCATCTCCTTCATTTATTTAGTTCATACTTCCACATAGCCTGCATAATTTGCATTCTGTCTGAATTTTTCCCTTTTCCTTTAAGAAACCACTGGAGATAGATCAGCATGCAAGAACCTTTTTCTCCCCAGAAGCTGGAAGAAGGAAGAGGGAAGAATTTGAGGACTTATCCATTAAGTTTTGTTCCTAAACCATAGTTAGCAGCATTTCTGCTGCTGCTACTGCTTGCACCTAATTTCCAAAGGAGTGAGAAAGTGTGTGTGGGAAGAGTGGACAGGTTGTCACTCCTGACAACACTTTTATCCGCATGTTCCCCAACGACACCAGTATTGGTAGTAAACCTTTCCTGCAGCTGATATTTGGGTACACATTCGGGTGGTTAAGTATCATCCTCAGGAATCTGTGCATCTATCTCTCTTCTGAATTTATTTATAGTAATTTTCATATCTGTTTTATTTTTAATTGAAAATGCCTAAAATACATAAAATAATATTTACGTTCCTATAGTCTAATATGCTTGATAAAATAGGGGCATATATTTATGAGGATAAATTTTGTCCTTGAATATGAGTAGACTCATAACAGTGTTACTATTACTGAAGAATTTTTATTATATAAACACAGAAAAGTCAATGGTAGAAAAAAAGAAGGGGTTCATTCTCATATAACATTCCTCTAGATGGTAACAGGAATCTTTGTAATTACCTATCTCAATATGGTACTCATATGGATTCTTGAACCTATATATTGACCAGATAAAAACTTTTTATTTAAAAAGAACTGAAAAAGAAAGCAAATAACCATTTGATCTATCCATTCTATTCTTGACTGTGACTCCAAATTATAGCTTGAAACGGGCATATGTCATCTATGCGAGGCCAAGTTCAAAAAGTAGCAGGTATCACCTGAACAACTAAAACTTTTGTATTAAAGTCTTATGGCTTTAGCAACCATGAATTCAATTTTAATAATTACAGGCTACATTCACAAAGAAGGCAAAAATCTTATTTTAGGTATAGGTCTAGCAGATTATCCTAGCATAAGAAATGTCATAAATCAACCACATTCCTATTTTATTTGTGTTCCCAATGCTTTCTGGTAAGAATACTTCACATAGAAAGTGAAAGAAAAAGATATAACTGAAAAAAATCCATGGGGAATGAAGCAACTGTATTAAATATTGGGAAAATTATATACTCTTTTAGGTTTTAAATTTATTGTTTCACTAAACAGTATTTCTTAGGTAGGAAAAAATACTCCAGTTTCTTAAAACTAACACTGAAATTTTACTTTAAAGGGAGTGCTTGTGAAAGTCCTTTGGGATATTTGCTATACTTGAATGGCCAGTGTTCATCCACAATTCATTGGTTTTAACCAATTCATTGGTTTTCTCCTTTAGGAGACAGGAATCTTGTAAGAAGGAAAAGCCCATTACAGGCTAGTCAAGAATAATACTCAATACAGTACAGTTGAAACCATAAGTATTTTACATTGTTCTTTTAGCAGGGGACTCATTAGACCATTTATTTCACTTAGCCTTCATGCCTTCCCCAAGACTGCATCGCTAAAGAATACAGCAGTTGTTAAATATTGTGTAATCTTATTTCCTGAGCAGAACTTCCTGGATGAAATTGAGATGACGTAAACATTGATTATGATGGTGAACTTATCACTTCTTATGGCATTGTAAGTGATAATTTTATCTTTTCCCTAATTAACTAGCCCAAGAGTAATATGGTATAATAGCCTTTTGATGTTGTAGAATGGAAAATTCTTTAAAAGTCTACTTATAAATGGAACGCGTATAGTTCAGATAAATCAGACTGAGCTTTCTACCATCCTGGAAAGAGCGGTTGTTTGGGAGTTGCTACACTTGGTTTTGAGGTATGGTTTAAGATGCATGACCTTTGCAAGTCACTTAACTCTGACAGCTTCCTCATATCTAAAATGGGGACAATACACTACCTCCCTACCTGGTTTACAGTACAGTTGTGAGCAGTGTTTATCTTTCACCTATCGATGACACAACATTCTGTACAACACCGCCTCCCCCACAGATAAAGTTAATCATTCTCCTCATGCAGTGGTACCTTTTATGTTGTGATGTTATTACACTAGAATTTTTAAAGCAATTTGTTTATTTACATGTCTATTCCTTTTATAATCTGTTACATTCTTAAGGTATATGGCCCAGGTAGTTTTCATAGTTTTATCCCTAGCACCTGGCATGAAGGTGCTACATAGTGAGCATTCAGAAAATAAATTCATTACATAATAAATAAATGAAACCATTTTTCAAACTGTAAAACACTGTATATTAATGGTGCTCAAAATAAATTTTTTTTTCATCTCCATATCACTCTTTTGCATTATGTTATACTCTCTTTGGTTATGATATTATCTGAGTTCAAACTTAATCTTTGACATGCATTTTAATATTAATGTATACACATTTTTGTCTGTGATGGGTAGAAAATGTGATCTTACTAGGTAATATATCCCTATTTTAACTAATTTTAACATTGCTAGACCATTTAAAATCAATTTCTAATAACAAGAACATAGTAATGTACTTGATGAAAGTATAGAACACAAAATTAATTAGTATTTTCTTTAATAACCTGTGAAGCAGTTTAATATCACAGCATGCCTTTGGACCATGGAAAGGGAGGAAGGCAGTGAAATAGAAAAAGGGGAAAAATCAAGGAAAAACCTATTATTTTTTTTAGCCCTTTATGTACTGAGAGATAGAATGCTCTCTTCACTTTTACAGATAACTGAAATTCAGAAAGATTAAATAACTTCTCAAGGTCACATACCTGGTTGGTAGCAGAAATATCCAAGTAGGTCTAACATGAAAATCTTGCAAGCTCTCTACTAAACCATTTTATAGTATTCCAAACATGTGGTTATTTGGCACAAGATAATTGAAATAAAAGCATATATTCTCTTATATAACTGCATTTTAACCATAAATAGTTGAGGAAAACCATGTTGCAGTCCCAAATCCTTTCACTGTGCCCTGTGATGGGCACAGCACACATTTTTATTCTGAAACCTATAGGCCTTTAGTAGCCTTTATTTCAACTTAAAGGATTTTGTTCTCTAGTTTTCAGTTGCATTTTTCATCAAAAGGTATAAACTGATTTAAGTATCAAATTAAAGTAATAATTTCAGTGTTTTAAATTACCAGGGATGCTATAACAAATACCACAGACTATTTGGCTAAAACAACAGAAATGTATTATCTCATAGTTTTGGAGGCCAGAAGCCTAAAATCAAGATGTGGGCAGGATCATGCTTTCTCTGTTCTGTAGCATTCTAGTGGTGTATTGCTGGTAACAGATAACTAAATCTCTGCCTCCCTCACACAGCCATGTGTCTCTTTTAGTCTCATTCCTCCTACTAATGTGTCCAAATCTCCTCTGCTTGTAAAGATTCTAGTCATATAGAATTAAAGCCCAACTTGTTTCAGGATGGCCTCATCTTAACTAATAACATCTTCAAAGATCCTATTTACAAATGAGTTCCGATCCAGTAATAGGACTCCAGTAATAGGACTAAGACCCATCCTGATTGAGTTGGGCCACACTGTAACCTCATCAAAAGGTCCTACTTACAATGGTTTTTCACCCACAGGAATGGATTAAGTTTAAGAACATGTTTTTCTGGGATACATAGCTCCAAGTCATCACAGCACTTAATAAATTCTTTTTGAATAAAATAATTAATGAAATAATATACAATTAAGAAGGTTTTTAATTAGTAGGAAAGCACAAAGTTGAAACTATGTAAAGAAATCATTCTAAAGTAAGGTTGACCTGCCCAAGAGACCACATGTTCAATTTTTAAAAATTCTTTACATGTCTCATTCATGAGTCATTCTGTTCCCACCATTACTAAATACTAAATACTACACAATCCTTCACTGCAAATATTAGAACCTTTCAGAATAACACTCAGCAATAAATAGAAATGCATCATTTAACCCATTAACAATACTAATGTAACGAATTCAGTTATTATTGCTGTTATACTGAAAAGTTGCAGCAGTAGTAGTAACAGAGCTACTAAATGTCGTGAATACAAGCTTTGCAAATATTAGCATAACTATGTAATGTGAAGTGTGAGCATGTGCATGCAAAGGTGAAGGTATTCACACATACACACACAACATCAAACAATCAAGAAACTCCCTTGTGAAATGAACACATCTTTAAGATAAAATGCTAATTATTTTAGCACACTTGACGCTAAAATGACTGTGGTTATTTTGATAAAGTTACAAAAACCTACCAATTATTGAAAGTCATGTAATTAATCAACCTTAATTAAGTATATCACAATATGTAAAGCATGGTGCTGGACACTTTAGAGGATAGAAGAAGGAATAATATCTGATCTCTAACTTCTAGGAGCTAACTCTAAGTGGAAAGAAAGCATATACACACACCTGAATAAGTATAATGAAAAGTCACTATATGGTATGGATTGAATTAATCTCCTAAAAATATATGTTCAAGTCCTAACCTCCTGTCCTGTGAATGTGATTCCTATTTGGTAATAGGATCTTTGAATTTGTTGTTTATTAAGAAGAGGCCAATCGATAAGGGTGGACCCTAACCCAATATATATGACTGGCGTCCTTATAAGGAGAGGAAATTTGGACAGACAGACAGAGAAAACAGCCATGGGATAGAGGCAACAATTGAGTTACACCATGGATTGCGGACAAGTCACTGCCAGAACCCTACAGACTTCAGAAAAAGCATGGCTCTGCCAACACTGTGATTTGTACTTCCATCTCCCAGAGCTGTGAGACAATAATTATTTTTGTTTTAAGCCACCCAGTTTGTGGTAATTTGTTACAGCAGCCTTGGCAAACTAAGACAGTACATATGTGTCAAATAGTAATAAATGGTATAAGACTCAGAGAGGAGACAGAGAAATGCTTGTGGGCTCAAGTAGTCAGTGAAGCTTTATAGAGACTAGACTATGTACAAATTGCATGGTGGAGACATGGGCAAAACGTTCCTATGGCATATGCTAAATGATGAAGTGATGAAATTATGAATAGTCTATTTGAGACATGAATGTGATTGGAGTGAAAGCTTTGTGCAAGAGTATGAATGAGATGGCAAAGACAAGTGTTGAGCATTGAAAAACCTAGGTTAGGCATTTAGACTTCATCCTATTTGAGAATAGTTTCAAAATGATATTTTAGAAAATTTAATCTAGAAATTACATGCAGTACAATTTTAAATGAGGTAGGGGAAAGGGTGGGGAGGAGAAAGGTGAGAAAAGACAAGTGGTACAAGGTAAACAAGACCACCATGTATGTTTCTGCAGGTTGTGCACTGCACATTTCTGAGGTGCTATTGTTATAAATTATGACCTGCATATCTGTGTGCAGTGGCTTTGCAGATAAAATGGAAATAAGGAGTGAGTGGTGGCAAAATGGAAGACAGAGTATGAAGCAAATTATGCAAAGAAAAATTTGAATGAAAGCAGCAAGTCGGGGCCTTGATTAGAAAGATAAAAATATTTTTCAAAAATAAAAAAGGGAAGTGCTGCATGTTTGAAGTTAAAAGAGGAGGGAATAAAGGAATGATTAAAGAGAACATACACTTGAAAGAACAGGATCTAAAGATGTTGGAACTTGAAAGCACAGATAAAGGATCTGGTCTTTGAAAATGTGTGGACACTTCCTCCTTGAACTTAGAAGGAGGAAGCAAAAATAGACATAATAATCCCAGCATGATTTCCCTGATAGCCACTATAAACAGACAAAGGTGACTAACAAACCTATGGAATAAATTATGGAAAAGTCAGACTATTCTGACATACCAACTGCTGTTATTCTTCTACCTGAGAAAGTTTTAGAAAATAATTTTTCTATTGGAGCAGTTTGGTATTGTTTATGAATTCCAAAAATAGATATTGGATTGTGTTTGTAAACTTGTCTGTTCATCTGGGCATATTAGATTGTATTAAATTCAGAATTTCACTTTTACTTGATTAAATTATGATAAGGACTTTGAGTCAGCGATGACAGTGGGATGTTGAGTTTCTGCTCCCTTGGGTGACACAGCAGAGGAGAGAGTGGGAGCTTTGATGCTGGAGCCTCAGGAAGTAAATGCACACAGGAGAAGAACACAGAGGAATAGAGACAGCTCCATAGACATGGCAGTGGCCCCAGGAAAAGAAAGAGCTTGATAGTCTACAGCTGACCTTGTGGAGAGAACAGAGCAGCTAAGCCTGGAAAGAAAGGAACCCTGCGGAGACAGATGAGCCTTATGCTAACCTACACCTGAGAAAGGAGGGAGCTGGGACCACAGGGTCTTAGGAGGAAGAGGAAAGCTGAACTGTCACAGAGAATGCAGCCGTCTTGCTCCAACATGTGACAACAGACTTGCATGAGGGAAGTAACTTACATTTTATGGTCTTATGACTGTAAGCTTCTACCCCAAATAAATACCCTTTACAAATGCCAACAGATTTCTGGTACTTTGCATCAGCACCCCTTTAGTTGACTAATACATCTATGATCTTCTGACTAAGTGTTCTTCCCTGTTACAAAGTTGTATTTAAATATCTGTATTTTAGGGCCAAAAATAAGCACTAGTGTTTCCTCTAGCATATATATTCTTCAAGCAAAATCATTAAAGGAGAACAGAGGTGAGATATATATTTTACTCAATAAATCACTCAATAGCAATAAAGTCATTGATTTCATATTTACTTTATTTTTAAGTCAGTGATCTCTGTGATATATTTAAATATGAAAGTTCAACTTTATCAATTGATTAAGATTATGTTATAAATGAATAAATTTTTACTGAATATTTTACAGTCATGATCAAAACATTGTGCAGGCATTTATTGTCTACAATGACCTATAAGATTTCATCATAATCCTCAAGGACCATACCATACAGTTGGAGAGATGATATATATATATATATATATATATACACATACACACACATACATACACACATATATACATATATGCATACATACACATATATATACACATATATATACTCACTCACACAAATAGCTATTATAAAAAGCAAGTTAAAATACCAAATTGTTGATAGACCTAACAGGAATTATGCAAACTTGAGGGAGAGTAAGTGATTGTTATGGGGACAAGGCTTTATAGAAAAGTGAGACTGTCCTGGATTCTGAAAGCTAAGTACTGATACCTATTAGACAGTTTAATTTAAATACGTGCTCTAGCTTAAAACTTAAAGGGCAGAAAAATCCCTAGTATATGTATTATACTTGGTAGTGCATATTATATTCATGAATTCTGCTTTAGTGATAAGTAAATTATCATTTGGACTATCATAGCTTTTAAAAATAGACATTTAACTTTTTTCATTCTAAAAGTAATGCATGCTTATGGTAAGAATCCTGGAAAATATAAAGTGTTTCTATATATCATAATCCCACTAGACATAAATACTATTACACATTTCCATATGTCTTTCTTCTTACAGATACAGTATTGAATATCTTAATGTAGCTCTTATCGGAGTCTGCCTTGCACTTCTTAACTAGTTTCCCACATTAAAATGTCTGCTGCCTGAATATGGTAAATAGAAATTCATATTTGTATCTCCTTATTGAGCAAATCACCATTTTTCTCCCCTGGCAGAAACAAGAAAGTGTTGTCTGCTTTTAACAGTGGACCAGTGAACGCCTCACATTTAAATTTAAATTTTCTAGAGAGAAAGCATATTGACTTTTCTGGATGGCATCTTTGACTTTTTCAGTCTTTATCTACTATCGGACCACTTAAAACAGCATGTGTCAATCTTAATGTATATTTTATCACTGTGCAGTTGTTTACTTGAAGAATATTGCCTTCTTATATTCCAAGTTTAAGTATAATTCATGACTGGGTGCCCAAATGAGTCATCTTCTTTTTTCTTAATTGAAAAGAAGTATTGTCTGGATCAGTAAAATTGTACTGTATGTAAGTGTGAATATAAATGTGTATGTGTGTTTCTATCTCATAACTATTACAGTAATGTCATAAAGTGAGAAAACTGGGATCAAGTATAAACTGTACCACTTGCTGCACTCTTGCACATGAATTTAGTTTCTAAAATTGAGTTCTTCCAGAAATCTTGGTGATAAAAAAGTACTGACTATAAACATTCAGAAGGCCCCCTCCCCTTCGGTACTAGTCAGCGAAAGGGGTGCTGATGAAAAATACCAATAATCGGTTGGTTTTTATAAAGGGTATTTATTTGGGGTAGAAGCTTACAGTTACCAGGTCAGTAACTAGTGAAGGCCAATTTCCTTCACCAAAGTCTGTCACCACAAGTTGGAGCAAGACAACTGCTGACGTTTGCCAGGGTTCAGGCTTCTTGGGTTCCTCTTTTCCCGTGGCTCCGTTTTTCTGTGGGCTCAGCTCCTCTGTTCCCTCCACAAGGTCAGCTGTAGACTATGAGGCTCTCTAGCGTTTGCCTCTCTCCACAAGACCAGCTGTGAACTGTCAGATGAATGGCTCATGTCTGTTTCCAGGGCCTTCTCTCCTTCCTTATGACCAAGCTCCTCTATATGCTTACTTCCCAGGGCTCCAGCTCAAGACTCCGCATCAGAACTCCAACTCAAAACTCCAACTGTGTCCTTTGCCATGTCTTTTATCTTTGAGACACTACCCACCCTTGAGACTCAACACCCTACTGATGTGGCCCAATCAAAGCTGTAATCATAACTTAATCATGCCCAGATGAACAGACCAGTTTACAAGCATAATCCAATATCTATTTTTGTAATTCATAACTATATCAAACTGCCAAACTGCTACACTCCACCCTCTGAATTCCAAAAATACATTACAATATTCAAAAAATCTTAAATCTGTAACTATGCAAGTACAAAATCATATCATAATCAGTTTAAAGAAATACAGTTCATCTTGAGGCAAAGTCCCTTCTTCTGTAGACCTCTGAAACTCACAAAATCATTTATCTGCTTCCAATACACAAATGGACAGACAAAGGATAAACATTTTCATTATCATAAGGAAAAATTGGGAGGGAAATATGAGTCTGGTCCTCTACAGTTCAGTAAGCCTGCAGGACATACTTCATTAGATGTCAAAGTCTGAAAGCCACTCTTAAGATGATAGTTTCTTCTCCTTGGGGCCTCATGGGAACTCACCCTTTCCATAGGCTTGCCCAACGGCCATTTTCTTGGTTCCACCCTCATCAAGCATCTGGGTGTCAACCAAGCTCTGGACCTTACCCTCCAAGAGTGTTGGGGTGATTGCCACACCTTACCAATCTTTGGGTTAGAGTCTTAGCTCCCCTAGTACAGTGAGGTGAAGACAACATTCCCCCTAACCTTTGGCATACAGGCTCAACACTCTCAGAGCAATGAGTTGACCACCTGACCTTCCTTAATCCATGGGGCACAGGTGTACCCCTCTCAGACCTATGGAGTGGTGACCTTAACCACCCTAATCTTTGAGGAATGTGCTCCACTGTCTCTATATCCTGGGGTGGCAAAACTCTCCCAGAACTCACCCTCTTCAACTGCCAGGGTAAACTCACCCTCTCTGTACACATGGGTGGGGTTCCTCTCTTGGCCCAAGGTAATGTCTTAATTCCAGATCTCAGCTTCCATGGTTTTCCTTTTGAAGTTATTTCTCCTTCAATCCCTCCTTTCCACGTCCTTTTTTGTCCAAGCTGACAGTGGTTTTGTTCATACAGCTCTCTGAAAAACTGTGTTGGTTTAGCATGCAGGAAGCATTCAGGAAGCAGGGGTCCGAGCCATCAGACAGTAAGACTTTCCAATGTCCTACTGTCTTTCCTAGATAACTGCATCTTCAATTCTGATTTACAAGTTCCAAGTTTAGGTAAGTTCTCAAATGGGGCATTATTGTCTGAGAGCTTGATTTCCAGAGGCTTGGAATTTCTGGAATCAGTTTCTGTTTTCTTTGTGCCCAAGAGTTCAGTCCTTAGTGTATTTCACTCATCTAGTATTTTGCTATAAGCTGCAAGGAGAAGCCAAGCCGCATTCTCTGAGTTTACTTTGGAAAGTTCTTCAGTTAAATTCTCAGGTTCACCATTTTCAAGTTCTGCCTTCCATAAAACACCAGGAGTTAATCTTGCTAAGTTCTCTACAACTGTAAAATATGGATCACCTTCCTCCAGTTTCCAATAATATAGTTTCATCATTTACTTCTAAGGTATCATAAAAAGTCTCTTTAGCATCCATATAACCATCAACAGTCTCTTCAGAGTGATCTAGGCCTTTTCCATTGAGCATTTCACAATCCCTCCAAAAAATACCCCTTACCCATTTATAAAACCATTCCAACATTCTGGTAATTGCAAAAGCACTTCCCCACTCCTTGGTAGCAAATTCTGTATTAGTCAACCAAAGGGGTACTGATGCAAAACACCAATAATTGGTTGGTTTCTATAAAGGGCATTTATTTGGGGGTAGAAGCTTACAGTTACCAGGCCATAAAGCATAAGTTTCTTCTTTATGTTGCCATGTGTTGGAGCAAGACAACTGCTGCACCTTATTTAAGAGATTGCTTCAAGTATTAGGAAATTGACCTTCAGATATTACTTAAGACCCACATTTAGCAAGGAATCATTAATGACATTCAAATGAAGATTTGTATTTACAGTGTTAAGGTTGAGAAATGAGAGTGTTTTGGTTTCTGAGCGTCTAATACTGATAAGTCCTTGGAGATGAAAGTCTAGCATTATTACTTTTCCTCTAAGAAGAATATTGTATTGTACTGTTAGATGTTTGTTGAACTGGTATTATCCTTGCAACCACTGCAGTATCATCATTAGTAATCTGTATAATACTTAATATACAACAACTGGTAAGATTGTTGTTAAATGTAGCTTCAGTCATTCAATTACTATAGCAAAGTAATGCTTCTATAAAATTTACAATGTATTAAACCCACACTATATTTTATTTCAGTGATACAATTAAGCTGTTACTTAATCAAAGAGGGACTATCCCATTATACCGATTGTCCAAAGTTACCTGAGATAAAATAAAAATTCTAGGTTATCATGAAGAACAAAAATACATACATACGTACCTATAAATAAATTTAAATTTTCTGTAAATAAGAGTCTTTCCTACTCAGAGCTTGTTTTCAAACCTAAATCTGAGTAACATGTCATACGTCTCTTAATATAGTTAAAAGACCTCTTAGGTACAAAGTTCCCATCTTTATTATAAGTGATGTTTAAAGTTAATGTGATTTTTTTTGGTTATAGGTACAAGAAGTTTGTCCCCTTGGTACATTTATGAACTCTCTTTTTTTCAGAATTTTTTAGGTTTCCAAGACACTGATTTGCCCCGTAATCATTATGTGCTCTGGAATGGGATGCAATTCTGATAAATTGTTGGTAGCTAATTTCTATTGAAAGAAGTTCCTAACCATGTTAAGCAGAAAATGATCTGTTCTGGAACTTTTGTTCCCACATTCTTACTTCTCTAAAAGTTCATATGAACTCCTGGAAAATGTTCTTTTAATCATGTTGAAGAGTCAAAAACAGAATTTTGAACACAAGGGTTGGGTTTCCTAATAATTGGACATTGTTCCTTTGTCTGTGAGTCAACTGTTTTGATTTTTAAGTTTTATATGAAAGAGGTAAAAAATAAGTGGCATACCTTTGGTAACTTAGTTCAGTGGCTTAGGCTTATGGGAGTTTGCTAGCTCTGTTAATGGAGCTAGCTCAAATCTCTTTGTGATGGTTAAGTTCATGGGACAACTTAGCCAGGTTATGGTGTATAGTTGTTTGATCAGGCAAGCACTAGTTTGATTGTTACTGTGAAGATATTTTCTGGATTTAAAATAATCAGTCAGCTGATTGCATCCATGACTGATTACAACTACAATCAACAAAGGAGATTGCCTTCAGCAATGAGAGAATTCTCATACTATCAGTTGAAGGCTTTAAAGGGAGAACTGAAGATTTTAACAGTCAGAAAGAAGAGTTTCTGTCTCTACCTCAGCTAGCAAGCTTCTCCCGGGTTTTTAATTGAAAACATCACTAGAGTTCCCAGCTTGCAGGCTGCCCTACAGCATTGGGAATATATATATATATATATATATATATGTATATCCTCTTGGTTCAGTTTCCCTAGAGATCCCTGACTAATACATTACATGAAGGAAAACAATGTATGGGTCCACAATGATTCATTCCTTTACATTTTACTTTTAATGATGTATTTATGAATAGCATTTTCATTCAAAAAGTAATATACGCATGTGGTAAAAAAAAAAATTCAAATACTTACTTAGACCTTGTCCCTAGAAGTTACCAGTTTTTGTATATCCTTCCAGTAATATTATTTATACATACATGTGTTTGTATATATAGCCCATATTTCCATAAATGGAAATATACTCTTTATTTTGTCCATTCAAAAAATATCTTAATAGTATATCTTAGAAATTATCTCATATCTCTGCTTGTATTTATGTGTTGTATCTCATTCCTGTATACTATTTCTTTTCATAGAAGTACCAAAATTTATTTATGTATTCCCCTGTAGATTAATATCTAAGTTGTTTCCAGTCTTTTGCTATTTTAAACAATCTTCTAATAAATATTCTTGTACATCCTTGCCTTTTCAGATATGTGAAATAATAGTTGTCAGATAATTCCTGCAGATGCTACATAGAAAGAGGCCTAAAAGAGAATAAATTCATAGCTTTTTCATCTGATGCCAGGATGGGATGTCTCTGAGATTTATCTCCAGTGCCCAGAGACCGAGTTTAGCAAAACTACTAATACCACTGGAACAATCAGAAAAATTTGTTCAAAGGGAAGAGCAGGCCAGATGCTGTGGTTGTAGGGTAAAAGGCCACTGGGAAAGAAGCCTTGAATTAGGTTCAAGCAGTTTCGTGCTTTGGGAGGTACCAGAGAACTGAAGATTGCCCCAGGAAGCAGTCTGAGACAAGAAACCTCAGTATCCTGAGTTTGTCTCTCCTGCTTGAGTCTTGCCCTTAGGACTTTTATTTAAGCTACTAAATCAGCTAACACCCCTCAGCCTGTGATTTCCTTTTCTTAACTCCATTGTCCTACCTGCCTCAATCCAAGTCTATTATGATCAAATTTACCAACCTGTTTTCTTACCACCCCAGCTGTGACCCACTCCCAACAACTGGTGTTAGGATTCTAGGAGAAAGACTTTTAAAATGCAACAATGTCATTTGAATTTTACTAGTTCCTGTTAGTCATCTAAGGTAATGTAACTATACCTAAATATACCAATACTCTGTCAAATACATTTCTGTTTCATCAAAATGAACTTTAATATACCTGCCACTTTCAAGATACCTCAGACATTAACTTCTTATTGCACTTTTTTTTTGCTCTCCTTCCTAATTAAAATAATGACCTTTTTCCTAACTGAATGACTTATTTATTCATGTAAATTATAAATGTTTGCAAATTTCTTTTGAAGCAGAGATATCAATTTTCTTTTCTTCTTGCTGAATGCATGAAAATAAATAACCTCAAAAACCCAATGTATTCTGTTCTATTTATTTAGTTTTGATACCTGGGCCACATAGTACATTGAGGTTTTGTGTGGGAATATCAGAATTTCTAGAACTTTCTACTTGGCAAAATATCAGGCAAGGCATTTATTTTTAATTGTTCTTAAACATATTCTTGGTAGTCCTTGCACCAAAGGACTCAAGATATCGGGTATAGGATAGAGGTAGGTGTTGTACAGGTTCCTTATTTGGACTAGGTAAAAGAGAGAAAAAGAGGGAGAGAGAGAAAATCCTTAGTCACAGGTAAGAGAAAAGAGGAAGTCATTGGCTTATGTGCCTGGAAAGTCTAATGATACAGCTTGATTCAGGAGCCTCAAACATCCTCCATCACCTTGATTATCTATTTTATTTTTTGGATTTGATTTATCTGTGTTGACTTCAATCTCAGACATATGGTCTCTCAATGGGTATGGCAACTGCAGAAGCTTCAGCCTTACTTCTTCCCTGATTTAAATTCAATGAATTCCTCTTTCCAGTCCCAAAATAAAATCTCAAAAGTCCCAAGATAAAATCTCATTGTTCTGATTATCTTTATTTTTATCACATTCTTTATCCAGAAACAATCACAGTAACCAGAGGCATGGTATTTATTGATTGGATTAGACCTAGGCCCGTATTGGAACTGGTAGGAAATGTGGCTAGGTCCAATTACAGAAAAGTCAGGGAAGTCTTATCAAAAGAGGACAGGACAGACAATAACAAAAATAAAGTTAAAATAAAAACAAGATATCTACTATGTAGTAGGAGGTAGGGAATCTACTGAGGGGAAATCTGGGAGTAATAATTATTTAACAATAATTGTAATAATGTTAATAAAAGAATTAACATTAATGTTTTTATATGAACTGTAGCAATTGATCCTAATAATAACTGTATGTTATAGGTAATCTTGATAAGGGAAGTGGTGAGACCCTAACCCCCCTCGGCAGAAACCCACAGCTTTAGGAAAATAAACTCCTCTCAGTCCCTTTCTCCCCTCCACCCCTTTTCTCCATGGAATCCACATCCTTAGGAAGATAAGCACTCCTGGCCTGCCCCTTTGAACTGGAATTTACAACTCTAAACAGATAATGACTCTTTTCCTCCCTAATAGCCCTCTGCTTTAGGAAGATAAGCTAACCTCACTCCTTTTGCTTTTGTAAACTGCTTGCCCGCTTGCTTAGGAATTTGCCCACTTAGTGTTCTTATATAAACTTATGAAAATCAAGAAACAGGGCTCAGAATTTCGAGAATGAATTCTCCTCTAGGCCTGTGCATAATAAAACTTTGATCATCCGTATCCTCAAGAGTGTCGCTTGGGTTTCTTTCTGTCAGCCGCAATATTTGGTTCCCTGACTGGTAAAAACCCAATCAAGCAGATCCATTGTGCCTCCGGCTTGGCGATGACGGGAGCGGCCAACGGTGATCTCCGAGTGAAAGAGGTGGGCGCCATCTGTCTCTTGATGGGACCTCCTTATGAGGCAGTCCCTGCAGTCTGCATCCCTACACCCTGCCTGACTCAGTGGGGAGGCGGACTGAACTGTGCCAGAAAACTCCGGAAAGGTAAGGTGCTGGGTGCCAAGCCCTCAGTCAGGCCTGTCTCCGGACAGAAGAGGAGACTGATCTTCTCTTAAAATCTCGAGTACTGAGATTCCAGAATAGGGCAATCCCTGTGGGAAGGACTGCATAATCTCTGAGTGACTGCGTAAGTGAGTGAGGATGGCAGAGGCTTGCGTCTGCCATACCAGTCTGTGACTCCAAAGCTTTATGCTACGGAGCCTGTGTGGGCCCTAACCTGTTTTCCGCAGCTACGACATATGGCATACAGCCAACCCAAAATTTACCCGGGCGCCTTAGTTAAGACAAGCAGAAGTTCTCATGAGAGATGTGGACAGGTGGGCATCAGAGTGGCCTTGAAAGAGGCGACCCCTTCCCTTGTCTGTCTTGTGCCACAGATGCAGTGTATGGGCTCATCACAGTCAAAACCTACTGTCTTAAACTGCAAGATCAATAATTTCAAAAAGGGTTTTTCCAGAGATTATGGCATCTGGATGAACCACAGCACCCTCCGAACCTTATGTGAAGTAGAGTGGCCCACTTTTAATGTTGACTGGCCCTCGGAAGGGACTCTGGATATAGCCAGGGTCCATGCAGTGTGGCTGGTGGTCATAGGAATCTCCTGGCCACCCTGATCAGTTTCCCTGCATCGATTCTTGGTTAGAGATAGCCCAGGCTCTGCTCCCTTGGGTTCAATTTTGCGTTGGGAAAAAGGGACAGAGCAGGTTCTTGGTTACACAGGGAATGGGGCTCCAGAAGCCAGTCATTCATCAAGGGTCCTCAGAGAAGGACCCCCTACCCCCCACTGCCATATGCTTTGGTTGCTCTAACCTTTCCTCCTAGCCCGGGACTGCAGGCAGATCTTCCAGAAACACCTCCACCTTCGGTCCCTCCGGGAACATCGATCCCCTCTGAGGGAAGCCCTGCAACCTCACTAGCAAGAAGGCTCAAGTCAGCACAAGCCACGTTACAGATGCACCTCCGTGAAACACAGGGTCCAGCCCAGATCAGGGAGAATGGGACCTTCAGAGCCAGAAGACCTGTATTATACTACCAGCCCTTCACAACTACAGACCTCTTAAACTGGAAGCACCACACCCCCTTCCTACTTGGAAAAGCCCCAGACCCTTATTGATCTCATGGAATCCATTTTCCAAACCCATCGTCCTACTTGGGATGATGGCCACCAACTCCTCCTGACTTTGTTTAATATGGAGGAGAGATGACAGATTCTGATGAAAGCCCCAACGAGGCTGCAGGAGCAGGCCCATACTGGTGTCTTAAAGCCAGAAGAATGGGCACGGGAAGCAGCACCAGAAACCCAACCTAACTGGGACTTCAACACTGAACAGGGACTGGCTGTACTCCAGTAATACTGGGAAGCGCTCCTCCGAGGGGTCCAAGAAGGGGCAAAATGACCCATAAACATGACAAAGACGACTTTAGTTACTCAAAAGCCCAACAAGTCTCTGGGAGATTTCTATGAATGGCTTTGCGAAGCCCTCAGAATCTACACTCCTTTTGACCCAGAAGCTCCGGAAAACCAAAGGATGGTGAATGCCAACTTTATTGCACAGGAAGCAATGGGTATTAAAACAAAGCTCCAAAAAATTAAAAGGGTTTGTGGGCATGAACATCTCTCAACAACTGGAAGTCGCCAATAAAGTATTTGTCAATTGAGATGAAGCAATCGAATGAAAAGCCAAGAAGCAAATAAAACATCAAGCCTCCCTACTGGCAGCAGCCTTGGGAAATACTGACCCCACCAGATGAGAAGGGCCACCTCGAAAAGGGAGGACAAGCACCAGAAGGGTTCTTCTGGCCAGAGACCAATGTGACTACTGCAAAGAAAGTGGACACTGTAAAAATGAGTGCCCCCCCAAAACTCAGGCATATAGAGGGAACATCCATAAAGGGAAATACCAACCTGAGCCCTAAGACCATCTGATCGGGCTGGCAGGGCTCAACCCTGAATAGGGGCAACCAGGCTCACTGGAACTTGGACCCCATGAGTCCATGGTCAAACTACAAGTCAGGGGCCTGTCAAAGACTTTCATTGTGGACACTGGCACTGAACATACTGTGGTCACGACCCCCATTGCCCCCTTTAGCGGAAAAAAACACTAATATCACAGGAACGGCTGGGGACCAGTCAAGCCAATGGCCTTTTTGCCAGTCAAGAACTTGCCAGCTTGGTGGCCATGAAGTGACTCATGAATTTCTGTACCTGCATGAATGTCCAGTTCCCCTGCTTGGTAGGGACCTCTTAACCAAACTGGGAGCCCAGATTACCTTCAAACCTGAAGGGACAGCAAGCTTAAACCTCGGGACCAGCCTCACTCTCCTCGTCACTGTACCCTGAAGCAAAGATGGGAGCAGTTTTGTTAAAAATGGGGAAAAGCTTGCTGGATATGCAGTCACCACTACCGAATGGGTGGTGGAAGCAGCATCTCTGCACAACGAGCAGAACTCTGGGTGCTGGTCCGAGCCCTGCAGCTAGCCACTGGGCTAGAGGTAAACATTTACACTGACTCTAAGTATGCATTTGCTACCGTTCATATCCATGGGGCAATTTATAAAGAAAGAGGTCTCCTAACCTCAGGGGGAAAAGGAAATAAAAAACAAAGAAGAAATCCTCCAATTGTTAGAAGCAATCTGGAAACCAGACAAAGTCGCCATCATCCACTGCTGGGGACATCAGAAAGGAATGGATATGGTCGCTCAAGGAAACAGACTAGCCGACAAAGCAGCTCGGCAAGTGGCTGAAGGAACCCACGGAATACGAGTCCCAGAATTAACACAGCAGCTGTCCCTCTTAGGACAAGAGACTAATCAACTAAGCTATACCCGGGAAGGACATGAGTGGGCTAAGAGAGAAGGGGAGAGCCGAACCCCCGAAGGAACTTGGCTGCTCCCAGATGACCGGATTTTTGTACCAGAAGGAGCCGCTCATGCCATCATCCAGCGATACCACCAACTCACCCACCTAGGGAAAACTGCGCTAGAAGTCTTGCTCGGGAGATACTACTACATAGTCCATTTAACTTCTCTCTGTGCCACCATCAGCAGCCAGTGCCAAGTTTGTGCCAAAAACAACCCTTTGCAGGGCCCCCAGGCTCCAGCAGGTGTCTAGGACATGGAAACAGCCTCCTTTGAAGATATCACAGTAGACTTCACAGAAGTGAAACCAAGTCGGGGTACAAATATCTGTTGGTGATGATATGCACCTTTTCAGGTTGGGTTGAAGCTTTACCCACTCGCACTGAAAAGGAAAGAGAAGTAACGAAGGCTTTACTTAGAGAAATCATTCCATAACATGGGCTGCCACTGTCAAGTGGAAGTGACAATGGCCCAGCCTTCGTGGCTGCCATAGCCTAAGAGCTAGCAAAAATGTTAGGAATCAAGTGGAAACTCCAAACTGCTTACAGGTCCCAGAGCTCAGGGAAAGTTGAATGCATGAATCGAACCGTCAAAGCCACCCTAGCCAAATTCTGCCAGGAAACGAGTCTCCCCTGGGTAGACTTACTTCCCTTGACCCTTCTCCGAGTTAGGTGTACCCCAGGACCCACAGGCTATTCACCCTTTGAAATTCTATTTGGGTGGCCACCCCCAATTATCGGGGCCTTCAAAGGAAACCTCACACTTCTGGGAGAAGCTAGCCAAGATTCCATTCCCCAGCAGCTGGGGAAAACTCTAGCCGAAATACATAAAACTGTCTTGTCCCGTAATCTCATCCCCCTGGGACACCTGGTGTGCCCCCACAGGCCAGGGGACCTAGTCTGGGTCAAAGACTGGAAAAAGAACCCCTTCAGCCTTCCTGGACAGGTCCACATACTGTGATCCTTGTAACTCCTACTGCTCTTAAAGTTGCAGGCATCATCCTTTGGATCCATCATTCCAGGTTCAAGAAGGCACATCTCGATAAAGATCAGGACAGCTGGACAACCCAACCTGTACTCGGCCACCCCTTGAGAGTGTGAGTCGCCCGAGATCCCCGAGTACTGACCTTGTCAAATGCCTGCTGAATGGACCCCTGCTCCTGTTGGATCCTGTGCTTATATGGCCTGCTCGCCTCGGTATTTGGAGTTGGACTCGCTGCTGTGGCCCCTGCAGACTGGACTGTTGCAAATACAGCCCTAATTGCAATTGCTTACTGGTGTATAATAGGATGCTTCTGTGCCTTGACTTGCTTGTCCTTTCCTTCTTTGCCTCCTCCCTAAGAGCCAATACCTGCCTCCCTAAGAGCCAATACCTGTCCCCAAAACTAAGGCAGCTGCAAGTTAATCAAAGCTGGGGCAAAAAATCCATGCTGAATGCTTCAGTTCCGTTCTCAGCAGGTGCAACTTCAGCCTCTGTAATATTTGATGCTTGCGGGGCAATCAAAGATCACGCTCCTTACACCTTGCTGGTTGCCCCATACCCCCACGCCCCCATATCTGCCCCCAGGAGAGGGTTTAGGGTTTGCAACTATGGGAGTTATGACAAATACATCTGCTGAGACCCCCAAAAGAGCAGAGAATTATGCTGCTCTTGGAGCTTGCTAGTAGGTGCCACCGCTCCCTGGAAGGGGTCCCCCTGACTTCTCCATATCTCCTGCAGAAAATCCCCAGCCTGGTAGGGTGTGTCATAGAAACCTGTGAGCCCATAAAACTCACCTTATTGAACATAACCACTGGATCAGAAAATACCTTTTTAAAGGCCCAAACAGGACTAAAACTAGGAATTGGCATATACGACCCATCGGGGCCGGACCCAGGGGACCTCATACTGGTCCAACTGATCCCGGTAACCCAACCCCTAGAGAAAACCCTGATGAAAAATATCAGTAAAGCCACCCAGACACTAAAAGCCAAAGTTAGAACAGCCCCTGGCAATGTTCTTTTGAACCAGGCTCGAAATTTCCACCAACTCCTGAATGAATCTTGGCCTGACATAGCTGCCTCCTGCTGGCTATACACTTCCTCCAGTCTAACCATTTTCCCCATAACTGTCCCATGGAATGTAACCCTCCTGACCCATGACAGCTCTTAGGCAAGAACCAGGCCCCTCCTGGTCTGCATAACCGAACCCCCAGGAAAACTGGCTAACTGTGAAAACATAACTACCAGGTCTCCTTCAACCATCCTCCCTCTTGGAAAGGCCAACTGTAACACCACCCGCCCACTCAATGAGCCTGACCGATGCACCGCAAACTCCACCATCTGGGTCTGTGGCACCAACGCCTACTGGTGCCTACCCCAGGATGGCCAGGGCATCTGCTACCTGGCTTGGCCAGTACCATTGTTCTTGGTGTATGGAGATGAATTACCTGGAGAGCTCTCCTGAGCCAAATGAGCAATACAGGCAATTCCAATACTCTTAGGACTAGAGGTAGTCGGGAGCACAGCAGTAGTGGGGGCCTCACTTGCAGTTGGTCAGGAGGGCTTACAAACACTAGCACGGGAAACATCAAATGACCTTGAAGAAATATTGGGGGCTCTCAATAGGTTGCAAGACCAGATAGACTTGTTGGCAGAAGTGGTTTTACAAAACAGGTGAGGATTAGACTTGCTCACTGCAAGTTCAGGGGAGATCTGTCAGGTCCTGGGGGAAGAATGCTGTTTCTATGCAAACTCCTCAGGAATAGTTCGGGACAGTGGCCCTACTGAAAGAACTAGCCAAAGACCATTTAAACTGTGTATACCAGGCATCTGCCAACAGGAACTTCTTCCAGTATCTCCTCTCCTGGATTTTGCCATTTATGCCAGTAATAGCCTCAGTCTTTTTCCTCTTAACTTTAGGGCCATGCGTTCTACAGTACCTAACACAATACATCACTTCCTGCTTAAACACCTTAAAACACCAAGTAATGCCTCGTGTTAAATATCAGCCCTTTGGGGACTATAGAGAAAACCTCCATGTTAGCAGATGATGCCCCATAAAGAATTATAAGGGCATCAAAAGGGGGGGGGTGATAAGGGAAGTGCTGGGACCCTAACCCCCCTCAGCAGAAACCCACAGCTTTAGGAAAATAAACTCCCCTCAGTCCCTTTCTCCCCTCCTCCCCCACTTTTCTCCTTGGAATCCACATCAAGAAAATAAGCACTCCTCACCTGACCCTTTGAATTGAAATTTACAATTCTAAACAGATAATGACTCTTTTTCTCCCTAATGGCCCTCTGCTTTAGGAAGATAAGCTAACCTCCTCTGCTTTTGTAACCCTGCCTGCCCACTTGCTTAGGAATTTGCCCACTTAGTGTTCCTATATACTTATGAAAATCAAAAAATAGTGCTTGGAATTTGGAGACTGAATTCTCCTCTAGGCCTGCGCAAAATAGAACTTTGTTCCTCCGTACCCTCAAGAGTGCCACTTGGGTTTCTTTCCATCAGCCGCAACAATCTAACCTTTGATTTACAAATGAAGAAGTTGCATATTGTTCTATTTATCCCTCCAATCTGTCAGATTAAAAGATTCATTCAAGTGGATAAGGGCTACTGTTTCCTATTCATAGATATTTGTAATGCTTTAGCCTGGAGATTAAAATCATACTTGTCAAAAATAGCTATAGGGGCAAGAATGTAGCTCAGTGGTTGAACACCTGCTTTCCATGTACCCAAGTTCACTCCCCAGTACCTCCTAAAAAAAAAAAAAAAGCTATGAATGCCTTACTTCTCCCAAACTCATATAAAATTCTTTGGGATTACACAGAAAAGAGATAGTGATACTTTTTTTTTTTTCCTGCATGAAGTACCCCCTGCCTGTTCTCTTCCACAAATGGAGGAGATTGGACAGGGGAAACACACAGCTGGTGTACTATCTCATCAACCTAAATCCATCAGTGACCATGTTTGATCAATAATGATCAAAGTAATAACTGACCTAAAACTCATTTTCAGGATATGTATCATTTTGTATTATTTCCAAAGGCTGTCTTTTCTTCAAATTGCCACTGAAACACATCAACAGTCAATTCCTGCATTTGGCTTTTTGTATATTGGTGCAAACAGTAAATTACTTTATACTGCTTGCCTGTTGTCAATTTCAATTTATTTGTTTTTGCTGTCTTATCCTCATTCTGTTCTTGATACTTTTCTCTTTTTCTTACCTTGGTCTCACATCACGTCTGACAGACACTTAAGTGTAATGCTTCAAAAAATTCTTATCCTGGCTTCAGATGATAGCAGCAATATTTGTGCAGCTGCTGTGGCCCACAAGTTTTCTTCATTTATTTTTTCCATTCTATTTAAAGTATAATAAGGTTAAACATCTATTTAGTATCTTTCCTATACTAACCAACTTTGTATTTTATATGGTAGCTTTCAAGTTAAATTACGATTGTATCCACAAGAAACTAAAAACTGATGTTATTTGCTTGGGATAAAATTCACAAAACACAAAACTAGTAATTAATCATTAGAATTCTCATCTCTCCCCTTTGAGTTATATTCTTAAAGAACAAAATGTACCTAGAATACCGACAGTATATGCATATATTGCCTTGTTGGAGGCAGCCAGAAAAATGTAAAGCTAAAATGGCCGACTAACAACTAAAAACTAGCCTGATCCTATATTTAGCCTTCTTTTGTATTAATAGCTTACCCTGTTCCCGCGCCCGGGAAACTTTCCCGCACCCGGGAAACCTTCCCGCCTTCCGCAAATAACAAACCCTCCCTAGCAACCAACTGTGCCCAATCCCCGCCTAACATGTACTCCCTCCTCTTCCACGCCCCACCTCCAACTCCACCCCTTACCTAGCTTATAAAAGGAGGTGCACTTGCTCAATAAACCCCACCCCCCCCATACTCACCTCGTTTCCGCGATATTTCTTTCCCTCGCCGTCAAGGCCCCCGGGAACGCCGACTACCTCCCGGTGCTCCCCCCTTATCCTGCCCATCAACAACATTGCCTTCTTGAGGTATGTTTTCTAGATGTACTCACAATATTCCTAGGGAGATCCTAGGTAGTAATTTAAAATTTTTGTCATAGTTAAAAATAAGTTAGAGTTAGTATGTAGATTTCTCAGTAATTCCCAATGAAGTGATAGAAACCTGAGAGTGGATTTTATCATCAAATTGGAATGTATAATAAGATTAGAATGGAAGAAATCCAATGGATTCTAACAAATAATTGGTTAGGAAGAGTATATATAATACAACTTAATGTTCTTTAATTATTTCAGTGATATTAGCCTTGAATTCACTATATTTAAAATCATTTGAGAGTTGGAAACATGAAATATGCCCTTTTGAAATACCATAGGGTTTTTCAATGTTTAGGTCAGATTTAATAAATTGTTGAATAGTGAGACTAGGAATATAGTCAATCAAATGAAAAGAAATACAAATCACTACTATAGAACCAAATAACATCCCCACTCACAGACATTTAAATTATTTATGTGATAGGATGATATTTATATTCATTAACCTTTACCTGATTCACCAATATGTACCCTGTATTTTACATTTCCCCTCAAGCCCCTAACTCTTACCATGGAGATACTATGATTCAATCAAATGTGTTCCTTTACTTTTTGTGACGAACCTTCCAAGAATAAAACGGGACTGGGGAGGCAGTAGATAGATTGGCTAGGAGCAAGGTTCTGGTTCTAGACTCCCTGGCTTAGAGTCTGGATCCGTCACTTACCAGTTGTGGGAACTCGGGCAACTAACTTAACTCTCTGTATTTGTAAAATAGGAAAGAAAAGTAATAGAACTTAATGCATAGTGTTGATTTGAGAATTAATGGGTTAATAAAGGTAAGTACATAGAATAGGGTCTAGCATATATTAAACATTAAATACATATAAACAATAATTATGAGTAGGGAGAAAGTGAATGTCTTAGCAAAGGAGCTAACATAGTCTACAAAATAAAAATTGGAGGGAAATATAATATCAGAGGTAATAGCAGAGGTAATAGAAGCTGAGGAAGGGTGAGGATAAAAGGGGGATTTGGTGAGATATTTTGGTGAATGATGGAATCTGGAGAATGTGGGGTTTTCCAGATTAAGAAAGGAAAGAAAGGAGAGGAGAGAAGGGGGTACAAAATGTTGCCAGGATTGATCATGAATTATATTCTCTTGATTATAATTTGAGAGCCATGAATAAAAGGTGGATCTGCTTTTTAGATTTCTTGTGGGATAGGGACAGGGAGGTTTAGTGTAAATTGGATACTATTTTAGGACTAAACCATATAAATCCTATCTTTAAGAGGTTTTATTCATGTGCTCCTTGATTCTCTGACTTTTCTGCCTAACCCTTCTGGTAATTGAGTTATAGCAATATCCCAAGGCATACAGGAGTGAAGACAAAACTGCAGAGCTTTTCCTTCTGATTTTGTGTTTGGAGGGAGGGCATGAACACAAGGGATAGCTGAGCTGCCTCAGAAGCTCACTAGCGCTCAGCAAAAGGAATTTATAGGCAGGTTATACCAGGATCAATTTTACTGGAACCAAAGGGCTCAGGACCATCTGAATCTGAGGATATTTCTAGACGCTTTTTCAATTGTTTATGTGAGATACTAATTACAATAGGAAAGAAACAAAATTTCAAAAAGATGTGTATCTCTTACAACCCTTTTGAGAATACAAGTTTCTATGGCCTTTGGGAAAGTCAGATGGTAACATACACACTGAAAAAAAATTCTTTGACCCCCTCAATCCTGTGTTCAGGGATCAATCTTAGAAAAATATAAAACATGTAGAATATGTTTACATGCACACACACAAATAAATTAGAACTATGTTTACTGACATCTTGGTATGTCCATGATGTATCATTAAGTGACATGCTTATGTATGGTCCCATTTTTGTAAAAACAAACAGGATATAGAAGGGCAAGCAAAGAAAATAAAACCTTTATCAAAATATAAAACAATGACTAGTTTGGTAGTAAGCAAAAATGTAGAAAAGAAATACAGTCCATAATATTCCTGTTAATATATTTTTAAAATGAATATGCATTTAAATGTCACAACTTGGGTAAATGAAAACATGGACTTGATTAGTTATCAAAGATATAGGAAGTGTTTTATTGGAGGTGTGTTGCTTTAATGCAGTTTCCTCAGAGATTTTAAAGCCCTCAGTGAAAATTGTAAGAGCTTTGAGTAAGGGAAGCCTTTCACCAACAGCAGGACCTTGGGGAAATTGCTTTAGTTCTGTGAGCCTCAATTTCCTTATCTGTAAATTGAGGGTTTTGCCACTTATTTCTCAGTAATAATGTGAGGGTGAAATGAAATGATTTAAATGCAGTTTTTTTAGTTTATGCTAACCTCCCGGCATCCAGGTTCAGAATTTAGTTATAAAAATTTCAAAGAATGGAATCTAAAATAAGATCTGAATAATTTGGTTAAAAACAATCCATGAATTGGAAATATTGTCATGATCCTTTGTATTGTGAAACTGTTGTTTATTCACTGGCTAAAAATGACTGATTAGTGGTGCTCATGAAAACCATGGTTGCTGTTTGCCCTTTGCCCATGGTCAGAAAGTCAAAATAATAACTCCAGATACAGGTGGGTTATAACAATCAAACCACATTTTTATGCTTTATAAAGGAGACCTATATTATTTTTTATCCATGCTTATGACTGGACATTTGGTTTTCTTTTTATTCTTTCCCAAAGATTAAAACATGTAAATGCCTAAAATTTGGGCTGTTTTGATTTCTTCTAGAGAAAGTATTAGTCATTATTATCAGACTTTTGTAATCTCAGTTTTAATAACATTGATATCCTATTAAAGACAGAGATCCATTCCTAAGCCTTTTATACACAAAGAAAACATAATTTGCAGCCTAGAGATAAAGCTATAGTTAGGATGATCATATAATTTATTATAAAAACCGGAACAATTTTGAGAGTAAAAGAGAGTGCTATTAACTGTGGAGTGGTGCTGTGATTTGGGACTATCCCAGACAAACCAGAACACAATCACACTAATTATAATTCTCCTCCAGCTGCATGAATATTCAAACCCTATACAATCATAAGGACCACAGAATTTTAGTCTCTGTGTTTCAAAGAATCAGCACATTTGAGAATTGGTGAAAATACTAGATATTATCTAGTTGAATGACCTATATTTATAGAGAAGAAATTTGAGGCTTACATAGGAAAAGTGACTTGCCCATAATCATACAATCCTTTGGCACTAGAATTATTTATAGAACTTAGGTTTTCTAACTCCCAGTACACTATTCTTTGAATGATAACAAATACCATAAAAATACTAGCATCTTCCTATGCAAGATCAGGCTTTCTTGCCTTTAGACAAATGGCTTCATATATAGGCCTTATGAGAATATGGCAAAGTGACAGGGTAGGTTAGAAGATGCAAAATATAGACAAGAATGGGGTATGCAGGGAATTCCCTGAGTGCTTTTTATTTGATTTTGTGGCTAAGGGTATGCACTCTGGAGCCAGACTGCCTGGATTTGAAATCTAAATCCACTGCTTATTGACAACATTACTTTGAAAAAGTTACTTAGCTTTCTGTGCCTTATTTTCTTTATCCATAAAATAGTGGTAATAATTGGTCTTACCTTTTAAGTTGTATAAATGAGCTAATACTTTCAGCATGCTTAGAATAGTGCCTAATATGTAGTAAGCAGAGAATAGGTATTAGCTATTATTATTATTATTGCCTTCAATACCAGATTTGGGATAAGCAGTGTATCAGGGACCAGAACTGTAGAAGCTGGCCTTTGGGTTGCTTTCTCATTCTGATAGCCTTTTGTGCTAAATCATTTCCACTTCTGTTTTTTATAATATGTACTATGTAGAAAGTCAAATCCTGTTTTTCTCTTCTCTTAAACATCTAATGAGTCACAAAAGTGATAGATAAGAGCTTTCCCCCTGGATTTGCCTATCATTGGCAAAGGAGTGCTTAATCATTTCTAGGATGTTCTTGTGACATAGTTTCTCTTAGAAATGACAAACTCCTTGATAGCTGTGTCCGGAGATCTTGGTATGTGCTATACAACCTAGAATAATTAACTTGCTAAAAAATTTGATATATACAATTGTCAAATGCATGTACGCATGAATGAATGAGTGAAAAATTATAAGTTTGGAAGATGGGGAAGAAATCTGACATTTAAAATGTAAAACTAGAGAATAAGACTTGCAAAGTATGATTTGGGTTAATTTACAAAATGCATGGAGAAGAATGGAGGTTATCAGCTAGAGAAGTGGAACCATCTGGAAAGATGGAACCGAGAGTCATTAGCCTCAAACAAAGATGCATGTAGTGAAGAGGGAATGAAACAGAAATATGGAGAGACAACAGAATCGAAAGAGGCAGGGAAGAAAAGAAGATGGAAAACAGGTATAAGAGGCAGTCTCAAAGCTTTAGAGGATGATAAAAACAGTAGTTTGAAACAACTGGGTTTTCAGCAACCAGTCTCAGATAATAATGGGCATGACAAGCATGAAGTTGCAATGAATGTCTGTTCACAGACTACTTGCGACTCACTAATGCAGCTATTTCACAAGAGATTTGAAGAACCATCTGAGGGAAAATTGAGGATATTGCATACATAGGACTTTGTTATAGTTCATCATGATTATTTACTTTTTTTGTATAGCATATAAAACTATTTTAAACCTTCAGCAATGTCCTTTCCTCCAAATTTTTTTGCTGTATATAAAATACACATGGGATCAGAAATGTGTGCAAGGGATGTTAAGAACTGTGCTTCTCAGCATTCAGTTTTATATCCTCGAGGCTAATTGCATTTCCATGCCAAGTAGATGATAGAAAAATTTCCACTGACTATTATACAAAATTCAAAAAGCCAAATCATTGAGTCAGAAGATAGTTTATGGTCCATTAACAATACATTTGCTTCTCAGAACTGTAAACATGGCCTTATGGATCTTAATGTAATTGTTTAGGATGAGTGTATTGACAAAAACTGTTGGAGTCTGTTAACACCGTCTGGAAAGCAACATGTTTTAAGCAAATCTGCAAAATGTTACCAACTCGTTAAGCTAAGAGCTGTATGGCACAGTGTTCTAAAACAATTCTGTGAGACAGTTCTGAACAAGGCCATGTATCCATTTCTGGTTCTGCCATGATTGATGTGCATATAAAAGGGGCTTAGTACATTCCTCATAACATTATGCTGATGATATTTCATCATTATTGTTGCTGTTTTTTTTTTTTTTTTTTTTTTTTTAACATTCTTCACTGTAGGAACTGAACACTCTTTTTTAGTGTAGATGAAAGAGTACAGAGAAGCATTTAAATGCATTCTATGGAATAAGTTTTCACTGTACTTAAATATAGTAAGGGGAGGCAAAGTTGCTTCCAAAGCTATGTTCCACAGATGCAGTATTAATGCCAATACTACAGACACTTGAGATTGGAAGGGACTTTAGCTATCATATATTCCAACCCTCTACTTACTAAAGCAACACTTTGTACAGTATCCTTGATGGATAAGCTGACATTCAGAACATTTCAAGTAAGGCAGCCTTGATTCAGTTAAAATGTTATCAGTTGCAAATGAAAGATACCCAACTTAATTAAGGGAAAGTTAAAGCTTTTGTATTGTCTTTAATTCTTAATATTCTCATATTATTTATGGAATCAGGAGAATTATGAATAAATATATAAAATATTTTCTGGAATCTTTTCAGGAAGGCTTTTGCAGTGGCCACTGTTAAATGGATGATGATAATAAGGGTTCTTTCTAATCTTTGCTTAAAACTTTATTCTTGGAAGTAAATTTTGATATTTTTACAAAAAGTCAAAAAAGAATTATGACCTGATTAATAAAATTATAGTACATTAAAAAAAATAAACCTTTGGTAATGCAAGAACTGATAAAAATGGTGCTGGGTTGGGGAAGGGAAGGGGCACTGAGTGCAAGAGAAATTCCAGATATTCCATTAGTTTTTTTCATATCTTAAAGATATTATAGTTGATATATGTATTGTCCATTTGTTTTCCCTGCCCTCATCCTCTGCAGCAACATGGAGTCAGAAAATTGAAGTTCCATCTGCACCTAATTTGAAAACAAATAAACAAAACATATATGCATTTGTGAGCATGTGTGTGTATATATATATATGCATGTGTATGTGTGTGTGTCCATAATTAGTTGTATGAAACTCTGAGGTAAGAGGATAAATGCAATCTTGTATCTTGGAAAATAAACTTTGACCTGATTAAACTTTAAGGAAAGAATCTTGTGTGAGGAAGGATGCATGTTTACACTGTCCTTGAAGTTGTGGAGAAAACAATCTTTCTCTTTGTATATATATTCTTGTAATTGTGAAAATTGCCCCATGACATGTAATATATTTACTTTGGAAGCTTGTATATACCTAGTTTTGCCAACACAGTTATTTGAAATTAAATTGACTTTCTTTGAAATATTTAATTGAAATCCTTAAATTGCTCAGCAAACACACACTTCAATTGATTGCCTGTCTCTCCAAAGGGCACCACAGACTTCCAAAGTGTTAATTGCTTTACTGCCTAAATCTCTAAGGACCAAAAGGTTGTGAATTGACTTGATACCTCACTCAGTTATTCATTTACAATATATTTACATAACCTATTATTACACAACAATCACAGGCACTCTGAGGTTCAATTCAGAATGTCTGCCTTAATTAATTACTCCCAATATTTAATTTAAAGGTGAAACAACTTTCCCTTTTCCAAAGACTTTAAAATCTAGAGAATAGGGGTGAAGAAGGTGGTCAAAGTGATGTATGTTGAACATAGGGCTTAGTGGCAATGCTGACAATAAACTTTTTTGGTAGAATTTGGGAGAGGTTTGCATTTCTCTTAATTCTGGACAGCCGTCTGAGTGGACTGGGCAGGAGGGCAACATGATCTTTCATTAGTTTTGAAAATTGACTATACATCCTAATCCTTGGGCAAGGTGTTGAGTTTTCCATTATTGAAAGAAGGTTATTTATCTATTATTTAAAGGGAATAAAATGCAGAATATAGCTTCCATTATAAAAGCTCTAACAAAAGGATAAGCATTCATTCTCAAGTATCTTACATAAAAAGGAAAAAAGATGCTTGGGAAAAAGGGTAGCAAATGATTTTTTCAATTATGCCAATTAGAATAAGATTTTCTTTGTCTCTTAAATAAAAAGATGGGTGAAGCAGATATGTGCTTTTATTTTTACCATCTACTAACTTCAAAAAAATAGGAGACAGTGAGATGATTTATGAGATAATGACACATACTTGAAGAATGATGGATTCTTATGATTGGTTTACCATTTTAAGTACATGATCTTCATATAGTTTACATTAATATTTTTTGCTAATGAACCACAAGCAGAAAATTGACTTTATTTCATTTTCAATGTCGAGCATAAAATGCAATTATGAAACAAATCCCATATACCTAAACAGCAAATCCGAGGCTCTTCATTGGCCTCCACCTCTGAACTTATCACCTACTCCTTGTTTTAACTTGCCCTCTGATATAATCAAATAGAATCCACACTCTCTTTGCTAAAGCTGGCCTATTATCCTGGAAGACATTTAAAAAAAAATTTACATGGCCAAAATTGTAACTATCTTTCAAGGCTCCCATCAAATGTACCTTTCTTTTCCATCACAGGTCTATATTGTGGTAAGGGGGAATGATAGTATTAAGGTCTGATGAACATTATTCTTCCTGTTGTGCAGGGTGACAAAAGAGTAGAAGTAGATCAGTTATGAAGCTGTTGCAGTAGTCTCAGGAAATGAAAATGATAACTGAACCAGGGGTAAAATCCTTGTAAAGGAGGGAAGAGGGCAGATTACATATATTTTTAGAAGCAGGAATCACTGAGGTCTTGCTCATGAATTTACATATGGGGCACGAGGGAAAGGGAAGAATCAAGGATTATTTTGTTGTTGTTATTTACTTGAGCCAAATGAGGAAGACCAGGAAAAGAACACATTTGCTCAGAACAGCCAGGAGACCACATTAACCTTGAATTTCTGTTAAAAATCCAAATTTCAGGGACAGGGAGGCAGTAGGATATGAGTCTAGAGCTCAGAAGAGTTGAAGCTGGGGTTATCAATATGGGCATTAATATTATGAAGGCTGTAAAAAGCCATGAGAATAGATACAATCACCTAGGGAGATATACAGAGAGTGGAGAAGAGAGTTTTGCAAGGATCTGTAAGGTAAAAAGAAAGAAGAGTTGGATTAGGTAAAGAAGGAGGGACTATTAAATGGTGCTTAATGCTGCTGAAAGGCTAAGAAAGCGTGAACAAAATTCATTAATTTTGACATCATGGAGGTCTTCTGGAACTTTGACAATGGGAGTGGAAACAAGATTGGAATGGAGAGAATTATGAATTGGAGGTGAGGAAATGGAGAAAATAATGAGGAGTTTACATATTAAGGAAAGCCGTAAAAACGGCAGGAGTTAATGGTCAATGAAGTATCAAGGGAATTTTTTCTATTTTAGTATCTAGTAAAGAGGGAAAAATCAGTGGTGCAGGAGGGAAAGGAGATTGTCAAGATAGCACAGTTTTCAAGAAAGCTGTAAGGATTAGACCCAGAGGACAAATGAGGAAGGACTGGTCTTAGATTGGAGGAGGGCCAGTCTTCCATTTTATTAGAGAAAAGAATATAGATGCAGGTGCAGGAAAGTGTAGATCTGGCAGTGGGAATGTGATATACCTGGAATCTTATAGCTTTTGTTTCGTCAAAGAAGTAGGAGGTGTCGGTGTGAGAAGTGTAAGATGTGGATCTGACAACAGGAAGAAAGAAGCTAAGAAGGGGTTGTGTCAGAGAATGGGAAAGTGAGCTTACTGCAGAAGCAGATAATTTCATGGGGCATTATTCTGTGAGCAGCTGAGTTTTGAAAGGGAAACCTTTCAATTTGTTTGTGTGATACTCTTCAGACACATTCAAATGCATCATAGAAGATGGAGAAAAAAATCAGATTACTTTTACTTTGAATAATAGTCAATTATTTACAAATCTTATTTTGCCTCTACACAATAAAACAATAAGGGAACAATAAGGAAAACATTATAAGAACATAATGTAAGATGTAAATCTGTATTCTCTATAGCACCTAGCACATTATAATCACTTAATAAATTTATCAGTACCAATATCATTTTAGAATGAATGAACATTGCCATTTCTAGTTTTGTAAATTGGGTCAAACTATTCTTTAGAAAAGTGAAATGTCATTACTAATTATGATAAGGGAATGAATTAAAAAATGGGAGTATCAGATTTTTATTCCACTTAAAATAATATAGTATCTTCCTTTTTGTATATCTTTGTAGCTCCCAAGAAGCTAGTTTTGATGTGGGAAATCTGTCTGCATAATAGCAGAAATTCCAATATTTAAAAATCTTACTATAAAAATTTCAAGTTGCTATTCAACAGTTTCATAACTTTGAGTTAAAATATTGACACAATTTATAGTAAGCATAGTAGAATTTGCAAAATGTGATTTTCAGACTTATTATTTTGAAACTAAATTATATATTAATATATATACATACACACACTTATATATATTCTCCACACATACCATTAAACAACACACATAGCATGACCTGTCATTTTGGAAATGTAGGGTGGCAGTTTGTTACTGTTTTCCTTTTAATTGGCCTTAAAAAGACAAAATAAGTTAGTGATAGTTTTATTAAAGACTCATACACCTGACAGGTTGTGTTCATCTGAACAACAAAAAAAGTTAAAATAAAAGAGCCAAAATGAAAATAACCAACAGGAAAAACTTTTGAAATCTATTTGGTGAATTATTTGGCTTTTCTTTCTCCTCTCTTCATGCCCATATAGAAAAATATACATTACTCAATTAACTTTGATCCTGTTAAAGGAAAGTTTTAAAGGAGAATTTTGTTGCCTATGAAAATATATCATGGTATTGTCACAGCATGCTGCTTAAGTACTTATCAATTGACTTTCTTGTATATGTGCAGAAACCAAAATGCCATTGTTAATTTAATTTATGCTTATTGAAGACCTATTAGATGTCTGGCAGTGTTCTAGAGATACAGGAGTAAAAAAGACATAAGAGGAAATATAAAGAGTATCATTGATAATGTTTGGAATTGGTGGTCAGTGAAGGCCTTGCTGAAGAGGTAATATTTGAGGTAAGATTTGAATGATACAAAGATACCATCCCTGAAAAGGTCTCAGTAGAGAGTGTTCCAACATGGGGCACTATTCTCTGGGGACTCGTTTGCCAGCAGTTGGTCTTCAGGAAGAAAGTATTGCCTGATGATTCCTTGATTTGGACATTTTTCTCAGTCTCAAAACTTTAAACTTGTAAGTTATAAATCCCCATTGTAAAAGTCAACCCATTTCTGGTATATTTTTTTCAGGAACTTAGCAGACTAAAACAGGTTTGGTACCAGGAAAGTAGGGTGCTGCTATTACAAATACCAAAAATGTGGGAACCAGTTTATAAATGGGTAAAGGATAGATTCTGGAAGAATTGTGAGATGCTTGATAGAAAAGGCCTAGATTGCTTTGAAGAAACTATTGGTAGAATAGTTCTGATGAGACAAATGATGAATATGTCATTGCTAACTAGAAGGAGAGCTATCCTTGTTTTAAAGTGGTAAAGATTTTGGTAAAATTATGTTCTGTTGTCTAATGGAAGGCAGAATTTAAAAGTGACAAGCTTGGAAATATAGTTGAGGATATTTATAAACTAAATTTAGAAATTGTGGCCTGACTTTCCCTAGCACCTTACAGTTAATGCAAGAGGAAAGGGATAAGCTGAAAACTGAACTCCTGGGCACAAAGAAACCTGAAATTGATGGTTTGGAAAATTCTGAGCTTCTGGCAAACGAGTCCCCAGAGGATAGTGCCCCATGTGAGGATTTAACTGAACCTGGAACCAGTCAGCCATTTCAGTGAAAGTCAGGATTTGAAATGCAGTTATCCAGGAAGTATCTGTGGGAAGTCCTACTGTCTGATGGTCTGGAACTCTGTGTACTACATGCAAAACTGACAAGTTTTTTTGTGAGATCTGTATGAAAGGAAGCACTCCCATCCTGGACTTAAAAAGACAGACTGAAGGAAAAATGACCTCAAAGGTAGAACCATGGAAGATGAGATCTGGACTAACAACATCTTTTCAGACCAAGAGAGTGTACCCACCCATGTATGTAGAAAGGGTGAGCATGCCCTGGAGCTTGGAGAAGGGAGACCTTTTGCTCTATTCTTCAAGAAGAGTGTTACCACCCCAGTTTTCTCAGATGCTTGGGGGGATTGCAGAGAGGCTGGCCACCACCCTAATGCTTGATGTGGGTGGAGCCTATGGCCACCACTTCAATGCTTAATGAAGGAGGAGCTGAGATGCTTGAAGTTATTGGAGCCTTCACCCCAGTGTTTGGGAAGAGCTTGGCCACTGTGCACACCCTCTGAAAGGGTTGGGCTTCTGATCCATCAGGCCCTGAGGACAAAACATTGTTCTATAGATGACTCTCAGACCTTGAAATTTAATGGAGTATGTCCTGTAGGGTTTGGAATTGCTTGGGAGCCATGATTCCTGTTTTCTTTCTAATTTCTCCCTATGAGAATGGGGTTTTTATGACTATCCCTCCATTGTATATTAAAAGCAGATATCTTGTTCTTTATGTTTCACAGGTTCACCGACTGAGGGAAATTGTGCCTCAGGACTACACCTATAACCAATTCTGATGTACTTAGTATTGTTATTGAAATGATTTAAGACTTTTTGGGATATTGTGAGAGAACAAATGTATTTTGCATATGGAAAGAACATGCCATTTTGTAGTCCAGAGGGTTGAGTTTGAAGCTGTATAGACCCCAGAAGAGTGTGTTCTTAAAGCTAATCTATTCCTGGGGTGTTAACCTATTATAATCAGGATGTTTTGATTAGGTTACTTCAGTTAAGGCATGGCTCAGGATAGGTCTTAATCCTTGTATGGAGTCCTTTATAAATGGGATGACTATGGAGAGAGAGAGAGAGGGAGAGGGAGAGGGAGAGGAAGAGGGAGAGGGAAAGGGAGAGAGAGAGAGAGAGAGAGAGAGAGAGAGAGAGAGAGAGAGAGAGAAAACCATGGAAACAAGAAGCTGAAAGCAATGAAACCTGGACAAGAAGGGAGAGACCAGCAGACATTGCCATATACTTTGCCTTGTGACAGAGGAGTCCAGGTTCACCAGCATCTGGTCTTCAGGAAAAAAGCATTGCTTGATGATTCCTTGATTTGGACAATTTTCTCAGCCTTGAAGCTGTAAGCTTGTAAGTTAAATCCCCATTCTAAAATTCAACCCATTTCTGGTATATTGCTTTCAGCAGCCTAGCAGAGTAAAACAGTAGGGTGAATGATTCAGTCTATCACTTACGCCTGGACAAATGAAAGATTCACAAAATAGGAACATATAACTAGAGTTTAGGTGGAAGGTTAAGAAAGTTGTGAGAGGAGTTAAAATGAAATCAAGAATGAGACAGGCAGCAGACCATGTGGAGGGTAAGCATTAGGCCAAGTTAAGATATTTGACTTTTATTTTAAACACAATGTGTAGCCATTGGATGTGTTCAAACAGAAAAGTATTGTAATTTGATTTATTTTTAATAAAGTGCCCTCTAGCTGTTGTGTAGAAAATAGATTAAAGAAAGGCCAAAGAAGAAGCAAAGAGATCAGTTAAGAGGCTTTTGTAGTGGTCCAGGTGGGCAAAAATGGTAGTTTGGTTAGGGTGTGGCAGTGGAGATAAAGGGAGGGTTGACTAATTCTCTAATGCAACAGCAAGAATCCCCCAAGTACAGGGACAATGACTAGTGAAAGAAGATGGTCCATTGACGGGCCTTTGATATTGATGACTGTACTCATGAACCTTCACTTTTCAGATTGAAACAGTCTACTAATATAGGGTGCCTAAAAGTTACCTCTTGAAAGCCTCCTTGTTGCTTAAATGTGGCCTCTCTCTAAGCCAAATTCAACATATAAATGCATTACCTTCACCCCAGCATGGGACATGACTCCCAGGGATGAGCCTCCCTGGAACCAAGGGATTACTACCAAGCACAAACTAGCAATGCAACTGGAAAAATTCCTTGACCAAAAGGGGGAAAAGGTAAAGACAAATGAGCTTATATGGCTAAGAGACTTCAAGTGAGTCAGGAGGTCATTCCAGAAGTTATGCTTATGCACATCTCAGCAGGTTCTCACTGACTGCCAAAGTAAATACTACCTCAAATAGTAGGGATCCTGAGGGTTCTGGAGACATCCAGACACTATAGTCAGGGCAGATAGCTAAGGAGTTTAGTGCCTTGCCAGTGGGCCCTACTTTGGAATTTATGCTCCCCAGTGTGACAGAGTTGGACTTAGTTGTGGTTTCCCTACATATGGCTCTTCTGACCCTTCTATTTGAACCTATAATTAGTACTAGAGTTGATAGGAGTACGTCCAAGAAACTTCTTTGGGCTGCCCATGTACCAGCTGGACCCTGAATCTTAACAGAGTTGCAACATCTACTCTCTAGTTCATTGGACTCACTCAGGACAATTGACAAGGACATGATGATGGACAACAACCATCCCAAGGAACTGAGAGCATCTACAACTGCAAGCAAGAGTCTCATCCATCTACCCTATGAGATCAAAGCCCCCCTCTCAATTAGAAGTGGAGTGGGCATCACCATCTCGGAATCCTCAAGATTGGAGAAGGAACTACGGACCAAAGTAGACTTATTGGTATTCTACATAGACTTATTGTGATTCTACTAAAGCAAGAACTTATATCATTGATGTGGAGGCAGTAGCCACTGAAGGTTCTGAGGGTGGGGAGAGGGAAAAATAGGTGTAATATGGGGGCATTTTTGGGACTTGGGAATTGTCCTGAATGACATTGCAACAACAAATACAGGACATTATATATCTTGCCATAACTTGCAAAATTGTGCGGGATAGAGTGTAAACTATAATCCATGCTTATGGCAATGCCCCAAAATGTGTTAATCAATTGTAATGAATGTACCATACTAATAAAGGATGTTGTTATTGTGGGAAAATGTGGGAGGTGTAGGGAGAAGGACATATGGGAATCCCTTTTATTTTTAATGTAACATTTATGTAATCTAAGTATCTTTTAAAAAAATGAAAAAATAAATAAAAAAAAAGAGGGTTGACTGCATTGGAAGGTGGTTTGGAGGTGTTGTAGACAATACTTACTGATGGATTGGATATTTGAAGTGGTGGCGAAAGAAAGAGATAGTCTTAGGTTTTAAATTAGAAACAGAAAAAAGTATATGTATGTGCATATGTGTTTGTGTGTATATGAATCTTGTTATTTTGTATTTTAAAACTACTGTATATATAAAAAATATTCATGGAATCAATTTTCATTTTCTCTTACAATAATTTTTGAGGGCAAAATATAATGTTTATAAATCAAGTTGAACTTCCTTTGGTTTTTCAGCGAATATGTTTGGAAAAAGTTGTTGAGCATTGTTAAAGAAGAAAAAATAAAACAAATTTAATTAAAAAATATAATTCAAGTGATTTCTAATCTCTTTAGCATTCATGTGTGTCATTAACTACCATACATTTTATTTTATTTTTTTGACAATAAAAGGAGGTTTTTTTAATTCAAAAGTATAACTGGATAAGTAGATTTGTTTACAACCATTCTTGTGAAATACTTTTAAAAAAATATGACCAACTTCTTTGCAAATAGCAGACACATACCTCGACTATGATGACCTAGTTTTTGGTGAGTTATGCACATGATTAGGCAGAAATAGGCAAGCTCACACTGGTGGATTAACTATCAAATGCTCAGTCAAAACTCTGTTTGTGGTCCCTGCTTCTTTGTGGATTTCTATTCCCACTTCATCTTCTACTGTCTTGTCGACTTCCTGACCAACTCCCCTGTCGACACTGTCTACCTGACTGGCCACCGGAATGACCAATTGACCGGCCCAACTGGCCCAATCAGCCACCTGATCAGCTACTCCTCTGTCTGGAATTAGAAGATATATTTCCATCATAGTATTCTTCAATTTCAGGTAATTTGGCTGTCACTGAGAGTATCCAGTCTGTGTCATGTCACTCTGCCTGTAACCTCTTTGACTTGGATGTGGGAACATCAAAGCAAACACCCATATTTCCTTTTAGGAGGCACATTCTGGTAATTTGGGATAAAGCATTATTAGTCAGTTTTCTATTAAGTTCTTTCCAAGCACAACTGACATCCTGTATTTCTTCGGGGCTTTCCAGAGTCATGGTCACAAACCCCTTATCAGAAGTGATCAAAGATTGTGGTTCAAAATTTGATGTACAAAACAAAAAAAAAAAAAAAAAAAAATTTGATGTACCAGAGATGTGGGCTAAGGCTGCAGCCAGTGCATTCACTGCTCCTTTCTCTTCTATCAGTCGCTGAGCTGATTATTGGAAAAAATCAACAGCAGCATAAGAAACGGAAGCCAGAGACCTGATGGCATCCATGCTTTTAGATTTAACTAAATCCATTGTAGAAGGAACACCTACATGTGTAAAAATAATTCTTGCTTTTTGTTCCACATATCTTAATTGACCTCTTTCTCTTGGTTGACAAAAACATATGCAAATCCCTGTCCGGCCAGCTCTACCTGTGTGTCCAAAGCAATGACTATAGGGCTCAACATCCTGTGGAGGAGAAATTTGAAATGCCAGGTCAACCTCAGGAATGTCCAAACCATAGGCAGTGACATTGGTTGCCACCAAAACTTTAAAACTACCTTCTCTGAAGCCTTTCAGTGTAATTTCTCTTTGTGACTGTGCAATGTCCCCATGTACACACTGGGCATTTTCCACAGTAGTTGCAGCCTTTTGAGTCATTTTTCCAACGTCAACCTGCTTGCATCTGGATTTCATGTATTTTTTTGCAGCTTTATATACCCACTGTGGGTAAGCTGCACAAAAAAGCAAAGTCTGAGGACTGTCTTTAGTATCAAGTTTTGTAGGATTTGTGGATAATATCTTCAACTTGTTCAGCAAAACCTAAATCTAACATTTGATCCACTTCATCAAGCACGATGTGGCTCAGTTTAGAAAGATCTAATCGGCTGCTCTGCAGATGGTCTTTGATACAAACAGGAGTTCCAACCAAGATAACAATACCATTTCGAATAGGATTAATCTGGCTTTGATATGATGTTCCACCATAAAACAAGCCACACTGAATTTCCTAGTTATATCTTTGAAGTCTTTGCCTACTTGGTTTGCCAATTCCCTTGTTGGAGCCAAAACAATTACATTTGGTGAGTAGCTTTTCTTAATGGTCTCTTGATTTCTACAGAGTTTTTCAATCAAGGAGATGGCAAAAGAGAATGTATGTGATTTCAAGGAAGAAATGATCAGAATTTTATCCTATTTTAGAAGGAATCATGGTGTATTTACCATACAAGTGTCTCTTCTCTTTCCTACCCTTAAGAAAAAAAGATACCCAGAGAAAACAGGTTTTTTTAGATCCTTTTGGTTATCAAACTAATGTTAGTCAAGATTCACTGTCTGTGATTTTTAACATATATTTTCTCCTGTAATTTTAGTATCTTGAGTGTAGGGCCTTGATGAACTATATCTTACATAACTGACAATTATTATAAATAAGTCCCAATCTTCTTTTCCTCTGCATTGAGTGATCAAAGTTGCTCTAACAATTTCCTGATAAACTAATTTAAAAAAAACCTCAGGATAGAGAAGATTGTTGTATATAATGTTTAGTTCATGAAAATACTGAAAAGACAATATCTTTAAATAACACTTTAAAGATTTAAAGATTTTTAAATCTCTGCCAAGGAAGTTAAATGTTTCTTTAATTTACCTTTTGTTTCAGATTTTGATCAAGACAAAAGCTTTCAGTCTGCCTTTGTTTTAAACATTAGTACAAATATTTGTTTCTATAATGTACTTTGAATCAAAGTAGTTGTGATTTAGAGTCACTAAAACTTGTCTAAGTTAATTATTTTATAGACCATAGATCATGTTACCATCATATTTTTAAGAGCAAATGGTACAAACAAAATTTTTATTTGGAGATTATATATCTTAGAGAAGGGGGTGGCAAAGTAATTGTCACATTTATTTTTCTTCTATTTGGATCTCTTTTATGTTCTATATATTCTACAGAAGAGATATTAAAAAAACACTTAATTAAAATTCTTTATCTTTTATTGGTTTTAGGGAGGTGGCTGAGGTGGGAAATGAATTATTTGCTCTATGAATTGGATAAAACTTTCTGCAGGGGCAAATGCTAGTTGCAGTTGGCAGGAGCTTAACTTCATACCAGTGGAGATAACATTTAGCCCCCAGGTGAGGTGGTTATCTTGCCTGTATACCCAAAAGGAGGTTTTTTAATAGCACTTGAATTTCAATGAAAACTATCAAACCCAAACCCACCCCTGATCCTTTTTGTCAATAACTATAGGATGGAATATTTAGGAAGTGCTTTTCTTCCTCTGGGGAAGAAAAGGTTTTGAGTGGGAAACATTACAGAGCTTTAACTGGCAGATTTTTGTGGAGGTCACATCAATATTTGGGCTTGCTGTAATGGAATTTTGTATGATGCTTCCAGGCACAAGTGATATTTAGGTGTGGAGTTAATCGTCAGACAGTTATTACTTTCACCAAGGAAATTTCCCATGGGAAATGAAAAATTTGTTTTAAACCTTTTACTTTCTTCTCTCAGAGCACTCAATTGATGGAATGCAGCCTGATTGGGGGAGGTAGATCATTCAAACAGAGATGCAAGTAAGAACCAGAGTTTGGGGCTGGAGTCTCTCCTAGAACTTTGATTGGGAGACCTCATGCAATTCACTTAACTTCTGTGTGTCATCATAAGAAATCCCTCTTTCACATATAAATCTATATGTGACTAGTTCCTTGCTCTTCCTCTATTATCAGAGATTAACTGTTGGCTCTCTGGAGGAATGTGTAATGGTTTGAAACTTTTTGTGGATCCCAGAAAAGATCATATCCTTAGAGCTAATCCATTCCTGGTAAGTGTAAACCTAGTGTAGGTGGGAACTCTTGATTAAATTACTTCTGTTAAGGGCCTTTGATTAGCTTGTCCAGCATGGGTCTTAATCCTCTTACTGGAGTCCTTTAAACCAGACGGAGAGAGAGAAAAGCCACAGGCCCGGAGGACAGGGGAGAGATGAGCGGACCTCCATTGTGCCCTGCAGTGTTCTTGATTGCCCACAGCTGCAGCTTGGTGAGACAACATCTTTTGGTGATGCCTCAATTTGGACATGTTCAAGGCCTCAGAACTGTATGCTTTTAAGCTAATAAATTCCCATTATAAAAGCCAACATGGAAACAGATGTGGCTCAAGGAATTAGGCTCCTGTCTATCATATAGAAGGTCCATGGTCTAGTTCCCAGTGTCTCCTGGTGAAGGCAAGCTGGCCCATGCAAGAGAGCTGGCCCACGCAGGAGTGCTGGCCCACACAGAAAGCTGGAGCAGCAAGATGACGCAAAAAAAAATAGACACAGAGGAGAGCTGAGGTGGCGCAAGAGATTGAGTGCCTCTCTCCCACTCTGGAAGTTCCCAGAATCAGTTCTTGGTGCTGCCCAAAGAGAAGACAAACAGACACAGAAGAACACACAGAGAGCAGACAGCTAGCACAAAACAATGGGGGGTGGGGCAGTAGAGAAATAAATAACATAAATAAATCTTAAAAAAGAAAAAAAAAAGCCAACACATTTCTGGTACATTGCTCCCAGAACCTTTAGCAAACTAAAACAGAATGCAATACATGTGGGGTCCTTAGTAGTCTAAGGTTGTCTAAGGCAACTTCTCAAGCATTTCTTCCTTTAAAAGTGCTGTCTGGGATTTGAATTTCAAAACCATAATTGAGACCTATTAGCTTTCTAACACAATTATATCCTAATCTCATTTAGGGACAAACCAAGAATAAAGTTTTGATTTCTATAAAAGGTGTGTTATTGTTTCTTTCATGTCTTATCCCTATTTACTTTGAGAACCAAAAGGAAATAAGAAAGGGTCTTATCTCTTGGCTCTTAGCTTGCTTAGGTTCATAAAGAATGGAGCTTTCCATGGGTGGCAGGGCCAGTGTGAGTACTTCCTGGGCTCATGGGTTGAGAAGCCATCGGGTAACAGGGATAGTTCTCAAAGAATACTGTGTTCTGTAGAAAGGTTTGTACTGGGGTTGGCTTGTTCAAACTTTTCCTTCACCTATTTAGATGGTAATGATAAGTACAATGTTGCCAAGAACCTGTATTAAAAGGGGTCTCTGCCTAGGGCTCTGATATCTCCACTTATTTATGGGATATTTACTTCATTTATCTCTGTACTATTAGATCTTATGCATTATTACATTAATTTTAGTCCCCAGAGTATGCTTAACATTTTTAATTAAATCCTTTTTCTGCCATTATTTTAGGCTTTTTTAAAAGGAGAATTTACACTTTATATGTTTTGACGTATTGAATATCTTCCTATTTTCAAGCTTTCACACTAGCTATAGGTACGCATAAACAGAATTTTCACAGCACTCCTGAACTAAAGAATTAATCACAAAATATTATGGGAAGAAAATGTGGATGAGGAGGGTTTCTTGTATGAGAATTACCCACCCCCCATACACACAAGCTCTTTCTGTCAGAGGACATGTACATATTTTCAAGTTAAAATGTGTAAGAATGAATAATAACACTCTCTTTGTCAAGGGCTATAAAGGAGCCGTATTTCTTTTTTCTTTCATTTTTCTTTCCATTCTTCTTTGCTTTCTTTCTGATTTGGCTCATCTTCACCTTCATCTGCAATCTCTTGTCTCAAGCCTAACCTTGTTTTCCCTGTCCTAATGCAATTCACTCAAAAAAAATGGAAGACTGCTTTCATTAAAATTTACTGAAGTTTTCAACTAAGTTTTCAGGTAACTCATACAATTTGAAAAAAAAAAAAAGAGTAATATAATTATAGCAACCAAGCATGCTACTTCTGTTTAAAATTTGGCAATCATGTTCTCAAAAGTTAACGCTAACTCATATAATACAGTTCGGTTTATGTGATTGAGATAAAATCTACCCGAAGCAATTTCTTCCTTAAATGTCTCCTATGTGGCTCAAGAGCAGGAGCGTTGTGGCCCAGAAGTGAATAGAATCACTTCTGCTCACAACCTGTTGGCTAAAACTTGGCATATGGCCATACCCAACCACAATGAAACTGTGGGCTCTAAGGACTACCATAGAGCTCATCATTCATTTATTCACTTCAATTTCTGAATGCTTAAATATACCAGTCACTTTTCTGGGCACTAGGGATACAGCAGAAAACAAGCCACATGGAATCCACTCCCCAGAAGCTTTAACTATCATCTAGTTAACAAGGTGTTCCCTATCTGTATCTCTAAACTCAGCCTAATGTGTTAGATACTTAAAAAAATGAAAAGGAAAAAAATGAATAAATGGATAGATTAATTATTAAATTAGAAAAATAAGATAATGGCAAAAACTATGCAAATAAATAAAAAAGGGTGTTATTACAGCAAGTGAGTTGTTGGTTACTTTAGACTGATGAGCAGAGAAAGTCTATCAGAAGAGGTGATGTTTGAAATGAGACCTGAATAACCATTAAGAACTAGTCACATGAAAATGAGGAGGAGAAGCTATCTGAGCGAAGCTGCAGCAGTAGGACAAAGATTCTAAGGTGGAAACATGCGTGTTGCATTTGAGAAGGAGAAGGTAGCATGGTGGTTAAGGAGAAGAATATTATGTGAAAAATGGGAGAAGTAGGCCAGGGCAAATTTTTACATTTTATTCTGTTTGATGGGAAGCTGAAGCTAAAGCACTGGAAGAGCGTGAACTAATTTAGGGTTTCAAAACATCCTATTGGATGTTGTGTAGATGTGGAGTGTAGAGGAGCAAGAAAGGAAGCAAGGAGTGGGCCAGTTTAAAATATGTTTTTCAGGAAGGTCTATAGGCTTTTCTAATGAATTAAATAGATGTGTAGAAATAAGGTTAAATAAAGAATTGTTTCTAGATATTTGGCTAAAACATCTCTTTAGATGGTAAAATAGTATTAAGATGGGGGAAATGCGACGAGAAGCAGATATGTGAGGGTGAATGGATGTAGCTATCAGGAGTTATGTTATGATAATGTTAACTTTTAGATGCCTATTAGACATTCAAATAGAGACAAAAAAGACAGAAAAATGAGTATGGACATTAAGCTAGGTTTAGAGATATAGTTAGGGAACACCTTGTTAACCAGATGATATTTAATGTTGTGATGTAAATATGAAATAAACTAGTTAGAGAGTGAAGATGTAAGAAAAAAATTATCCAGTTTCAGGTCACCCCAAAATTGAGAGGTTGAGCTCAGGAGGAGGAGTAAGCAAAAGTGACCGAGTTAGAGTGATCAGCGAGGAGGAAAATAATCTTTCACTGAAGTTGGAGAAAGTGTTTCAAGAAGTGACCTGCTGTGTTAAATGTTCCTGAGAGGTCGAGTAAAATAAGAATAGAGAAGTGACCAGTGGGTTTCACAATTTAATGGTCACAGTTTCCCTTGTCAAGAACAGTTTCTATGGCAGGGTGTGCAAAGAAGGCTTAATTGGAGTAGTTAAGGAGATACTGTGAGGAGAGAAAGTGAGGGCAGGGCTTTTGCTATGAAGAGGATAAAGAGAATAAAATGGAATGTTAATTGTAGGTGGACATAGGGTCAATAAAAGTTGTGAAGGTATCTGTGCAAGTGGAGGTTGATTGGTAGATTTGTGGTGGCAAGAAGAGGGAACATTGGTTGGACTGTTTCTGGGTTTGTTTTTTTAAATTATGTGGTAAAATTGTTTTCTGAGTGTGAAGGTGTGAGTGGTTTGAGGAGAGGGTTTAAAGTGTGAGATAGTCATTTTAAAGTGTTGTATTGAGTGACCATTTTATATTTGTAGCCATGCATTTATGATGAGATTGGTCAACTTGATTTTAAATTATTTCCTAGCAAATTTCAGTTGTTTGGGTGCCAGCAGGAGAGTTTATCCAGCATCGGGTCTTTGCCAAGAAAGTAAGATAGAGGAGTAGAGATGTGAAAGAAATAATTGTAACAGAGTGATTATAGTGATAGATGATGAGCTCTAAGCTGGGAACACAAAGAAGCAAGGATATGACAGGATGGAGAGGTAGTGCTTGATGGTGAAAAAGTGGTATGGTGCTGGATTAGAAAACTTACACTTTGGGAGTAGACAGGCATGTAAACAATTAACTATAAACCAATGTGATATATCTGATCTTAGGCAAGGAGAAAATACTGTGGGAATAATTAATACTGTCTTGGGCAGTAGTTAGGGAATATATCTAGTAGGTTTACTGCTATCTAAGAATTATGCCAAATCCTTGGAGCAAGGGGACCCTTTTTACTACGTAAGCTATAAATAACTTTAGAATTTGGACACCCAGTCACAGTCTGTGTTGAGAGCAATAAGCATATTTTTCTAAAATCCTTCTTTTATGCTAGAAGCTGAGATATCAGTTAGGAAGCTATTATAGTAATCTGGGCTCATGGAAATGCGCTTGGACTTTTGTCACCATCTCTTTTTTGCTATGAGCTAATACTATGTTGTCAAGTGACAATTAAAATGAAGAAATGAGGACCTATTAAACATTAGAAGGAAAGGATAAAAAGAAGAAAACATTAAAGATGTAGCTTGGAAGATTGAAAGAAGTAGTGATACCATTGATAAGAAAGAGGGCCTATCTGGGAGAAAAATGGTCAGCATTGGAAATGAGAGATTTGGTGTGATCATAAATCATATCTTGGAGACAAGTGGAAATATAGAATTGGTGTGCCAAGACTAGAAATGAAGATTGGAAGCCACTAGAATAGGAGTAATAGCTGAACACCACATTCATCAAGATGCTTCTGTGCACAAGAATCTTTAAAGTTACCTCTGTTATCGATTGTAATGTCCCCATATTCTATTCCTATCTAGACATCAAACTTCCTCTCTCACTGTTAACCATGCTCCACATATTAGGGTCTATACCCACACTCTTCTTTTGCTTGTTCTTGTTCTTTCCTCTGGAATGTTTTCCCTCTTTCCTTGACATATTCCCCATCTTATAAGACCCTCTTAAAACTCACCTTTTTCATAAAACCATTCTCTAGCCCCAAAGGATAGAAATATGATAGACATGCTAAGTCTTCTTACATTTAAGGTTAGTACTTACTATTTCTATTAATTCTTAATTTTTCCAGGCATGTTTCCTTATCTATAAAATAAGGATTATAATCTTGGAATGCAAATTAATTGCAAAGATTGTGTGAAATGATGTGATATGACAGTTCTTCATTGTGGAAAACAAAATCTACTCTAACTAAGCAGAAAGAGATTTATTATAGGGTACGAGATTGCATAAAGTATTTCTAGGAAGTCCAGAGAACGAAAGTGGATGTTAGACAGTCAGGAACAATGAAGGGAGGAAAAAACTCCCAGCTACAACATGTAAAAATTCCTAACTGGAAGGAAATCTGAAAATGTAGTTTTTAGCTTTCTAGTATATGGGAAGGCATGCTAAAAGGGGATTGCCATGGGGTTGAGTGAGCCATTCTGCAGTATCTTCAATAGATGGTATATGTGAACATAACTAGCATTGTACTTGAAACACAGAAGTCTACTATGTGACTATAGAATTGTAAACTGCTGGAGAATAGAACTCATGTATTATGCTCCTTTGCATCCCTCTATTGTGTTTGGTTTAAAGCTGAGAACATAATAATGTCTCATAAATATGCAAAAATGCTAATGGCCAATTGAAAAAAAGCACACTTGATTTACTAAGGGTTGATCGGGTTAGCTAGAGAAAATTGCATAATTGTAGAGGACACATTTCTAAGTAGATATAAGGTAGACAGAATTCTTTCATAACACAATCGTGGTCTACCTTTTCTTCACGGCAAAAACATTCATGCAATTCATGAAATCCAATATCATTAAAAGTAATTTAGTCCCATGATCACTAATTCAAGTGCCTTCAATATTACAAATATGTACAATAAATAGGAACTGGTAAGTCAGTGTTTAAAATGGAAAGTGCATGTCCAGTCTAAAATGATTAAAAATTTAAAAGACATATATTAATATACCTGGTTTGCCAAACAAAATAAATTAGCAGACTGAACTGGAATAAGACTGGTAGGCTGCCAATTTGAAACCCCTGAATACTCCAAACCTCTAGGTTTACAGACAAGAAATAAAAATCCAGAGACTTTAATTTAAGTGTAATGTTCAGTCAATGTAAGTTAATATAACATAAGTTAATGTAAGGGATGTCATTTAAGTTATGTTCAGCACTACCTCTGCAGTCCCAAACATCCAATATCCAGGTCACAAATTCTCCAATAAGCCAGTTTTATTTTTGTTCCATGTTCCTCCTATCTTCTTCAATACCCTTCTGTCACCATTTAAAAATGTAATTACTGGGAGCCGATGTAGCTCAAGTGGTTGAGCCCGTTTCCCATATACGAGGTCCCCGTTTCGATCCCTAGTACCTCCTAAAAACAAACAAATAAATGAAAAAACCTACTCTCAATGGGGAGTGGATGTAGATCAGTGGTTGAGTATCTGCTTGCCATGTACCAGGTCCTGGGTTCATTCCCTTGTACCTTTAAAAAAAAAAAAAAAAGAAAAAAGAAAAAGAAAAAGATGTAATTACTCCCAGGACCAATTTCTATATGGAAATCACGTTTTAGTCACTGTTCAAATATTCAAGTGGTGGGCTCCATGTTTTTATGATGATGTCTGTATCAAGTGTTAGATTATTTTTATGGGGCAGATGGGTCAACTGATTTAAAATGTGAAGTAGACTGATATAATTTTCACAGTACTTTATATCACAGAGACTAATATAGGAGAGCTTGGTAATTAGAAAACAGTGAAAGGGAACCAATCTGATTATTTTTATTACCAACAAACTTTGCAGAGATTCAGGGCAGAGGACATGAGTTCTATTTTAAAATTCTGAGTCAATTCAGAGTAGAATAATCTCTTGATTTTTTTTTTTTTTTAATGAAGAAATGGAATTTATTGTGTTAACTTAATCTGGTCCTTTCTGTTGGTCTGAGCAAAGTATTAGGGCTGGACCACAAAGAGCTAGAGAAAGGCATAGTAATAGCTAACAGTTAACATAACAGAGTCCCCTACTGTTGGCTGGACACTGAGGTAAATATTTTGCATATGTAATTGACTTAATTCTCACAACGGCTCTATGATGTAATATCTCCCCAATTTACAATTGAGTAAACTGAAGAAAATGGAGACTAAGTAACTTGCCCAACACCATATAAGGGGCAGAGCAGAATTAGAATCCAGACATCAGTTTCCAGATTCCAACCTCCTAACCACCACACTCTAGTCTTTATTTCCAACTGAGCAGCATCATTATTGGGGAATGTTTTTCCTTGGTTCCCCTATGTATGTCTTTTGCTTCCACTGGCAAGAGAAAAAAGAGTTGGTGGAATGTGATATCTAAAGATGTCTATTCATTACCCATACATGAAAGTTGCTCACCTGATTATTTTTCTGTTTCTTTTTACCATTCACATTAATTTATTTTCTTTTTTTTCCTTTTTTATATCCAATATGAACATAATATATGTGGTCCTCACCAAAGTGTCAACTGCCTCTACACAGCCATGAGAAGTTGGGTGTACACTCTGATAGGTGAAGGGGCAGGGTCTATATGCAACAATACCAATTGAAGGTCAATCCTGAAAACTCAGCATGTAGGGTAAGCAGAGGAATATGTGGTAGATATCATGTCTCTATCAAGTGAAATAAATATTGGGGACAAAGGTGTGGATCACCCAAATGAATGTATAAGTACATCTATCAAATGATTGTAGAAACTTCCTCTATGTGGAAGAAAAACCTCTTTTAAAACTAGTTTGTTTTTTTTGGGGGGGGGAGTGGGAGTGCTTCAGAAAACTTTTGACTCTTATTGAAAGTATATAAAGCTGATTTTTTTAAAAAAAGTTTCAGGATGAAGCTGAAATCTGTATATATATCTTCCTAAGCATTAAATACGTATCATATACCCAGTCCTAGGTTAGGTACTATGCAAGCCATAAAAGACATCTGAGATCTCAACAATAATTGTAAACTGGAACAAAATTATACTAACAAAGTCTATTATTTTCTTTTCTCTGAAAGAGCTTCATTTTTAATCTTCAATAGTGTTGGATTTCAAAATGAAAGTGTAGATGACCAAAAAGGAGAAGTGAAGCTATTTAAATTGTTCTCTATTCTCTTTATCCTGGGAGATTAATTATCTCTCACTTTCTCTGAGCAGTTTACCTACTTCTGATATTCCTAATGAAGAATCTTAACAACAAGGAAGGCAAAAGTCATCTATGATGGCACTATAGAATCTCCGTCTGTAAATTTTATGGTTGTTTGAATTAGTTGGCCATTCTTTGTGTTTTCTGAAAAGAAGAATGAAAAGAAATTTGAAACTATGAATCCAATGCTTTTAATATTGCATATAACCTGGTAATTGAAGTGCTGGAAGTGCATTATCAAGAGAAAGATTTCAATGAAAGGAATTGAGACTCCAATGAAAGAAAACAGAGCTAATCTCCAGGGGGCAAATCTCATCATTTAGTTGACTTGCTGGTACAAGGATGTGGAATGATGTTTTGAGTGTTTGTCAGTCCTTCAGGCTGAATATTCTTACCTCTGAGAGAAAAAACCCTTTTGTGTATAGGCTTTTGTTCTGGTTGGAGTCCATAACTCTGTTTTATCAGCTATCTGTGGTACAGCAGGAAGTATCTCTGTTAATTTCAATAAAATATGTACAATGAAAATGTTGTGAGGGAGATGGTATTGAGCCAGGATAATTGAAGTGGAGCTTTAATTTCTTTTTGGGGGGGATGTTTTGAGGTTCATCTAGGAAAATTTCATATGTTCAACATTATAATATTGAACTCCTACATAGCGCTTTAAAATGTATCAAATGTTACACTCTCATGAAACACAGTAGGAAAGAATTGATTGGCCTTGTTTTTACTAGGGTAAAACTCAGATAAAGAAGTCAGGTGACCTGCCCAAGAGCTAAATGGAATAAGCCCAAATTCTTTGAAACTTCTGGATGACCGTTATTGATCTAATCCTGCATTTACCTACATGTACATTATGATACTTTGATTATAGTAGTTAGGTACACCCTGAGGTACCACATTTTACCCCACATAAGGGTTACTCCTCAGAGAAAACCTAATGAGATTAGGGGTTGGCATCATGAGTGATTACCTCTGAGAGATAGCAAACATAAGTCTTATTTTGTTAGAGTGAAAATGAATGAGAGCCAGATGGCCTGTTTAGGATGAAATAATAATTCTATGAGCATGAAAAGTTAGCAAAGTTCATTCTTCATTTCTTTTTCTGATGTTCCACCTTTATATGTATTTTCCCTCTCCACTCCTCCTTCCCAGTCTTCCTGAAGAGCCCGTGCCCTCCGGCTGGTTCTCATGCTCTTTAATATGAAGAGCTCCACCTGAAGTGTCTAACTCATACATCTGAAATCCTACACAAATGGCCCCCAGGTCCTGGTTTTTGCCCCTTCTCTCATCAAAATTGAACTGTCTTCAATCTATCCCCTCAGATTATTGGTGGTTTAATCTGCTAAAAGTATAAATGGCTTTTAACACCTCTCAAACCATGTCACATTTCCCATGGGCTTGTGGTTATACCTCTCTGATGTCCAGACTGAATGGAACTTGTATTCCTCAGTGCCTTTCTCACACTTTCTCATCTGTTTCATAAATTATTTTCTTTATGCAAAAGGGAATTTTAAAGAAAAGACAGAGTGGGAATCTGAAGATAGGTTGCATTGGTTGGAAACAACTATCTGATGCTATAACTGTTTCTTGACCGTGCCTTCTCTCCCTGATTAGAAGATAAACTCATGGAAGTAATGCCTGCCATTTTTATTGCTGTTGTTAATATCATTATTGTTATTTTTATGAACCAATATGATTTTACAAAAATTGAATTTATCAAAAATTTAAATTTCATTCACCACCTTATATTTTCATTTCACAAGTATGTTTGTATATATGTATATATATAGTTATATAACTATAATTAATGCTCTTTTTTATTCTGACTGTTTCTCTACAATATTACTTCAGATACATGTGCGTGTTTAGGCAAGTATTTAGGTGTTTCTTTTGCATATTCAGAACTTTTAATGGTATGCATGTGGCTAGTGCTCAGTTAAATTGTGTTGTGTTAATTGTGTTGCTATTTCAGAAGGCAGAAGTAACTCACAAGGTTGGCACCAGGCCTTTTATTCTTTTCTAACATATTGTCTGTATACATTGGTCAGAGTATGTGTTGGATATAGATGGGGAATTGCTGAGTTCTGAGGAAATAGCGAAATGAATTAGGAGTGATTACAAGAGCAATGATGCATATTAGAAATTGTAAATCAGGCTGCTACTGGGTTTGATGGGTGGGTAAATTTTCAAACCAGTAGTTTTGAAAAGATAGCTTTGATATAAAGTTTGAAAATGCTGCTTCGATATATAAAATAATCTCCCATTTCTTTATCTTTTCAATAATTTCTTAAGAAAACAACCTTCATGTTAAAACTCATGAGCATGAATTATTTGATAACCTATGGGGGCAAAATCCTGATACATATTTATTTGTTACAGTGCTCTAAAGAACTTTGCAAAAAATAAGGCAGGCTACAAGTTGGAAACGCTGATGTAGAGAAAGTTGAATTCCCCAGGTGAAGCTGGCTGGCTGAAGTAGAGTCAGAAATTCTTCTTTCTGACTTCTGAAATCCTCAGGTCTGGTTTTAAGACTTCCAATTGATTGGATGAGCAGACTCCTCTGACTGCTGAGAGCACTCTCTGATTTTGACTGCATATGCAATCAGCTGTAGGTGCAATCAGCTTACTAATGATGTAAATCCATCTATGAAATACCTTCATATCAACAATCAGGCCAGTGCTTGCTTGACCTAACAACTGGACAGTATAATCTAGTCAAGTTGACACATGAAGTTTACTAACATAGGCCCCAAATGCTGGGTGCAGAGATATGAGAAGACTTCCTGGGATCTAGTAGTGACTACTCTTACCCAAGTGGTGGGCAAGGGTAGAAGGGCAAAGTAAACATCCCTCACTGTCCTTACTGTTAACGAGGTCAGCTGATGAGAGGTAAGATTGAAACAAGTTGTCAGAAGTGTACTTTGGTTATGCCCAGGTGCTTGCTGGAAGCCAGAAAGAGTGCAAGAAAGGATGCAGCACTGTGTTTGGGCAGCGACTCTGCAGTGAGGGATCAAGGGAGTAAAAAAGTCTCCCTGCTGCTTCACTGTCTTCTGTGAGTTAGCCTCCTCTGCAACACTGCACTGGCAGCTGTTGCTATAGCTGCTAACTACACTCCTTGGTCTGTGTTTCTGTAGGGGAAAATGGTGCTTAAATTCAACTGATAGGATTTTGATGGGCCTTGCAGTCACCAACAAAAGTCAAAGTGACCTTGGGGGTGGGGCCTGCTGGATTAATTCAATATACTGTTTTATTTTTGTGGTCATCACATCTGAATGCATATTGGAATGGTATGTTATATGCCTCCATTTCCCCATTCCAGTAGTGTCAAATGGGATTCTCTCACCCAGGGACTGCTGCACTTTACCTCCAGGGTGCTCAGGCAGAAATCAGGAAGAGGAAGGAAAATTACAGTATAAAAGATTCAAAGGTTGCAAGAGTTCTCAGAGAGGTCAATACCCAGTGCAACATTGCTACCTGCTGATTCAGTCACAAAGTACAGCTAGCCTGGCCTTAGTGTTGTCTCTCTTTCACAGAAAAAGTAATTTTCTCCTTTGGGGAATATTTATTCCTCACTTCATTACCTAAAGTAAAGCTGCTGACAAAGGGATCCTTAATTCACAGAGGATCCCCTAGATGATGGAGCCTGGTGTGCTGATGATTCAGCTAAGTTGAAACCTGGTGGTGTCCACTGGGCTTTTGCCATTATTCAGCCACAAGATCAGCTACATGAAACTGAAAGCAGACATGGTCAATCCTCTTGATTGACAGAACTTAAGGTAGTCTTCATAGCTCTGACTAATCCTCCTTGATGAATCTTGGCACATTTGTTTGACTCTTGGGCTTTTGTCAGTGACCTAGCCATGTGGACTGCCAGTTGGAAGGCCTGGGACTGACAGATTAAAGGTACTTCTCTTTAGGGACATGAACTGTAGAAACAAATCACAACTTCCAATTGAACAGTCTGGACCACTCATGTAGACAACCCCAGAAATGACCCCTTCTCTGATGAGACCAAATGGGATCAAGTAGCTGATCTAACTGCCTCACCCAGATCACCACCATCACTCCCAGAATACATAATCACACTGATTGCGACAACACATTCAGCATCATAGACTGGGCACACAGTAAAGGAACCTATGTTTCAGGTGCAGAAGCTACCACTGTATTTAGACTTAATGACACCTGCAAAAAGTTGACTCATTTGTCTTGCAGAGAAGGAAGCCATACTGAGTGGGACACTGACCCTGTTTGCTCCTGACAAATTGAATATATCAGAGCTTTGACCGCTCTCAGGGTTATTTTGTTGTCTTACCACTGTTGAAACATTTTCAGGCTATGGTATTGCTATTTTTCCAACATTTGTTATAAGCATTGTGGACCTTGAAATTAAACTTTGCCATCTTTTCAGGCTTCCAGTCCATCTAAAGCTCAAAAAAGGTTTGTCACTTGCTGCAAAAACCCAACCAAAATGGACCAATTATTAAGGAATTTGATGGACATTCCATAGTCCATACCATCTGCAAGTATTTGGTGTTTTTGAGTACTGGAAAAGTCTCCTCAAAACTCAATTAAAAAATATTTCCAACTCTTACTCTTTCATTTCCTCTGGATCTACACACCTTAGTAGGCAGTTTGGTAATTGAATGTCACTGTCATCAGGAACTTTTCATCTCTTTTTGGCTGCTGCCTTCTGGGTAATGATCATGATGAAAAAAAGTTAGGGACATATATCTATCTTGAAAATTTTGGATTTCTCCTGGCCACTTCTGGTCATGATACTTCTTTCTTTCTCTTAACCACAACCTCTGACAGCTATAGGTAGCAGCCTTTTTAGAAAATGTTATGGGGAATTCAAATTTAATTTGGGTCCAGCCACTTATATTCTCTTGTTGGATCTGCATAACCCTAGATTATAAAAATTATGACCACCTAAATTTGAGACTGTTCACTGAGTCCCCCTACATTGCTTATTGAGAGCTCCTAATGAGTCTCTAAAATAAAAAAAGTAAAAACTCCCTTGTCCCACTCCCACCTGATCCTTTTGAATGAAAGGTCTATTTGAGAGTAGAGGATGAGTAGAAAGAAGGTGAAGTTATTGCGTCTAGATGGGACTTATCAGTTTCACGGCCATGAAGAGAATACACAACAACCTTGGCACCTGAAGAAGTAACATCTTAAACTCCAGGAGGTGCAGGGATTGGAGGAGAGTTCATGCTCTTTTCCTCTCATTTCAGCACCAGAGCCTGGGAAAACAATCATGTAATTCACCTGAGGAGAGAAGCAGCTGCAGATGGCAACTGAACCACTGCCCCATCCACATATTATGAAAACAAAAACTCATGTGGACATGGCTGGTCCTGAACTCTTTTGCTCTGCCAGACACCAGCACCACCTGCTCCTGAATGTGGACCCCTATATATATGTAAATAACACAGACTGTCACAACTATGTTTCAATCTGATTGATGTTCAGTACTTTTCCTAATGTCCAAGTGGCCTTGGATTATGCTATGTATGGTGATCAAGGCTGTATCTACTCAATGGTGTTGCCCATGTGACTTAACCAAACCAATGTAATGGTGATTCAGATCAAGTTTACCAACAAGTTCAGAACTGGAGTGACCTGTGCTTCTGTGTGTTGTGTTTGTATGTGGGGGAAAATGGGCCACAGAATGTCTTATCCTTGGGGAGAAGGATTACTTTTTGGCCCAATTATTGCTCCTGTAATTATTGGAAGTGACACCAAAGAACAACAGTCTAAGCTCCCTCACATGCATGATAATGGATAATTGCATCCTGTCTGTCTGAAGTAAGATCTTCTGGCCCCACATGGGAATTATTTACAGATGGCTGAGCACAGATGCTATGGGTTATAGCTGGTCAATAATGAAGGTTGACCTTATCCTGCTGTGTAGAGCCTTAATTAAACATTCTATGAGACAAACTGCATGGAATTGGTCCTAGTCACTGCTGGTCAGATTAATAAGAGTGGCTGATGGAGTAAGATAGATAAAAATTCAAATTTGGAGAGGAATATGTTTAACCAAGGGATGGATTGTTGGGGAGGCATCCCTGAATGTTACTGCAGGATATGCCAAGATATGCCTGTTTTTCAATGAATATTCTTCAGAGGTGTATTTGCTATGGGCAACCTTAAGGGATAAGGTCAGATCTTCTTCCTGGACAAAGAATAGACTTACTTACTGCTTCCTATAGAAGAGCAGATCCCACAAATTCAGTGTTCCTCAATTGCAGTGAAAATACACTATGTGAGTAGCATACATCTGTCCTTCTATGCCACACTCACAGAGTTTGGGGTAAAAGGAATCAACAAAATCACACTGATGCTTATGCTGCTTGTTATCTTATGAATAATAAAGAGCTTTGTCTCTGAACCAGGAGTCTTATGTGTTTTTCTAGAATCCATGAAGCACCATCAGGTTACTTTATTTGCTTCTAAGGAGGATAAGACAAAACCCCAGATCTGATAGCTAGTAATGATGGATTACAACTTTCTATCCTTAGGTCACTGGTCTAAAACCCAGATAATTGAAGGTCTCCCAGAATCATTAAGAGGAGATTTAAAGTAGATATCTGTTTAATTGCACTCTGTCTGTATGGTGGTTTGGAACTGTATGTACCCCAGAAAAACCTGTTTTTACACTTTATCCATTCCTGTGGGTGTAAATCCATTGTAAGTAGGACCTTTTGATGGTTACTTCAGTTAATGTGTGGGCCACCTCAGTCAGGATGGGTCCTGTTATTGGAGTCCTTTAAAGAAGAATGAATTTCAGATAAGGAAAAAGCCATGGCATACAAGAAGCTGAAATTCAAAGGAACCGAGAAGAGAACAGAGAGACCACATCGCATTGCCATGTGATGGGCACAAAGGATCAAGGATCACTGGCAGCCAGTCCAGAATGCCAGTCTTTGGTAAGAAAGCATCACCTTGATTTGGATATTTTCCTAATCTCAAAATAAATTCCCATTGTTTAAACCAGCCCATTTCATGGTATTTGCTTGAGGAACCACGGAGTCTAAAACAGAAAGTATTAAAATCAATGAAAACTTCCTTCATTTCTCCATCTTATTATTTTTTTAAGGCAATGATTGGATTATATGTCCAACTGAAAAGGATCTCGATGAGCATCAGATCTTACTTTTTCTAAATTACATGTTGAGGTTGTGGAAAGCTATTCTAATAATATTTACTCAAAATTAGTGATAGTGTATCCAGCCAAATAGCAGGATCACAATTGAAGATGCTTAAATTGAGGGAGATAGTGAAGATTCTAATCGAATGAAAATTCAGTAATACCTGGGGTTTTGACTAGACATGCGTTTTTGTAACAATTCTGCTTTTCCAAAGGAATTGTTCTTCTTACAGGTAAGATTATGCAATTACATACACAGCCTTGAAAGAAAATCACATGAGAGAACTTCAGGTCTTTAAAAATATCTGAGGTGCTTCCTCATTGTTGTTTAGGCTGTGTTGTCTCACTCTCCTGTTGTTTACCACCCACTAGTCAATCAACTACAGTCAATCAGCAAAGAGAAGCAGCAATAACCAACAGGAGAGATGACAGTTTATTCTCCCTACTCATGATCTCCCAATGAAAGGCATAGCTCTGAAGAAAGACACATTTTATTTCTATCTGGATTTGATTTATGGTCTTCATCACTAAACATCACACAAAGGGGAAGGTGCAATTAGGAAGAGATGAATTTAGTTTCTTTTGTACTGTGAAGATATATAATTGAAGGAAAGTTTGATTTGGGAATGTGGTTCAGCTTTGCTTCCAAAACATCCTGGATTTCTCTAAACCCAGTAATGATAAAGGCTTGCATTGTTCCAGGAAGAGTCATAATCCTTTGCTGTTATTCTGGGGTGAAATATTTGTATTCGTATTGATTTTCTCCAGCTCTCCCTGAGATTAGTCAACTATGAACTCATACCACATGTGAGGTACAAAATAGAAAACAGAGTTTTGGGGAACTGACTCTAGTAATCACTTAGACTTGCTAATGAATGATAGTTTTAAACTTCCAGATGCATGCCCTATGATTATATACACACATACATACAACATATATATACACACACACATACACAAATATTTATTCAAATACACATTACTTTTTTGACCTCCATATTCTTTGATGACCTTTTGAATAAATTCTTTGATGACCTTTTTCTGGACCTAAATATTAGCTATTTTTTCTTATTATTATATATCTATTTTGAACTTCACGGGCTTATATTTCAAAGGCCACTACATTCATTGATTTTTTAACTTAAGTTATTCCTTCTTTTTTGTAGTATCTACTAAGTGCAAACTACTATCCCAAGGGATATATACCTTGGGATATATATATATAATATGATTATTAGATTCCTGGATTTTAGAATCAGACAAGGGAGATAATACATGAAGAGTATGCAAGTTCAATATCAGATATAAATACACTAAAAAGGAAATAAAAATGTAAAATTTAGAAGGACAAGAGGTTACTTCCAGCTTTGGAGGCGAAAGAAGCCTCATGGATAAGGTAGAATGTAAGCTAGGGTTCAGAAGTTTGGTGGTAAAGCTAGAATACTTTTTAGTCAAAATAACACTGTCCACAATTTGCATTTCATTTTAATTATATTCCCAAAATGTTCCCAATAAGCAAAATTGTACATATTTTAAAGCAAGTCAGTTCCCTATAGAATTCTAACGTCTGAGTTCAGGATTTTTAAAAACTTTGATCATGACCCACAAAAATAAATATATTTTACATCATGACCCAGTAGATATATATGTTATATTTGTCAGGGCTTTCCAGAGAAACTGAACTGAAAGTGTGTGTGTGCATGTGCATATATACATATGTAAATATTAAAGAATTTGTTATAAGATTAGGCTCACACGACCATGAGGATTGGCAAGTTATAATTCCATAGTACAGGCTGTAAGTTGGGAACTCTAATGAAGGTTGTGATGAATTCCCCTAGAGAAGTTGGCTGGTTGAAGTAGTGATTTATGCTTTTTTCTTCAGGATTTCCACAGACTTTCAACTTCTGGCTGCTCCCATGGCTTCCTGTCTCTACATCTGAATTTCATTCTGTTTATAAAGGATTCCAATAATCCTTATTAAAGCCACATCTTAACTGAAGTAAATTAAGAACTTGAAAAGATCTTATTTGCAATGGTTCCACACCCACCAATATGTGGATCAAAACCAAAAATATGTCCTAACTGGTATACAATTCACTATTTCACACACGCATTATACTTTTTTAAACTTTTTCCATTTTTATTGAGGTTTAATTTCTACAGTGAAGCACACAAATTATAAGTGTACAATATGACTTTGTACATGGGTGTGTACAATACTATCCATGTTGACACAGCCCAGATCAAGACATAGAACATTTACAGGCTCCAAGAAGGCTACCTCATGTCTCTTACACTTAATAACTTTCAAAGAGGTCCTCAGTATTTGGACCTCTATCAACATAGCTTGGTTTTGCCTGTTTTTGGAATTCATATGAATGAAGAATATGGCTTCTTTCAATCAGCATTATGTCATTGCTGCCTAGCATTATTTTTCATTTGAATTTCAGATACACAAAAAGTAGTTTTCTTTATTGGGATACAATTCATATGCCATAACAGTCACCATTTAAAAGTGTGCAATTTAATGATGTTTAGTATATCAACAAGATTGTGCCAACCATCACCACTAATTTCAGAACATTTTCATCACCCCATAAAAAAACTCCACACCCCTTAGTCATTACCCCCTTCACCCCATCAGCTCCAATCACCCCAAATCTCCTGTCTGAGGCAACTACCAATCTTCTTTCTGTCTCTATAGATTTGACTATTCTGAATATTTGATATTCATAAAATATCATAAAATATGTGATCCTATGTAACTGTGTTCTTTCAGTTAACTTAATGTTTTCAGTGTTCATGTTGTAGAATATATCAGTACTTCATTTCTTTTAATTGCCAAATAATATTCCATTGTGTGAATAAGGCTCATTTTGCTTATCCATTCATTAGTTGATTTGAATGGCTATTTGGCTGTTATGACTAATGCTGCTATGAACATTCAGGAAAAAGTTTTTGCATGGACATATGTTTTTATTTATCTTGGGTATATACTTAGAAGTATAAATGCTAGAATATATGGTGTGGCAGTTTGAGATTATTTTATAAACCCCCAAAAAAGAAAGATTATATTTGTAAACTAATCTGTTTCTCTGGGTATGATACCTTTTGATTGCACTAAATTCAGCTGAAGGCCTTTGATTAGATTACTTGATAAGATCCATTTAAGCCTTTGTGTTAGACTACATCAGTGAGGTGTGACTCATGTTGAGTCTCCACCCCCTTGCTGGGTCTGATATAAAGGTAGAAACAGAGACAGACAGACACAGAGGTAAAAAGAGCCACCATATTTGACTCTGCAATGTGAGAAAGAGGACTGCAGGAAGAATAAAAGCCCTCATGAGGCTCAGAGGCTGGGCCAACAGAGCAGCTCAAGAGGAGATAAATACAGCTATATGCCTGGTTGCCCGCAGCTGTGCTCAAACCTCAGTAAGTAATTGGAGCAGTTGAGACTGATGTAGGAGGCTTAGAAAGAAACAAGCCTTATGCTTGGTTGCCCTCAGCTGAGCTCAAATCTTGGCAGAGACCATTGGCCATCTTGCTTTGCCACATGCCTGTACAAGAGGATCAACTAAGTAGCTGACTTTGGTGAGAAAGTATCTCTGATGGTGCCTCAGCTTGGACTTTGCATGACCTTGGATCTATAAGCTTTTATAAAATCCCCTTTATAAAAGCCAACCCATTTTTGTTACTTTGCATCAGCAGCCCTTTGGCAAACTAAAACATATAGTAAGTCTAAGTTTAACCATCTGAAGAAATGCTAGACTATTTTCCTAAATGGCTGCACCATTTTACAGTCCCACTAGTGGGGTTCCAATTTCTCCATATCTTTCCCAACACTTATTTTTGCATTTTTTTTTAGTACATCCATCTTAGTGGGTGTGAAATGATAACTCACTGTGGTTTTTCATTTGTATTTCCCTAATAATTATAGATTTTTGAGCATCTTTTCATGTGCTTATTGGCCATTTATATATATTGTTTAGAGAAATGTCTGTTCAAGTGCTTTGCCCATTTTTTAAATTGTGTTGTTTGTCTATTTTGTTGTTTGGTTGTAAGGATTCTTAATTTATTCTGGATACTAGACAATTATTAGATATATGGTTTTCAAATATAGTTTTTTATTATGTGTTCCTTGGGATTTTCTCTATATAAGATCATGCTATCTGGAAATAGAGATAGTTTTGCTTCTTTCAAATTTGGATGCTTTTTATATATTTTTCTTGCCCAATTGCCCTGGCTAGTTCCTCAGAAAAGTGTTGAATAGTATTGTCAAGAGCAGACATCTGTCTTTTTCTATTAAATATTATACTAGATGTGAGTTTTTCATAGAAGCCCTTTATCAGGTGAGAACGTGCCTCTTTATTCCTAATTTGTTGATGTTATTATCATGAAAAGGCATTGGATTTTGTCATATGGTTTATCTACATCTGTTGAGATGATTATGTGAATTAGAGTCTTCATTCTTTTTACCTTGGTCCATCTAGCTGAAGGGTTGTTAATTTTGTTGATTGTTTCAAAGACCTGACTTTTGATTCCATTGATTTTCTCTATGCTTTTTCTACCCTCAGTTTCATTTATTTTCTTTAATCTTTATTTCCTTCCTTTTGTTTGCTTTAGTTTCATTTGCTCTTCTTTTTCCGATTTCTTAAGGTGGAAGGTTAGACGTTTTATTTGAAATTTTTCTTTTTTTCTAATATAGGCATTCATACCAATAAATTTCCCTCTGAACACTGCCTTTGCTGCATCTCATACAGTTTTGTGTGTTGTATTTTTGTTGTAATTCATCTCTACATATTTTCTAATTTCCTTTGTGATTTCTCCCTTGACCCATTGTTTGCTTAAGAATGTTTTATTTGCAAACATTTCAGTTTTACTTCTGTCATTGATTTCTGGCTTCATTCCCTTGTGGTCAAAGAAGATGCTTTGCATGATTTCCATCTTTTAAATTTTATTGAGAATAAATTTTTCATGTAACATAGTTTTTCCTGGAGAATTATTCATGTATTCTTGATAAGAATATATATTCTGCTGTTATTGGATGGAGTGTTCTATAGATGTTAGTAAAATCTAGTTAGTTTCTAGTTGAAACTTCTAGTTGAAGTCTTCTACTTTCTTGTTATTCTTCTGTCTAATTTTATCTATTATTGACAGTCTCAACTATTATTGTTGAATTGTCTATTTCTTCCTAATTCTGCCAAATTTTTGCTTAATGTATTTTCAGACTCTGTTATGAGGCTTGTATTTGTTTATAATTTTTTATCTTCTTGATGGATTTACACTTTTTTCATTATAAAACATCCTTTTTTGCCTCTCACAATAATACCTGTCTTAAAGTCTATTTTTTCAGGTATTAGTATAGCCACTCCAGTTCTCTTTTCATTACTGTTTGCATGATAAATCTTTTTCCATCTTTTCTTTTTTTTTAAGTATTGGAGGTCCAGGACCACTTATGTGGGAAGTCAGCACTCAACCATTGAGCCACATTGGCTTCCCTGAGTTGTTCTCTTTGTTTGTTTTGCCTGTTGTTTTTTCAGGAGGCACCAGGAATCAAACCCAGGACCTCCCAAGTGAGAGGCAGGTGCTCAACTGCTTGAGCCACATCGGTTCCCTTTCCATCCTTTTAATTTCAACCTATTTGTGTCTGTGACACTAAAATGGGCCTTTATACACAGCATATTGTTGGATCACATTTATTTTTAAAATCATCCTGTCAATCTCTTTTATTTTTAATATTTCTTTCAATAATATTTATTGTAATTACTAAGATAAGATATATATCTGATATTTTGTTATTTGCTTTCTATATGCCAAGTCTTTTTTGTTCCTCTATTACTTCATTACTGCCTTTTTTAATGTTAGATATTTTTTACCATAACATCTTAATTCCCTTGTTATTTCTTTTATTATATTTTTGTTGCTTTCTTATTGCTTGCAATGGCAATTAAAATTAATATCTAAAGTATAACAATCTATTTTACATTAATATCAATTTAATTACAATAGAATATAAAAATTTGCTCCAAGAAGCTCCCTTCCTACTCCCTTCCTTTTGCTGTTGCTGTTGGACAAGTGACAGCTTTATACATTGTGTGTCCATGAACTGGTACATAATAATTGCTTTATGCAAATTTTATTTAAAATTTGATAGGAGATAAAATGCATTAGAAACAAAAATATATTTATTCTCCCTTTTATATTTACCTATATAGTTACTTTTGCCAGTGCCGTTTAATTTCTCTTGTGGATTTGAGTTAATATTTAGTGCCTTTCATTTCAGCCTGAAAGGCTTTCTTTAGTATTTCTTACAGTACAGGTCTACTAGGGACAAATTCTCTCAGATTTTGTTTATCTGGTGATGTCTTAATTACTCCTTCAGTTTTGAAGGATAGTTTTACTAGATATAGAAGTCTTGGTTGACAGTCTTAATTTCAGCTTTCTGAATATGTCATGTCAAAGCCTTTTGGCCTTTATGGCTCCTGATGAAATATTTGCTATTTATCTTCATGAGGATTCCTTTTTTTGTGATGGGTCACTTCCTTCTTTTTGCTTTAAAATTTCTCTTTGGCTTTTTTTTTTTTTTTTAATTTATTTATTTTTTATTGTTGGTAAAAATCAAAATTTTCACAATACATACCACTATTTGTAAAATGACATATAAATCTATATGCATATATGTGCATTTGCTTACAAAAATGTTATTTATATATATATAAACATATTTTAAGAGGTGCTTAGATTACCTAAAATATTACACAGAACCCACTGGGATTCCCATGTTGCCCACCTCCCACATCTCCCACCACATCCAACACAAACATCTCCCACAAGTGTGGCCCACCACCCTCAATGGACTTACACATCCTGGGGCCTTGCCACCAACCATAGACCACAGTTCACATCTCTTTGGCTTTTGACAGTGTGACTATGCTGTGTCTAGGTGTGGATTTCTTTGAATTTAATCTACTTGGAGATTTTTAGCTTCTTGAATGTATAGATTCATGTTTTCATCAAATTGATAAGTTTTTAACCATTATTTCATTAAGTATCCCTTCTGCCATTTCCTACCACTCCTTCTAGGACTATCCTTATGTTTATGTGCATTTGACACACTTAATGGTGCCTCTTAGGTCTCTGAGAGTCTTAGTTTTTCTTCATTCTTTTTCTTTCTGTTCCTGAGACTGCATACTCTCAAATGACCTATTTTCAAGTTTGCCTATTCTTCTGCCTGCTCAGACCTGTTGCTGACCCCATCTAGTGAGTTTTTCAATTCAGTTATTACACTTTTCAACTTCAAAATTTTTATTTTATTTTTTTATAATCCCTATTTCTTTAGTGATATTCTCTATTTGGTGAGACAGCATTCTCATACTTTACTTCATTAGGTATGGTTTCCTTTAGTTTTTGAACATATTTAAAATAGCTGATTTAAAGTCTTTGTATAATAAATCCAACATCTGGTCCACTTTAGGGGCAGTTTTTATTGAATTCTCCTCCCCCCCACCCCATGTGTGGGTCATGCTTTTGTGTTTCTTGCATTTCTCATAATATTTTTGTTGAAAACTGGACCTTGTAAATGATATAATGTGGTAACCATGGACATCAGGTACTCCTCTCTTCCCATGTTTTTTTTTTGTTGTTGTTGCTACTGTTTGGTTTGCTGTTGTTTGCTTGTTTAGTGACTTTTCTGCTAATTTAGTGACTTTTCTGAACTAATGTGTGAATTCTTTGTTCTTAATGGTGTATTAGTCAGCCAAAGGGGTGCTGATGCAAAATATGTGAAATTTGTTGGCTTTTTAAAAGGGTATTTATTTGGGGTAGAAGCTTATAGTTTCCAGGCCATAAAGCATAAGTTACTTCCCTCACCCAAGTCTGTTGCCATGTGTTGAAGCAAGATGGCTGCCGACATCTACCAAGGGTTCAGGCTTCCTGAGTTCCTCTCTTCCTGGGGCTTGCCTATCTCTGGGCTCAGCTGCTTTGCTATCTCCACAAGGCCAACTGTAGAACTGTAAGTGAACGGCTGGTCTCTCTTCCTGGGGCCTCTGCCATGTCTAATTGAGCCTTCTCTTTGTTCCTCTGTGTGTTTATTTCCCGGGCTCCGGCATCAAAACTCCAGTATTAAAACTCCAACCTCCCTTCTCTGTGGTGCGGTTTCTCTGTGAGTTCCCACCCACCAAAGGGGCATGAATGCAACATCCTACTGATGTGGCCCAATCAAAGCCTTAATTGTTCTTTAATCAAGTAAAAATAAAACCTCTGAATCCAACACACTCTAATATACCCAAAGGAAAAGAGCTGTTTACAAACATAATCCAATATTTCTTTTTGGAATTCATCAATAATATCAAACTGCTACACTCCACCCTCTGAATTCCAAAAAGACATTACAATTTTCAAAAAACCTTCTTTCAGTAACAATACTAAATACAAAATCATATCATAATCAGTCTAAAGAAATACAGTTTGCTTTGGAGCAAAGTCCCATCTGCTGCAGACTTCTGGAACTTACAAAACCATATATCTGCTTCCAATGCTGAGCCACACAGCAAGATGATGACGTAACAGGAGAGAGACACAAGGGAGAGCCAAGACAAGATGCACCAAAAACCAGGAACTGAGGTGGCGCAGGTGGCAGAACGCCTCTCTCCCACATCAGAGGTCCCCAGGATTGAATCCCAGTGAAGAATGGAGGAGAAGGATGAGAAGAGAGGGCAGGAAACAGGCACAGAGAATTGCCCAGCAAATGGACACAAAAACAGCAAAAATGGGGGAGGGGGTAAAATGGATAAAGTAAATAAATAAATAAATCCTAAAAACAAAACAAAACAAAAAAAAACCCAGACAGACAAAGGACAAACACTTGCATTTTCATAAAGAGAAATTGGGAGGGAAACTTGTGTCAAGTGTCCTCTACAATTCCACAAACCTGCAGGATGTACTTCATTAGTTGTCAAAGTCCGAGAGTCATTCTTATGATGATGGTTTCTTCTCCCTGAGGCCACATGGGGACCAACCCTTTCCACATGCTCGCCCATTGGCCATTTTCTTGGTTCCACCTTCATCAAGCATCTGGCTGGCAACCACACTTTACCCAATCTTTGGGTTAGAGTCTTAACCCCCCTAGTACAGTGAAGTGAAGACTACATCTTCCCTAACATTTGGCATACAGGCTCAACCCTCTGAGAGCAATGAGTTGGCCACCTGGCCTTCCCTAACCCATGGGGGCAGGTCCACCCCTCTCAGATCTGTGGGATGGTGACCTTAACATCCCTAATCCTTGGAGAATGTGCTCCACTCTCTCTGTACCCTGGGGCATCAAAACTCTCCCCGAACTTCATGTGGGAACATCCACCCTCTTCAACAGTAGGGGCAAACTCACCCTCTCTGTACACATGGGTGCGGTTCCTCTCTTGGCCCAAGGCGATGTCTTAATTTCAGATCTCAGTTTCCATGGTTATCGTGTTAAAACTGTTCCTTCTTCAATCTCTCCTTTCCATGTTCCTTTTAGTCCAAGCTGACAGTTGTATTGTTCATATAGCTCTCTCAAAAAGCTTGTTGGTTTAGCATGCAAGAAGCAGGGGTCCAAGCCATCAGACAGTAAGACTTTCCATAACTCTTTCCAAGATAACTGCATCTTCAATCCTGACTTACAAGTTCCAAGTTTAGTTAAGTCCTCAAATGGGGCACTATCATCTTGGAGCTTGATTTCCAAGGGCTTGGAATTTCCAAAATCTGTTTCTGTCTTCTTTTTACCCAACAGTTCATCCTCAGCTTATATTTCTCTTCTAACATTTTGCTATAAGTTGCAAGGAGAAGCCAAGCTGCAGTCTCTGAGTTTACTTTGGAAAGTTCTTTAGCTAAATGCCTAGGCTCACCATATTCAAATTCTGCCTTCCATAAAACACCAGGAGTTAATCTTGCAAAGTTCTCTGTGACTTTAAAACACAAATCACCTTTCCTCCAGTTTCCAATAATAGTTTCATCATTTACTTATGAGGCCTCATAAAAAGTCTCTTTAGAGTCCATATTACTATCAACAGTCTCTTTAAAGCACTGTAGTTTTCTTCTACCAAGCATCTCACAATTCCTCCAAAAAATACCCCTTACCCATTTATAAAACTGTTCCAGCATTTTGATAATTGCAAAAGCTTGACTGTATTATCAGTCAAAGGGGTGCTGATGCAAAATACCAGAAATCTGTTGGCTTTTATAAAGGGTATTTATTTGGGGTAGAAGCTTGCAGTTACCAGGACATAAAGCAGAAGTTACTTCCCTCACCAAAGTCTGTTGTCACATCTTAGAGTAAGATGGCTGCCTACGCTCAGCCTTCCTCTTCCTCTTAAGTCTCCATGCTCAGTCTCTCTAAGCTTTGTCTCTCTCCCCAAGGCTTGATTCTCACCAGGCTCAGCTGCTTTTTCTCTCCATAAGGCCAGCTGTAGACTATCAGGCAAATGGTTTGTCTCTTCCTGGGGCCTTTTCTCCCTCCTTACATCCAAGCTCCTCTGTGTTCTTGCTTCCTGGGGCTCCAGCTCAAAAACTCTGCATCCGACTCTGTCCTTTGCCATGTCTTTTATCTGTGAGTCCCCACCCACCAAAGGGTGGGGACTCCATACCTTACTGACATGTTCCAATTAAAGCCCTAATCATAATTTAATCATGCCCAGAGGAACAGACCAGTTTACAAACATAATCCAGTATCTATTTTTGGAATTCATAAATAATGCTAAACTGCTATAATGACCCCACTCTCTGGTACCAAATTCTGTCTTAGTCAGCCAAAGGGGTGCTGATGCAAAATACCAAAAATCTGTTGGCTTTTATAAAGGGTATTTATTTGGGGTAGAAGTTTACTGTTACCAGGCCATAAAGCATAAGTTACTTCCCTCACCCAAGTCTGTTGCCATGTGTTGGAGCAAGATGGCTACCAACATCTGTCAAGGGTTCAGTCTTCCTGGGTTCATCTCTTCCCAGGGCTTGCCTCTCTCTGGGCTCAGCTGCTCGGCTATCTCCACAAGGCTAGCTGTAGACTATCAGGTAAATGACTGGTCTCTCTTCCTGGGGCCTCTGCCATGTCTAATCGAGCATTCTCTCTGCTCCTCTGTGTGCTTACTTCCTGGGCTCCAGCATCAAAACTCCAGCATTAAAACTACAACCTCTCTTCTCTGCGGTGCAATTCTCTGTTAGTCCCTGCCCACCAAGGGACCCAATCAAAGCCTTAATCATTATTTAACTAAGTAAAAGTAAAACCTCTGGATCCAATACACTCTAATACGACCAGAGGAAAAGATATCTTTACAAGCATAATCCAATATTTCTTTTTGGAATTCATCAATTATATCAAACTGCTACAAATGGTCACTAAAAACTGCTTGGTTAGCTTAGTGGTCAGCTAATGATTGTACAGAGATTATCTTAAATTCCTGAAACCAATAAACCTACTAGTCTTTGCCCAGGCACTCTGTGGCATGTCTTCAACATTCAGCCTGTCAGCTTTTCAACTCCTCCTTAGCCTTTATTTCCTGCTTTTACAGAAACTCAAGGTTAGCCAGAGATGAGAGCTTAGGGCCTTCTTAGGTCTTTAATGAACATGTTCACACCCCCGCATGCATGTGTCCTTCTGAATTCCAGGAATATGTCAGTGCTTTTCAAAGTCACCTATAGACTTCTCATTCCCCACCTTTTCCTTTTAAGTTTTTCTGTTAGCCTATTGTTTACCTGTGATTATTTTCTACAAACATCACCATGGAAAAGTGTGTCCTCCATGGGAAAGCTCTGAGTCTGCTTATATAAAGTCAGCCTTCTAGGTGGATACTTCCAGGGAATTTCCAGACTGGCAAATTATAGCAATTCACTGGGAATGAGATTTGAAGAAGCTCAAATCATTCTGTCTTCTCCAGGAGCTGCCAGGGTACTGGTTTCACTATAATGGTGGACTATTGGTTTCCAGGTCTACTGACAAGGTGGGAAGGGAGGATGAGAACAGGGCAAGGGCAAGTTAAAGCACCACAAAGCTCACTGTTTTTGGTTTTAGTTTGTTTGTTTTTTTTTCCGCAAAGTTTCAGCTGTTTTTCTTGAATAAATGCTCTTTGAATTGCTACCAACCTTTGCTTAATTTCCAGAGTTCTGAAAAAGTTCATACTAACAATATTGTCATTGTTCTCATTGCTTTTATGGAGGAGAGAATTTTCAGAGGTCCTTACTCTGCCATATTCACTGGCATCACCTCTATACTTATTATATTTTACACACTGTAATATTTTTTGATCTCTTTCTTTAAAACAATGACTACCGCCGACTAAACTGAATTCATAACTTACTAATGCTTTGCATTCCATAGAGATAGAGAGCAGAATTCTAATTCACCTAAGGGTATTCACATATCTTTAGTACCATGAAGCATACAATCTTATAGATTATAAATATGGATGCATTCTCTATAGAGAGGGATAGAAAGAGTGCACTAGTATACAGTGAAAAAGTATGTATTGGATGCTACAGGATAATTTAAGCTCTTAACTCATATATTAACTTTGATTATTGTGAAATAGTAAGCAAAATAATTTTGACTCAAATAGTCTATATAAGCTACTTCAATTCTTCACTTCACTTTTTATACATATTTACTATGTATATATATAATTTTCTCATGCCACTTCTTCATTAATTATTCATTTAATCAAAATAAAATTGTCTTTGAAGGATGTGAACTGTCATTTATACACCAATGTTCATACAGCAGTATTCACAATTGTTAAAATATGTAACCAGCCCAAGTGTCCAACAACAAATGAATAGATAAACCCAATGTGATACTCACATACACACACACACACACATATACAAAAAGACAGTAGAATACTATTCAGCTGTAAGAAGAAATGGAATCAGGATGCATATGACAACATGGATGAACCTTGAGGATATAAATTGAGTGAAATAATCCGTACAAAAAAGGGCAAATATTGTATGGTGTCACTAATATGAACTAAATATGTTGAGTAAACTCACTGAGATAAAAAAGTATAGGTTAGTAGGAGATAGAATGTGGGTTGAGAATGGGAGCTGATGCTTAATGTATGTGGGATTTAAAAAAGTTTATTGTAAAAGTATAGAAATGACTAGAATAACACATTGTAGTCAATATAACTAACAGTGCTGATTTATAAATGTGATTGTGGCTGAAAGGGGTATTCTGTGGACATAAATATCAATTGAAAGGAATCTAGAGAATAATCTAGGGAATATATAACATAGTGATTTCAGAGGTGGATTAAGATTGTGGTTAATAGTATATATTTAAGAATGTTTTTCTTTTACAAAATATTAAGAATATGATAATACATGGGAAAATTACAACTAATGTAATTTATGGATTATAGTTAACAGTAATATTTTTGCAGCAATGGCAAAGAAGATATATCAATTCAATGGGACAAAAATGGGGGTGGGTAAAAGGGGGTACGGGATTTTTCCTTTTGGAATACTGAAAATGTTCTAAAATTGACCGAGGTGATGACAGCACAACTGTGATGAAAATGAGAGCCACTGAGTGTACACTTTGAATGGATTGTACAAACCATGGGACTGTATAACACAGGAAATCCAGTGGTGGAAGATGGACTGTGGTTAACAGAACAATATGAGAACATGCTCTCCTGAACTATAACAAATATATTATACTAATACAGTGTGTCAATAACTGGGTGGGTTGGGAGGAAATATACCAAATGTAAGATACAGGCTATAGTTGTAGTTGTAGAAATATTTTGATGATATTTTCATAGTTTGTAGCAAATGTTTCACAACAATGCAAGGTGCTGGTGGTGGGGTGATGTATGGGGGCCCTGTATGATGTTATGCATGTTTGTTTTTTAAGTTCACAACTTTTACTGTACACTTATTGTTTATGGATGTTGATGTATGAATGATATTCTTCAATAAAATTTCATAAAAATAATAAAATTGCCTTTGATAAAGCATTATATATAAGAAGCATAAGGCCCTTCAGACCCTCAAAAATCCATTTTGGTATATATTTTGAAGATATTTATTGCAGTTTTTAAATGATTCTTTCACACACTAATTGGGGTTTTTTTAATGGGTTTTTGAATACTTTTCAAATCTTGAATAAATCATTAACTGCAACATCAGCTGAGAGAATTCGTCCTTCCAGGCACCCTTTTCCCTATTCTATGAAATACCCATTTTTTCCGAAGTTAGTCCACAATCTTCACTCTGGAAGCAAATTGGTGTAGAGGTGTTATCCCATTTGCTCTGCTTGATCAATAATTTTGGGTTGCTGAACCTTAATACCTTCAGTTCTAAGCTGAATTGGATGAAATAAGAGGGATCATTTTGATGGTTTGATCTGCTCAGAGTAGTTTTAACCCTGTTTGAGTAGCGAGGCAGCTAATTTGGGTCCTAACCATGTGCTCCATTATAGAGAGAAGACCAGATAAGTGGAGGCTTACTCACTTTTTATTTTGGCCTGCAACCTTTGGGCTATTTCAACTGAGTTCAGTATGAATGCTCAATAGCTTCAAGGTTTTAAGGTCATAAATCTCAGCCACAGTATAAAGAACTGCACCTTTGCACAATCTTCCAAGGAGCCAAATATCACTTATGTGGAAATTATTTTAAGCAACATTATTTCAAAAGAATAACTTTTGAGTAATAATTTTCAGTCTTTAGAACTATTCTTCCAAATGTTTGTTTATATTATTTTGATGGGAAGGATAAATTATTTTCCTGTTGCATAAAAATAATTTTTTCTTTGTGTCTACTTGATTTATGATTTTTTTCTTCCTTTACAGTTCAGACAAGTTATAGAGTGATATAAAAAACTTGGCAGTGTTTAAAGGGCATCATTTCCATAGATATCCAGATATCTGGAAATTAACTACCATAAGTAATTTAAATAAGCATGTCAGCAAACGATTAAGCTTTTATTAAATACTATAAAACTTTATGTACTGATTTAAACATTTGTATGGATTATATGTGAGCTGTTTCTCTAGAAATTGACATTTACTGTTGAGGTTGGCTATTACCTTCTATACTGAAAAATATAAATGATTTAGTTTAAAATATCTCCTATGTAAATGCAGTCTGATAAAAAAACACTTTAAGAGGTAATATAAGTAAATCAGTAATAAATTCCTTCATAATACAACATCTGGAAATTGGGGATATTGTTCCGTTGTTACCAAGGCAACAATTATAGGTACTATAGATGGGATGAAGTTTAAAATGACTTTGGCCTGATATTAAAATAAAAACATAGAATAGTGGTTTTAGTGGGTCTTTAACACTTGAAAAATAAAAAGGCATATGGATACTCTGCTATACGCTGGAGAGGTTCTATAAAACACCTGACTTTATTTAGCTTACTTATTGTTTAGTTTCACTTTTATCATTGATGCCTAGAGGACTGCATTCTCGTCATAACCTCTCAGTAAAAAAAAAAAAAATTATTGCTACCTGTTTCTATGACATGAAAACTATCTCAGGAGACGCAGAGGGTGATGGTATGCTTCGAATCTTCACAGTGCCCGAGGAAATAGAAATGTACACAAGTGTGTGTTTCATGTTTAGATGTAGTAAACCGAGTGGCCAACTGTACCTTTTTCCTTTTTTGAGGTGGGAATAGTTCAGCAGAAGACTATCAGTCATGGGAACCCTACCTAATATTGCAGACATATTCTCTACGTATTTTTAGCAGCTGTGCTCTGCTTGAACAAAATAAGGCACATTGAAAATCCAAATTTGGAAAAGAAAAAATCTAAAACATGGGAAGTAGATGTGATTCAACCCCTTGGGCACCCGCTTACCACATGGGAGTTCACAGGTTCAGGTCCCCGTGCCTCCTAAAAGAAGACATGCTGCCCCCCCAGAAACAAGCTAGACGCTGTCTCCACCACAACGAGCTAGATGCTGCGCCTACCACAAAAAGCAGATGCTATAAGCCAGCAGATGCCGCAGCCCATGGGGAGTATATGTGGCTTAGGCCATTGGGCAATTGTCTCTCCTGTGGGAGGTCCTGGGTTCGGTCTCAGTGCCTCTTGGGAAAGTTTAGCAAAGAATGAGAAGACAGACAAGAGAAACATTGTGGTGGGGTAGGATAAATAAGAGTGGGGCGTGGGAAACAAAGAAAAATAAAGTAAATAAATAAATCTTTAAAAACATCTAAAATATGAACGCTTGAATGTTGAAATTAAGGTTCCTTTAAATTATGAGTCTATTCTAAGTGAATTTTTAAAATGCACTTTGATTCAATTTAAATTCAGTTCAAAACAGTGCTGGCGTTGAATAGGATACTTAAAGAAGTGACAATCAGGATGCCTTCTTAGTGTTTTCACTCTAATTTAATTTGGGGAGCCTCAGTTTATGTATCTATTTGATGAAACATTTTGGCAAAAGGATTTTGGGATCCCTTCAAGTTTTTGTATTTAAAATGGAATGGATATATGTGTTGTCACTATTCAGAAAAAGGAAAGAGTAGTAGCTAATTAAGAAAGCTTGTTTACTTGTTTTTAAGATGTGAAAAGGGCTCAAGTGGTTTTTAAAGGAATGCAGTATTTGGACTGGTGGTCAGAGAACATATTTAATTGGAGAGAACATAAGAAAAAAACTGAAAATATAGAAATGATGCGGTACTCATGTCAGGGACAAGCATTTTGGAAAATTATCCAGGCCAACACAGGATAGTGAAGGCATGGAGACTAGGTTGGAGGCTACTGTAGGAATGAGATAATGAAGGGCAAGCTCCAACTTTGGGGCAGTGGGAATGGAGAAATATGGAGATTTGTTGAAAAATACTAACAATAATATCAAAGGGCTGAAAAGCTTGTTTCAGTTTCCTAGGTTGCTTAAAGCAAATACCATGAAATGGGTTGGGTTAAACAATGGGAATTTATTTACTCATGGCTTTGAGGCTGGGAAAATGTCCAAATCAAGGCATCATCAAGGTGATGTTTCTTCCTGAGGACAGAAGTGGGGCTGGCTGCCAGTGATTTTGGCTCCTCTCTCACATGAGACAGCACATGGCGGCATCTGCTACTCTCTCCCTTTTGTTACAGATTTCATTGATTTCAGCTTCTTGCTTCCATGGCTTTTCTCTTTCACTGAATTTCATTTTTTTATAGTGCCCACCAGTAATAAGATTTTGACCCATCCTGAATGACATGGTTTTCACCTTAACTGAAGTTGCCTCATCAAAAGGTCCTACTTACAATGAGTCCACCCCCACAGGAAAAGATTAAATTTAGGAACAGGTTTTTCTGGTGTCAAACAGTTTCAAACTACCACAAAGCCCAAACTCTGCTCAAGTTCCTTAAGGCTTTGAATGGTCAAGCATTTACATAATAGTTTCCTTTGTTCTATTTCCTCAGATGTGTTTTAGGTTAAAATTGGGCAGGGGGTTTACTTTGCAAACAGAAAAACTGACCATGGCTAATTGAGGCAGAAGAGAAATTTACTGAAAGGAGATTGGGTAACCCAAGGAATTGTTAGACAGTCTAGAAGCAGGTGAGTGATAAGCTAAGAAGAGAGATCAGGAGATGTGGTAATTAAAACTGAGAGAATGAGTGGAGAACTAGTCTTCCTTATTTCTAGGACTGCTTTCTCCTTAATCTTATACTCTTTATTGGTAAGCTCACCCACTCTCCTCTCTTTACTTAAATTATCAAGTTTAGGAGAAGGGCTTGTTGCAAAGAATGTCACTGTCCTTTAAGCTCCAAAAGAGACAAAGCAAGAGGGATCATGCCAGTACAAAGAAGTGACTATAACATAGAATGTGAAGGGAGCAGAGGAAGAGATGAAGCCAGAGAAGTAAACAGACAGATCTGTTTCTAGACAGATCTGGTAAGTGGATCTGATGAGCAAATGGCCATGCAAGCAAGTGCCTAGTACCGTTGCCAAGAGCCAGGGTGTTGAATATACTAATGTACTTTCCTCTAGCTGGAAATTTGCCAAGATAAAGGAAATGGTTTCAGAATTTGTAGCTCCAGATTTGATGGGCTTAACACTCAAGGCTGATATAAACTAGTGTACTCCAGCTGTTCCAGAAGCAGTCTTGTGGCCAAAAGTTTTCATGGTGAGTGTGGGAGGCACTTCCTCAATTCCCTTTGTAATAAATATCTTTGCTACTCTAAAAATATATACCTATCATACCCATGCCAATAACTCCCAATTCTGTATCTCTAGCTAATACCTCTCACCTTAGTCCCAGACCTATATATCCAATTACTTACTGGAAATCCTCATCTAAATAACCCAAAGCATCTCCATATTAAGGTGTCCAAAACCAGGTGCATTTCACCAACACCACACACACACACAGAGAGAGAGAGAGAGAGATAGAGAGAGAGAGAAATCTCTTAGGCATCTCTTCCTTCTCCTGTGGCTCCGATATTAATGAATTACACCTCTATCCACACAGTGTTTCTAGACTAAATTATAGGCAGCATTCTTGCCTGCCTCCTTCCCCACTCCATTATCCACATTCATTCAATCACCAAGCCCATAAATTCTTCTTCCTAGAGATGTTTCTTTTGGACCATCACCAGGTACTTAACCTAGAATACTGGGATCCCACATAATCTCTGCACTCAATTTTCCATTCCTTCTCTCTGTAATCTGTTTTCCCAATTGCAAATATGACCTTATCTCTTCCCTACTTTAAATATTTTCATTTCCCTCAGTATAAATTTAAACTCCTTTACACAGATTAGGAAGACTTTTTGTCTGACTCTGTTTACTTCTCTGGCTTCATCTCTTACTCTGCTCCCTTCACATTCTATATTATAGTCACTTTGTACTGGCATGATCCCTCTTGCTTCAAGGCATTCGTATAAACTGTTACTTTTTCCTAGACCTACTTTCCTCTGCCATTGCCTAGCTGATCCTCACTTATTTTTTCTTTTTTAATTATTTTTTTTAATTAAATAAGTTGTAGATTTACAGAAAAATCATGCAGAAAATGCATTAACACTTTGCACTTACACTAACACTTTGTATTAGTGTGGTATGTTTGTTACAAATGACGAAAGAATATTATTATATTTTTACTATTATACTCCATCATTTATATGAGGGTTCACTATTTTTGTTGTACAATCCTATTTTAAAAATTTTATTCTAATAACATATTCAACCTAAATTTTTTCCCTTTTAACCACATTTCAAATATATAATTCAGTGGTGTTAATTGCATTCACAATGTGGTGCTACTATCACCATCATCCATTACTAAATCTTTTCCATTATCCTAAACAGAAATTCTGTACGAATTAAGCACTAACTCTCCATTTCCAACCTCAGCCCAGGCCCCTGGTAACCTGTATTCTAGTTTCTGACTCTATGAATTTGCTTGTTCTAATTACAGCGCAATCATACAACAGTTGCCCTTTAGTCGGCTATTTCACTCAGTGTGATGTCTTCAAGATTCATCTATGTTGTCACATGTATCAGAACTTCATTACTTTTACACCTGAATAATATTCCATTGTATTTTATTTATTCATTCATCTGTGGATGGACACTTGGGTTTCTTCCATCTTTTGGCAATTGTGAATAATGCCATTATGAACATCATTGTACAAATATCTGTTTGAGTCCTTGTGTTTTAGTTTGCCAAAGGGTTGCCAATGCAAAGTACCAGAAATGGACTGGCTTTTATAAGGGGATTTATTAATTTACAAGCTTAGCTGAGAAAAATGTCCAAATCAAGGCACCATCAGAGTTGCTTTCTCAACAAAGTCAGCTACTGTTGATCCTGTTTTCTGGCCACATGGCATAGCAATATGGTTGCCAATCTCTGCTGAGGTCTCTGCTTTCCCCTCCAGAATCTACCATCTCTTGGAGCTCAGCTGTGGGCAAACAGGCAAAGGGATTGACTCTTTCTGGGCTTCCTCTATCAGTCTTGGATGCTCTATTTTCTTTCCAAGTTCAGCTGTAAGCTATTAGATATATGGCTCATCTCTCCCTGGACCTCAGCTCTTTGAGCATCTTGGGGGCTTCTTTCCTTGCAGCTCAGCTGTGGGTGAAACTGAAGTCCTTCCTCTCACTTTGCAGGATCAAATATGGTGCCTTACTTTTCCTCTGTGTCTTTGTTTATATCAGACCCATCAAGAGGGCAGAGACTCAACCTGAGTCACGCCTCACTGACATAGTCCAATTGAAAGTGTCTCATACTCACAGGAATAGATTAATTGAGAAACATAATTTTTTGTTTTTTGAGATTCATAAAAGAATTTCTTTTTTTTCTATTTTCTTTTTTTAATTAATTTATTTTTTTATTGTGGGTAAAAAGCAAATTTTTGACAATACATACCAATATTTGTAAAATGATATATAAATATATATGCATATATGTGCATTTGCTTACAAAAATGTTATATATATATATATATATTTCTTTTTTTTTTTTTTTTTTTTAAAGTGGTGCTTAGATTACCTAAATATTACACAGAACCTGCAGGGGTTCCCATGTTCCCCACCTCCCACACCTCCCACCACATCCCACACAAACATCTCCCACAACTGTGGCCCATTACCCTCAATGGACTTACACATCCTGGGTCCTTGCCATCAACCATAGACCACAGTTCACATCATAGACCACACACTCTCCCACACAGTTCTGAATGGTGTGTGCTGATTTAAAATGGCCTACATCCGTTGCCACAATGGCACTCAGGACAACCTCCAAGTCCTGAAAAAACCCTTGTATTTCAACTGCACATCCCCTCCCTGCCCCAAAAGTGTCCAGTGGCCACCGGCTCCACCTCACTGTTATAATTTCTTCCATTGCTAGAATCACCATATGTGTACAATGGAATACCATTAAGTCCACTCTAGTCCATAGTTCTTCCCCCAATCCTGAGGGGACTGGGATGGTGATGTCCACTCCACCTCCAAGTGAGAGAGGGCTATATCCCATGGATATGGTGGGTGGGATGATCCTGCCTGCAAGTGCAGGCCCTCTCCATTCCCTGGGATGGCTGTTGCCCATCATTGTCTCCTCGCCAGGTGACTTGGATGAATCCATTGAGCTGTAGGGTAGGAGTTGCAGCTCCACCGAGATTCCATGCACACCTGGCACATAGGTAGGCCAGAGGCTCCAGTATCTGGAAGTATACCTAAAAACTCCAGCATCACATATGGGTTTGAATAGAAGGGACTGATGAACCATGTGCAGGGAGGACTTATTTGAGTCCAATTCTGTCACTCTCAGGAGGACAGATTCCAAAATAGAACTCACTGATAATGCGTCAGTCTCTGGGGCTATCCCCCCTTATATAGGACCTGGGTGTCTCCAGAGCTCTCAGGAGCCCCTCTGTGTGGGGTGATATGCATTTTGATGTTCTATGAGCTCCTACTGAGGTGTGCTTAAGCGTTACCTCTGGGATGACCTCCTGACTCTCTTTGAAGAGACTCTCTTAGTCACTTGAACTCATTTGTCTTTACCATTTCCCCCTTTTATTCAAGGTCTTTTTCCAGTTGAGTTGCCAGTTGGCACTTGGTATTAATCCCTCATTGCCAGGGAGGCTCATCCCCTGGAGTCATGTACCACATTGGGGGGAAGGTAATGCATTCATATGCTGAGTTTGGCTTAGAGAGAGACCACATTTGAGCAACAAGGAGGCTTTCAGGTGGCAACCCTTAGGCATCCCATAACAGTAAGCTAAGTTTCAGTTACAAGCGCAAAGACTCATAAGGGTAGTCATCAATAAAAAGAACTCATCAGTGGGCCATCCTTTTTTGACAGACACTGTCCCTGCACTCAGGACTGTTGCTGCTCCCTTGGAGAATGTGGCAGAGCTCTCCAGGCTAGGAATTCAGATTCCCTCATTTATTGAGTAATTATCCACCCACTGTGACCATTCCCCATCCTTTGATCTTTTGAACAATTTTGTATATCTTTCATGTATATTCAGATGAACTTACTCCCATGAATCCCCCCTCCCAGACACCCCCCACCAATAAACCCCTGCAGTACCCATTGTAACCCTTCTGTGGTCTAAATCTTCCATGAACATGTAGCCCATATAATAATCAAATACACTTAATACAAAAAAGAAACAACAATGATAAGCTTACATGCAAGAGACAAACATAAGGAAACTCAGGAAGAAACAAAAAGCAAAAACACAAACAAACAATCAAACAAAAAACAAAACAAAACAAAAATATAATTAGCGGATTAGGACATTCAAAAACATGGAAAAAAAAGCAAAGGAAATGCCTTTAAAAAAAAATATATATATATATATTCTTTTTTTCCTTTTATCACTGTGTTATCGGATGTCCGGTGTGCTGTGACACCATCCCCCTCTCAATCCCCAGTGTCTCCCAAATTTTCATTTAATTTTCAAAGAAGTTTTAGGTCACAGCAAAGTCACACATGGAATACCAGAGACTCCCAGATACCAAATCACCCCCCCTTCCCCACCCCAT